>NMXN01000005.1:6222490-6616316 GCA_002851775.1 Verticillium isaacii | reverse complement strand
TTGTTATGATGTCTGGCCTTTATGGTTTGCGGGGACGCCGCGGGGGCCCCAGGGTGCGGGGGGGGGGGGGGGGGGGGGCCCTCCGCAAGCCTCGACGTGCTGAGCTTCGCGCCGTTCACATAATAATGAGCTAAATGATGCTTGTTCATATGCATACGTCCATCAAGGTTTTGACTGTCCCTAACCCTTCATTGTGGCTACAGAATCATTCTTGGAAAGACAGGAGCGGGCGGTCATCCCACCATACACAAACAGAGTACGGATACGTGGGAGCGCCTTTCCGATTGAAAGCAGAGAAGGGAATTGGGAGTCGCACGCTGGTGCGAGCTAGAAAATGCCGAAGGATCGAAGGATTGCAGACAGCGGCGGATTTCCCTGTCGCTGGGCTT
Source organism: Verticillium isaacii (assembly GCA_002851775.1). NCBI lineage: Eukaryota > Fungi > Ascomycota > Sordariomycetes > Glomerellales > Plectosphaerellaceae > Verticillium > Verticillium isaacii. The sequence goes on along the minus strand of NMXN01000005.1, from coordinate 6,615,927 downwards.
GCCAAGAAGAGGAGTGATTGCCGTTGTGTCTTAGCTTCAAGGGGCTAATCTCAACCCCTGATATTCCAGCTCCATTCTCCACCTCCCGTTGGCCACCGTGGGCTGCTGGCACGGGAAAGCGGCCAAGTGTCAGCGAGTGAAATAAAGACAGCCCAAACCCGTCGTAGCCTCCTTAGAAGACGCCTGCTGGCGCTGGCTGCCAGAAGTGGATTCCTCTGTGTGCCGGATCCCTGATAGCGTCCATAATCAGCACAGTAGTGCGGCTGGTAAACACCGGGATGACGACCGAAGTCCTTCGCTCCGCCACTCCGTGATGAACAGAACTATTACTAGGATCGGACATCGTCGCGGGCCGTAGGTCGGCAACAGCCAAGCTTGGTTCCTGGAGCTGCCTGACACCTTCATTCGCCAGTCTCTCGGCCGGCGGCCCCGTTCTGTAGCAAACCGCTGTTGTAGGCTGGCCGGTAGCTTGCGTGTGTCAGGGGTCGGGTTGGTCCCCCGGGAAACTAGGGCACTGACCTGAGGGGATTACTCAAGATCGGTATTCGGCCGCACAGCCATAATCACGGAGAACGGGAGCAGCCAGCACCCCTCAATGCTGTGCCGGACCCGAAAGCCAGCGCCAACGAGATCGACCGCATCTTCACAAAGGTAAATAAAGCTTGGGAATCGTGGCAACCACGCGGCTTGTATGCGGTTGGTGCCTGTTACCAGATTACCGGATTCCCGAGCGATTGGGAACGCAACCTCTTCGACCTGTCACCTCGTCTAAGCACGCCGCCTGCAGTTCATCACATGAGTTGGGTCCATATCTCCTTTCTTCTGCCTGCGTCGGGGCAATTTAATACCGACGCAAAGGGTTTCGCGGCTCCGCAGGGAAAATGCCCGTCTCTGGTGTTGCCAAGCAGACTTGTCACGTAGTCTCCTTGCTGTGAACAGGGCTAGACCCGGCATGTTCCTGCTGCCCCAGACATCTCGGCAAACTTGGCCCACGACTTGTTGCCACGGTCCTTTTCTGCTGTGGATGCGATCGAGCATCAGTGTTGTACTGATCGCACAATGATGGGCTTCGGATGCGACAACCGAGAACCCTCTTCAAGCTTCTAAAGCGGGCTAAAGTGAGAGATCGGCAAGACTCTGCCCTCAATAGATGATTCAGCTCTGGGGAAAAGACTCGCGATTCTTCCGAGACATATCGCCTCAGCTCGGCTTTGGTTGCTACCCCGAGCCGCTTTTTCGTGTCGAGCGGTTGGCGCGGAAGCTGCCAAGTCGAGATGCGTTGCCGCTTAGCCCCCCTCGTCCCAAAAAAAGTCAGGCGACAATACTCGGATTTCCAGGGATCATCGAAGACTAGAAGCTCCTTCTCCACGAGGGTCTCCCACCGAAGAGACCGCTTCCTTGGCCACCTGTTGGCGTGCTCGAAAGCATCGACCTGCATGGCGGGCGCTGCCCGACCCCTTTGGCCCCTTGACTCTGCAGAAGGCTCCGGGGCAACGTTGCAGGTCTGCACATGCCCTCCTTCCCAGGCTCGTTTCGGAAGACCTTCTGGCCCAAGAACAGCAGGGTATCCCGGTGTCGATTGTTGGGTCTCGAACCGTCCCGTGTGGGTAGGATCACGACAGTTTCATTTATTACCAAAGTGTTACTGCCCTGTTGATATCAGTCTGATGATACGATACACAGCAGTCCACTTGGAGCCTAGAGCCTTCAGCTGTTCATGCGAAACAGGCGAGGCTGTCTCGATCACCGATTGGTTCTGCTATCTGTGTGGCGACCTCCGTCCAGCTAGTTCTCCCCTTTTCAACGGGCGGGAGGCGGGACTTTGGCCCTAAAGGCCAGAAGCCACAACCGTGGTCCCTGTCAGCCGCTATGGAGCTAAATCCTGCCCAGTGGCTAGTCCCCTTGTCGTCATGTGCGGCCGATGAAGAGGGAGTATGTAAGTAGATCCATCTCAACTTGCCTTTTCGTCTTCCAGCCCTCCGGTCGTGATCTCGTTCTCCAGTCTTGCTGCTGATCGCCGGTTTGCTTGACTCGCTCGCAACTCGACTCAGCCATCACCATGTCCGGCCTCCCAGTCGTCAACGGCGTCACGGTCCTGGTGCCCGCGCCTCCAGGGTACGTGGTGGATTTCGACAACCCGGAGCGGCAGTATGTGATGGAACACTACCTGATCTTTGGGATCCTGGGACCGCTGGCCTTCATCGCCTTGATGCAGAGGTTCTACACCAAGATCTTCTTGGCAAAGGGACTGCAAATCGACGATGGTAAGTCTCGTACTTGATAACAACTTAGAACCGATTCGCTGACCCCAGATTTCAACTAGCCTTCATGTTTTTAGCATGGGTTTGTTGCCTTCACCCAGCAAGCAAATCGAGCACTTGGAACTAATAGATATCCTAGGTATCATCAGTGGCAACACAGGCCGGCATGGTCCGTAAGTGACTATCAAACCATCGAGGCGTTACATCACGGTGAAGCTGATCTTCTCCCCTAGATACCGTAGCTATGAAGGCGTTGGGGTGCCACATGTGGGAGGTTCCCTTGGAAACTTACAAGACGTCGACTTTGGTAAGAGCACAGCCACCGATCCTACTATATGAGCGATGACTCGATGTTACCGTGACACTTGTGCATAGATTATTAACTCCATGGCTTCCTAGATCACATATGTCACGGCAGGCATCTTCATGCTGTGTAACGGCTTCACAAAGTTGTCACTCCTGACCTTCTACCTCCACCTTTCCCCTCAACGGTGGTGGCGCATCGCCGTATGGACCAGCATTGTCATCGTGGCACTCTACACGATCATCATTACCATCATGCTGTTTGTTCACTGCACGCCTGTTTCAAAGGCGTACGATGTCCTGATGGTGGAGGGATCATGCATCAACGTTGGCATTCTCTACATCGCCACCGCCGTTTCCAACATCGTTACCGACATCTTGCTCTTCGTTTTGCCGATTCCCATGGTCGTGCGCCTTCGCATGGGTATATTCCCCAAGGTTGGCGCCATTGTCATCTTTGCCATCGGCTCCATGACGGTCGGAACATCGATTGTTCGACTCGTCTTCCTTCTCGACGTTCTGGCCACCCAGGACCTCACCTGGGACGCAGCTCGTGCCAACATCTGGTCGTAAGTGACCCCTTTCCTGCCTGACACGTTCCATCGACGTCGATCAACCAGGCTAACATGTGGATCAACAGTCTCATCGAAGCCAACCTCTTCATCATCTGCGGCTCGATGCCCACCCTCCGCAAGTTCTTCAAGCACTTCGCACCCAAGCTCATGGGAGCGTCTTCAGCGAACATGTCCGGGCCGAACTACGCCTCCGGATACGCCAAGAAGGAGACGAACATGGGAACTGGAGCTTTCTCGCGCAAGGTGCGCAGCCAATACGACCAGTTTGAGGACAATGAGATGCAGGTGTTCAAGTCGATCAACAGGGATCAGGACGACAAGAGCCCAACCAACGTCAACCAGATCAGCGTTGACGGCGGCGGCGATGTTCAGCCAGATAACGGCAGCGAGAAGGCGATCTTGCAGACGAAGACGTTCACGGTCCGATATGATTAACGCAAGTAGGTAGGGTAGTCAGTTAGACATTTGAGCCAGACGAATGCATTACTCTTTCTTCATCACTGCTCAATTCGCGTGTCGTGAGACGATGTGCAACACGCGATCCAGGGGTTTCATTGCCATTGATAGCTTAAGCCCCTAGGGCCACGGTTCCGACTCTAGAAAGAAATCCGGCGCCGCGTCCAGGGTATTGGCCAACTCCAGGGCTGACGCCATCGGCCAGTCCCACACGTTCCACTGCAACGTCTCCGTCACCGGCCACGGTGCTGCCGGCGCAGCCGAGAACGTCTTGCCCCTGAGCAGCTCCAACACGTCCGCGCACTGAATGATTTGCGCTCCAGCGTCGTCGGTGATGCTGTGTATGCTCCGCAACGCAGCAACGCAGCGTCGAACGAGACCGTCATCGTCGCCGTCCTCTCCGTCTGGGATCTGCCCTTTCCAGCGCGCAAAGAGAAGAGTCAACCCAGCCTGCCAAAGCATATGCGCACCATTTGGGTAGAGGAGAGTGACGAGTAGGGAGATGGGGAGATGAAACTCTGAAATGACGTGGGAGGTAGTGGGGTCAGACGGAGGAGCTAGGAGATTGATGTAGGATGCAGAAGCACGAGCGCAGATTCGAAGGGACAGCGAGAACTGGGGATGAGCAGTAGTGAATGAGAGGGCCGGCCGGTGGATGTGGACTGTTGCAACGCAAAGCGCCGCGCGAAGGAACGCCGTCTCCAAGGTAGCCTCTGATGAAACAGTATCATCGCCGTCACCTGGGTCGTTCGTCAGGGTAGGATCGGTCCCGGTATCAGGGGTTAGCCTGGCTTCTCGTTCCCACATATCGAGTTCGGCTTGGAGGCGCTTGATTTTGGCGACACCGCCACGACGACGAGTGGTGGTGTAAAGGTTCTCGAGAGTGTCGCCTACGATGCGTGCCAGCTTGAAAAAACTCAATGCCGCGTCGACTTGCGAACGCTCGCCGGGAAGCGGAAATGCGACATGTGAGCGAGAGAGAAGATCATGATTGATCCGAGTGGGGAGGTCTGTGTCTACATCTTGGTCGCGGATGAGACGAGGCATCCCATGGTAGGCGCTCGAAAAGCTGCGACTCTTGGGTCAGTGATGCTTTTCGCGCTGGGACGCGTGGGAATCTAGGTATACAATAGATATCATCGCAGAGTCGTGATGCAACCAATGCCCAGGGAGAGGGGTCACTCACGCGTCAAGTGAGTACTGACACCACCACAGGCGGCGCCTCAGCTCGGTCTCGAGAGGGTCGAACTTGAAGCGATGTGAATGGCGATGCAGCCCCAGGTTTTGGGCCAGTCGCGTAGCTACACCGCCAATGTGGGATGCGAGGGTGTATCTCGACGATATCTGGAGATATAGCTGAATGATCTCCAAGCCTTGGAGAGACTGTAGAGAGGGACGACCAAGTACCTTCTCTAGCAGCGACGCTGCCATGCTGTAGTACGTTTCTGACATGCACAAGAAGTGATTGTGGCTCTGTAAGCAGCTCCCAGTTTGTCCAAGCGTACCTAGGGCAAGTAGACCTAGGACTTGGTAAATGACAACCACTCCGTCACTTGGGGGGTTTGCGTAGTTTAGCAACTGTCGAAAGGTCTCCATCGAGGAAGGCTTGTGTATGACCGGATACACTGGCGTCCATCGGTCTATCGTGCTTTCTAACACGTCGATCGTATTTGAAGGTAGCTGCGCGATCATGGTCTGAACAACATCAGTGCTTGGCGACTTTTCGGACGCGCCCCAAAGGTCGTGCAGGTGTAAGCTGTAAGCGCTGCTTGGGAAAGTCTCAGTATGCATGCGAAGCATCTGCAACTGCTGCTCTGCCTGGCTGATGAAATGAACCCCAGTTGATGACCCGCCAAACATGGCTACTTGCCTGTCATCTAAGACGAGTCTCCCCATATGGCCGATCACAGCCTCTGGTCCCGACTTCGATGCTGTTGAGGACATGGCTTCCAAGCCAGGTCGTGATACCCGGCTGGGGGCTACCGGCTGAATTGGAGTGGCTGAAAGACCACTCGGAGATCCATCTTGAGGTGGCAAGTGCGTGGCTTCAAGAGGACCTCTCACCGGTCTGTTGTTGCTGATCGAGCCATGTGGATCAGGCGCCTGAGTAGTTGGAATTGTACGACGAATTTCGAGTCCCGCAGTCTCATAGAAGCTAGCTCAAGAAAGTGCACATCAGTATACTGACAAATAGATCAGGAGTTGGGTACACCGTTTACCTACCTCTTCCTCTTGCGATTTCTCTTCAACTTTGTCGAGGTAACGCAGACGACGTCTGCAGACAGACAGGGAGAACACTGCTGGGTGGATCAGTAGCTGGCTTCTACCGTCGACTGATGGGTGAGAAGGGCAAAATGATTAGATGTTCTCGAGGTTTTGATCTTACTTCATCGCCTGAGCCATGGCATCTTATTTTTCGTCTGGTCTCGCGGTGTCAGAACATGGCTTAACATAGCAGGAGAGTTTCGATGCCGTCACATAAGCTATACCTGCGCCAGGCAGCTGAGGCTCGGCAACGAACAATGCTCCATACCTTCGACATCGATCACTGGCCCCTGTCAGTTGTCGTCTCCTTTGCAACGAAATACACGCGTGGGTCCATGCCCAGCACTTGAGAGGCAGCCAACGCACCAAACTTGTCCCAGAACCCTGCCGGAAGAGCGTTCATCGGCCGGCCCTGCTGCTATCGAGAGTTCCGATGCCATCGTTTATTTGATGGGCTTCAAGCACGGGACATTGCACTTCGCATGTTTGAGCAGTAATCCGAAGATCATCACAGGTGAACAAGCTGGCAGGATAGCGGGATAGCGGGATAGCGGGATAAGCTGCGGGGAAGAATCTGACAGCCCACCGAGTTAGAGAGGTCCACTCGGCCGAGACCTTGGCTGGGTACAGACGCGTCAGGGTCTATTTTCACTGCTCGCCTGTGGAGCACCGCTCGCCAATGGAGTTTGATTTACAAGTTTAGATGTACTGGGACACAGCGTTCACGTTACAGGTATTATGGCCTCGAGAAGTTCTGGCTCTCGACAACCATCTAAGCAATCGAGGGTCATCTAAGCATTCGACACTCTCGATTGCTTTCCTTGCGGCATGGCTGCCCCCGAGGATGAGATAACACCTGCTCCTCCGCCTGGACAGGTGGTTACGCAGATGTCGTCCCGCCACAGTCAAGAGGAGTCGTCAGCTTTCGTTCTCGAACCCACCCAAAATGATGGCGCCGTTCCAAAGCCCTTTGCTTTCTCTGTCCGGCATTTCCATCGCCTCATCGACGCCCGCAATCGCACCGCGCTCCGCGCATTTGGCGGCGTCGACGGCCTGGCGAGGGGCCTGGCGACCGATCTTCAGTCTGGATTGAGTATTGATGAAGACATCGTCACCAAGAAGATCTCCCTACAGGATGCTGTGCATCCCAGCCTAGACGATCACATCAGTCCCAGCAAGAAGCATTCCGAGCCCCCTTCGCACTCAGTTTCCGACCCCCCTGGAAATTTCACCACTCGCAGAAGCATTTATGGAGAGAATCGCGTCCCGCGGAAGAAACCCAAGACCTTCCTGCAGCTTCTCTGGCTCGCCTACAACGACAAGCTCATGTTCCTTCTGAGCGCGTCCGCTGTCGTCTCACTCGCACTCGGCATCTACCAAAGCACTCGACCTGACGAAGATGGCCCTCGCATCGAGTGGGTCGAAGGCGTCACCATCCTGGCTGCAGTCATCATCATCGTCCTCGCTACAGCCCTCAACGACTACCAGAAGAATTCCAAGTTCCAGAAGCTCAATCAGAGGAAAGAGGAGCGGAGCGTGGTTGTTACGCGGTCAGGACAGAACCGGCTCATCTCAGTTTTTGATGTCGTCGTGGGCGATATTCTACACATCGAGGCAGGCGATGTTGTCCCTGCGGATGGTGTTCTCATTGAGGCGTCGAGCATCCAATGCGATGAGTCAAGCCTTACGGGTGAATCTGATCTCGTCGACAAGAAGCCTGCCAGGCTTTGGAGGGGTGACCCTTTCGTGCTGAGTGGCACTCGAGTGGTCGCTGGCGTCGGTAGGTTTCTGGTCGTGTCAGTCGGCGTGAACTCGAACTACGGCAGGATCTTGATGTCACTGGACGACGAGGTGCAGGAGACACCACTTCAACAGAAGCTAGGCGTCATGGCCAAGTACATTATTAACGTCGGCTTCGCTGCTGGCATCGTTTTCTTCCTCATCATGCTGGCAAGATTCCTGGCTCGCCTCGGGGACATCGAGGGAGGCTCAGCGGCTAAAGGACAAGAGTTCCTCGAGCTTTTTATCCTCTCCATTACGGTTGTGGTCATCGTCGTTCCAGAAGGCTTACCCCTCACCGTCACGCTGGCACTCGCCTTCGCAACCACCAGGATGCTCAAGGATAATAATCTCGTCCGACTCCTGCGCTCCTGCGAGACCATGGGCAGCGCCACCACCGTTTGCTCTGACAAGACTGGAACGCTGACAGAGAACAAGATGACAGTCGTGGCTGGATGCCTGGGGACGTCTTTACAGTTCAATGATAGCGTTGCGTTGCCTGGTAACGATGATCACCTGATTCCTGGGAACTTGATCGCAACCCTCCATCCTGAAGTCGCACACCTCGTCAAGGCAAGCCTCTGTCTCAACTCAACCGCCATGGAGACTGATACGGCTGGCGAGTTCATCGGATCCGGAACCGAGACTGCCCTGCTCAAGTTTGCCCGTGACTGCCTAGGCATGAACCCTTTAGGTCAGGAAAGGTCTCAAACGAACATTGTGCACATGATTCCCTTCAACGCGACCCGGAAGTGGATGGCTGTCGTCTTGAGAACTGAGTCCGGCCGACTGCGGCTGCTGGTCAAGGGGGCAGCAGAAATTGTGCTCGACAAGTGCTCCGGGTCACTCGCCAACCCGCGACTCGGGCTTTCCGAGCACGCGCTGACGTCTACTGACAAGTCAAGGCTGAGTGGGATCTTCCATGGCCATGCTGAGAATCTGCTGCGAGTTGTTGCCGTTGCATACAAGGACCTTGATGATACAGCTGTGGATGAGCCCACTGAGCTCGGTGACACCATCTCCGCGGCCGTTGTTGATCTTACTTTCATCGGTGCCTTCTGCATTCGCGATCCTCTGCGTCCCAACGTCGCCGAGTCAGTACGTCAATGCCAGGACGCCGGCGTCTTTGTGCGCATGGTCACGGGCGACAACTTTGTCACGGCAAAAGCTATCGCCTCCGAGGCGGGCATCTACACCGCCGGCGGTATTGCCATGGATGGGTCAACGTTTCGCAGGTTGACAGTGGCCCAGCTTGATATCGTCGCCCCGCGACTTCAAGTTCTCGCACGATCCAGCCCTGAAGACAAGAGTCGGCTGGTCTCTCACCTGAAGACTCTCGACGAGGTTGTTGCCGTGACAGGTGATGGGACGAACGACGCGCTGGCGTTGAAGGCAGCTGACGTCGGTTTCTCCATGGGCATATCCGGCACGGAAGTCGCGAAGGAGGCTTCGGCGATCGTTCTTATGGACGACAACTTCGCTTCCATTGTCAAGGCCATCGCGTGGGGGCGAGCTGTCAACGACGCGGCAAAAAAGTTCCTTCAGGTACGTCAACAAGGCGCTGATCGACCTCGGAGCTCGAGCTGACTGAAATAGTTTCAATTCACCATCAACGTGACGGCTGGATCCCTGACCATCATCTCTGCCCTCATCAGCGGCGCCGAGTCGTCGGTGTTCACCGTCGTTCAGCTGCTCTGGATCAACTTGATCATGGACACCTTCGCCGCCCTGGCTCTGAGCACCGACTTTCCTACACAGACCTCGCTTCAGCGGCGCCCCGAGCCGAGAACGGCGAGCCTTCTCGGCACCACGGCCTGGAAGATGATCATGGGCCAGTCGGCGTATCAGATGGCAGTCATCTTCACGTTGTTCTACGCTGGGCCACACCTCTACAACGTCCAGAACAAAACCGACGAGGAAGCTCTGCAGACGATGATTTTCAACATCTACGTTTGGATGCAATTCTTCAACCAGTCCAGGTAAGTGACCCTCCGCAGGACCCATGAGCACATGCTGACGCATTCAGCTCGCGCCGCGCGGACAACAATCTGAACATCTTCGAAGGCGTACAGCGCAACCCGTGGTTCGTCTTCGTCCAGGCCGTGACCCTTGCCGGCCAGCTTGTCATCGTTTTCGTCGGCGGCCAGGCCTTCAACACTGTGCCCCTGTCAGCCGCGCAGTGGGGCTGGTCGATGCTCTTCGGAATCATCACCATCCCACTCGGCGCTGCGATTCGCCTCGTGCCTGATGCGCTTGTCTACGGAGCATGGCGCGCGGCCACCAGCCCCTTCCAAGCCGTGGCTGGACGGCTTTCTCGATTCGCGGCTGGAGAGGAACAGGCAGCGGCTTCGGGTCGCACGTCTCGTTTCAGACGTCTGGGCGGCAAGTTTGTCAAGTCGAGCGGCGCACATGCTGACCCAGAGGCTCCTGCGACGGACGCAGCGCAGCTGTCGACAGCCGTGGCGTCTGATTCTGTGCCGTCGGACGTTCCCTTCGATCTTGAAGGCGCGATAGATGCCTCGAGATACGGCACCTCCGCGCGGCCTGTTGGGTTCGAGGTACACCCAGACACTTTGAAGCACGATCCGGTGGTGGACTTGAACAGCCGGCCGGAGGGCTTCCCGCCGAGCCAGGACGAGAAGTTGCAATACTACATGGGGATAGGGCGTTGAGAGTGCCACAATGGGCAATGACCTAGGCTTTCTACCAATGTTCCTTTTCCATATGTGTTCAGCGTGGCAGCATCAGCTAGAGCGAGCGCTTTATCTGGGCCGGTCCTCAGTAATGCAGATGAATATTTCATTGACTACGCCTGTGGCAGAAGACAGTTGGTGAGAAGAACCAAATCGGCCAGCCCACCAGTAACCTGGGCGTCCCACCCTAGCACTTGTACCACTCAATGTGCACCTGCTGCTGTAGCGAGAAGGTAGCATCGTCATTCGTAATCATACCAAAGGCCTCGGGCTTATCGCTGTTCAGAGCGATGCGGTTATTCACGTTCAGCGTCGCCTGCGACCCGCCACAGGGGGAGCGCACGACATCAGAGGCAGGGACGAGGTCCTGCTTGGTGTAGACCTGACCGGAGGCCCAGACGCCACCACCGCGGATGCTGGTCTGCGTGGTGGATGTCTTGGCAGCATCGGAGCTGAAGAAGTAGGTCGAGAAGAAGTTGCCCGTGACGCCGGCGTCGAGGAGGGCGAAGCCATGGTAGACGCTGTCGACGACGGCAAAGCTGAAGCCAGCAGGGTACTGCAGGTTGAGGTGTAACTGGCAGTTCTTGGAGCGGTCGGTGTAGGAGGCGCCGGGACCAATGTAAGTCTGGAACTGATCGAAGCCGAACGTGATGACCTTAGGATGTAAGCCTGTGCTCTTGATTCATGAAGTTGACCCATGAGTCTTACTGTCTTGTCGGACGAGATGACGGACGTGACGGTCCCCTGAGGACAACCACTGCCGGAGTGAGTTACCTTGCCGATGACGATCTTGGCCTTGTCCGGGGCCTCGGTGGCAAGGACCAAGGCAGGGAGGAAGAGGAGGGAATTAAAACGCATGACGACGGTGGTGCGGGGCTGTAAGTATGACTGTGATATCGGAACGCTTCAGGTAGGTATGAGAGTATGCAAAGGACTCGTTCTTCTTGTCAAGTAAATGAAGGGAAAGATCGGCATGGACGATGAATTTATAGCCGGGAGACCCCATGTTCCGAAGAGTTGCTCGCATACAACGTGCTTCATGCCCATGGTCGTGGTGTTACATTCTGGGCTTTTCAGGACGCGCTGGCGGAGCTGAGAACCGAATCAACCAGGCCCGACAAAGTGGGTGATTGATGACAGGCAATTGAGGTATCACTGATTGAAAGAAGCCCGGACACTGATACAGTGAACGTGGCGCTAGCCAAGACGCGCAGAGTGCCAGCTGGAAGAAAGCTGTGTTTGCATTCATCCAGATGAGCCGCGATACTACGCTGGTGTCCCACTCGCGTAGGCGGAACCATTCGTGGGGTCCCGAACCAGCCTCTGGCGAGTGCCAGAGAAGCAGACCACAATTTCCAAAGTAGGTCTCAAATGAGGGGCATATGAGAATGGCCGGTGGGCTTGCAGATAGACCCAAGGAAGGCAGACATGTGGTGATTGCGTCGTGCCTGAATTGCTTGCGCGGGGCAGTGGTGTTTTCGTCGTCGATGCTACGTCGGTGGGTTGAAAGCCGTACGGTCGTTGCGGCCGCATGACGGCGGGCCAGTCAAGCTGCAGGGTCTGGATTGGACCCCGAATCCGAGAAAGGACGGCGACGAAGCTTAAAGATCCGAGGCAGGCGGGACAGGCGTTCTGAAGGGTCAGGTGAGTAGCTGATGAACCAAAATGGAATGGAGTGAGGGTGACATTCATGTGGCGAAGTATGTCGTCGACGACACGGCGGTCAGGGTAATCGAGATCGTACTTTCTTGTTGGCAACTTCGGTCAGGTAGTGCACTGGTGTACCGAGAAAGAATGTAGCCGCACCGAAGCAAATATGCTCCTCCTTCGTCGCATACCGGGTAAGGAGTCTTCCCAGGCGGTCACCTCAAGCCCAAGGGAGACCAAGCCATTGATCCTTCGATGTGACGAGGCTTCAACTGGTATGGCACATTCTGGCAAAGAGCGCCATTTCCGCTGATCAAACCGAGGTGCTGCGTTCAGAGTGGCTTGTGGTTGGCGAGCTGCGCGACATACTCATCGATCTTCCGCCGCCTCGTCTCAGGCCGCCTCGTCGTCTCGATCCGCCAAAGGAACTGGTACCGCTGCGTCTTGTTCAACGCCTCAAAGAACGACTTCGCGTCCTTATCCTTGCTGAGTGCGGATTGAAAGTCTGCCGGCACCTGGATGTTGCTCGAGCCAGCATACGCGCTCTCCCATCGCCCGTCCGCCTTTGCGGCGTCGATCTCGACCTGGCCTGGCTCCCGCATGCGGTCCGCCTCGACGAGGGCGGCAACCTTGTCGACGTTGCGCTTGGACCACATGCTTTTCTTGCGCCGCGGGGTGAAGCGCTGGAGGAAGTGCTGCTCGTCGTGGGACTTACGCTGACCGTCGATCCAGCCGTAGCAGAGGGCCGCGTCGAGAGCCTGGTCGTAAGAGACGGTCGGCTTGGGGGCCGTCTTCTTGGCAATCTGCAGCCAGACGCCGGTCCGGTCATGGAAGTTCCCCGACAGCCATGTCTCCCAGGCGGCGGCCGTCTCGAATAGACGGATGGGCGGGGATTGCGGCGCTGCCGTGGTTTTCGTCGTGCCGGGGCTCGGGGTGTCTTTCGCGTCGGACTTTGTCGCCTTGGACAGGGCCGCGACGGCAGATCGTGTTCGTCGGGACATTGCAGAGCAGCTCTTTGGTATGAGAAGGACGTCACGTGGTTATTCAAGTGGCTTTGACCTCTTGCTTAGGTTTCTGGAGGAGGAGTGATTTGAGGCTGCCACTGGATTCTGATTTGACACGTCGATGAGTTTTGGCAGAGGGAGACTCGGGCAGGCAGCCGTGCACGCGTGGGTCAGTTTGCATCATCCAGTCGCGTCCTCACGTGACGCTAGTCTGATGGGTTAAGAAATCCAAGCCCCTGAGGGCAGAGACCCCAAGGGCAGTGAACCCTGAACGCCTCAACCTCAGTAACTGAGGCAATGTTGTCATAAGAATTTTCGAGAAGATTCAGTCTGGGTTCAAAAGAGCGGCTTAGCCCGCAAAAGTCCTGGTGAGAATCGCCAGCATGCTTGGTGATATTTTACAGTGATTTGATTCGCACTACTCCCTTACGCGGGACGTCCAGGAGTTTTAGTCTGCTATTAATCTGTATAGCTAGCCTGTACAGTCGAGGGCTGTAGTATAGCGGACTCCACGCAGGTAAGACCTAACAGCGTGTAGACTTTGGCCGATCGTCAATCAGGACGCCATGCCAACATCCGATGTTCGTTTCTGAGAACCACTTCGCCTCTCCCCAGCCATTAATTCTTCGTACCCGATCAATCAATTACATTATTTCGGAGGTTAAACAGTGCTTCGAGGACCACGGCCGTGTCTGACCTCAAGCCTGAGTGGTAGATCGCATTGGTCTCCCATGTCTTGGTGCCCTTGACAAGCTTCGCAGTGTCCTTCGCAAACTCGTAGTCAACGTACAAGTCGTCGATGTATGAAGCAGCGTAAACGGGGACCTCGTTCTCCGCGAGCTGCTCCTTGTCGTAAATGGGTGTCCAGTCGTCAATCGCGGCGAGCTTGTTGGCAACTCCCTTAAGGGGGATAAGCTCAGGGTACGTGTCGAAGAAGAAAGGGAAGATGTTCTCGCCGGCGAAGAGCAAAGGCTCGCTGGAATTGGACGAGGCGGAGCCGTTCGAGGACAGCCAAGAGAACAGGTTGAGCTCTCGAGCAACGCGGTCAGAGGCCCAGTTGGAAACATCGTCCGGCCCATCGGTGTAGATGGCCTCGTGAAGGATGGCGTAGATGATGTTGCTGTCGAAGCCAGAAAAGCTCTCGAGGGGCGTAAGAGACGCCCGGGACAGGAAACCGAACTGGTCCAGGGAGGTCTTCAGGTTCTTGATGGTCGTGTGAACCGAGTCAAAGCCGCCAGCGCCGCCAAAGTCGATACCGATGGTCATGAGGCGGGGGACGGTCAGGCTGCCTCCGGCGGGTAGGTCGACGCTGCCGCCCTGGGCCTCGATGTGGCGGGCGACCTGACGAACGTTCTCGATGTCCTCGGGGAACTTCTTGTAGTAGGCCTTGTTGCGCTTGAGGACCCGGGGGTACAGGGCCTTGTACACCTGCTCCGCAGTCTTACCGACTGGGGCCAGACCGCCGGTTAGGAAGACCTCCCGCAGACCTTCGGGGTGCAGGGAGAGGTAGCTGAGGCTAACGAAGCCGCCGTAGGACTGGCCGAAAATGGACCACTTAGCTTGGTTGTCCGACAGGCCCTTGGTCAACGCCTTGCGGACAGACTCGCAGTCACGGACGGTGTTGTCCTGGCGCATGAGTCGGAGATAGTCGACCTGAGCATCCTCGCCGCCCTCTAATTGGTCCAGCATGTTGGTTGACACGGGAGTGCTGTAGCCGGTGCCGCGGTGGTCCAGGTACAGGACCTGGTAGCCACGCTCCAGGGCAGTGGTCGTCAACGGGTGGTTCTGGGGCTCTCGATTGCCGAAGCCCGGGCCGCCCTCGAGGTAAACCATCCAAGGCAGAGAGGAGCCTTCGTCCTCGTCGTCGGACGGCACGATGGGGACTTCATATCCAGTGACTGAGCGGCCAAACAGCGTGATGTTCTTGCCCTCCGGCTCGTCGTAGTTTAGTGGTACACTGAAGAAGTGCTCGGTGACGCGCAGAGGGCCAGGGACGATGTGAGCCTTGCTGCTGATGATCTTGGCGGCGGGGATGTCCTGGGCGACTGCCAGCGCGACGATGACGGAGACCCAGACAGGGAGGCGCGAGGCCAATTTGGCGATTCCTTGCATGACTGGTACAGGGCTCTTAGGATTCACGAGAGCGTAGCGGTTGAGAGGCGTGCGGCTGCAATAGAACCATCTGATGGAGCGAAAGACATGCACGGCTTTTATGAGTAGACATTTGGGAGCTTGCAGTGAGGGGAAGTGTGAGCTTTGTGCCACTATACCTAAGTAGGGAGGTTGATAACACCGGCTGTCGATCAATACGTCGTGCCAGCCTTGGGTCTTGGAAGTTCGTTGAATTGACCCCAGTAACGGTCGACATTTTACCCCGATTTTGACGGGGCTGGGTCAGCAGTAATGCGCGTTCGGGAAGGTGCCAAGGCCCCGGAATCCCACTCCGCAACCTTGCGTACGATTGTACGACTTTGGCACTTTCTGCAAGGCAGACTTGGAATTCGGCCACCATGCTCGGTATTTCAGCAAACCAATTTCAGCAGACCAAAAGCAACAGGAGCAAAAAAAGACAAAAACATACAACACCGGGTATTCGCTGGTCGTCACCGACCCAACTACTGATCCAGCCCTTACTGGCTTATCTAGGGGAGAGCGGACGGGATCCCGAGTTCTCCAGCAGGTATGGTCGTATGTGCTTGGAAGTCGCCTAGTTGGAATTCATAAGTAAAGAAGTCAGCTGGCAGTATTCTAGTGATGGCGTCGTTCATCGACTGACGTTTAGGCAGGAGCGCATTTGTTCTGTGCAGCTTCAGACCTCAAACACATCAAGCAACCCGTTCTCCACTCTTCAGAAATCAGATGTCTCTTATGTGGTTTCTTATCCCGGCGTCTCTAATGCTAATTCACCGCAGTGTCTTTTCGAACAACCGTCTGCAGCTTTCGGAGTCAAGCAGGACGATCTTGAAACTAGGTGGACACAGTAGCGTCCAAGACCCCCTTGCATGGACATACTGTTCTCCCTTAGAGGCACATGTAGTAAGAGCATCAAGCTATGAGTAGGCAACTTCCATCCGCGTAGCTGCGGTCCGTCTCATTGCCGCCTTGTATATTTTACTTGGTACAGTGTGAGTTATATACCGGACCTGAAGCCAGAGTGGATCCTCGGTTCACGGAGCGGCTCCGTCGAGTCGAGGGGCGGACCTGGCACCAAGGGCACAGATTACGCTTGCGGCACGAATCGCAGGGTCACTGTTCAAGTCCTTGATTGCGAGATAATTCCTCAAAAACTAGAATAAGAAATAGGTCGCCGACTGGCTGGTTGTGACTTCGTGTCTAGTTTTTCGGGAAATGCACTTCCCCCTTGGACCAGCGGAAAATTCATTGCCGTTTTGGGAATCATCCCGCCGTTCGGGTTCGGCCCCACGCTCGCCCCCTGCTCAGCAACTGAGAATGGCCATGAATATCCCGGAGAAGATCAACATCACGCCCGTTCAAGCGAATTCTTGCCGGCCTAGAGTTCACTGCCGCATCAGAGAACCTTATGATTTGTAACATGGTTAGAAATCCAACGATGGGTACGGTATTACCACTACAGCCTTCATGTAGGGTTAAAAGTCTGTCCCTCCCAGCCACGTCCGACAGCCCACTATCTGCATCAGGCTCCTAAGGACTTCAATGAAACAGGTGTACAGGAGCATAGCCCTAGGTACCGACGCGTATTGTAAGTTCGACATACAGCTGACGAAATCAAACTAATCCTATTACGCTTAGAACACCCCTCAAAATGGCAGGTTTTAACAATGCTGTCTCTGGGAGGAGCCGTAGTCCCTCCATCACCAACGACACAACAACCCACGATAATTTCCTGCCGTCTTCGGATGACGAAAAACAAAACCAGCCGTCTCCCGAAGCCCCGCCCTCGGACGCCGAGAAACAGACACAAACCTCTCCCGAAGTACCACCCCGCGAAGTCACAGGCTGGAAATGGGCTCTAGCTATTGTAGCCGTCTTGTCTTCAACTTTTCTCTACGCCCTCGACAATACAATCGTCGCAGCCATTCAGCCCGTCATCGTCGCGGAGTACAACGCCGTCGACAGGCTTCCCTGGCTCAGCGCGGCTTTCCTCTTGGGCGCCACCGCCACCAACATGGTCTGGGGCAGATTGTACACCCAGTTCAACCCAAAATGGCTTTACATATTCAACATCGTTCTGTTCGAAGTAGGCTCAGCCATCTGCGGTGCTGCGCCTTCCATGAATGTGTTGATCGTGGGTCGAGCTCTCTGTGGCGTCGGCGGGTCGGGGCTCTACGTGGGCGTTATGAGCCTCATCGCCATCTCGACGACCATGGCGGAACGCCCCGTATACGTGTCGGGCACCGGGCTGACGTGGGGACTGGGTATCGTTCTGGGTCCCGTCATCGGTGGAGGCTTCAGCGAATCCTCTGCCGGGTGGCGCTGGGCCTTCTATATTAATCTCGTCATCGGTGCCGCTTGCGCTCCAGCCTGGCTCTTCCTGCTACCCAGTAAGGACCCCCGCCCCGGCATCCCCTTCAAGCAGCGGGCCGCCGAACTGGATTACATCGGAGCGGTGCTCCTTATGGGTGCATTGACAAGTTTTATCTTGGCTCTCAGTTGGGGCGGCGTGACCTACCCCTGGAGTTCCGGCCACATCATCGGCTTGTTCGTCGCCTGTGGCGTCATCTTCGTCGTGCTCGGCGTCCAACAGGTGTGGACCGTCTTCACGACTCTGGAACGGCGTGTCATACCGGTTCAGTTCTTCCGCTCCAGGATTGTCCTCATTCTCTTTAGCGCGACAGCCGCTTCGGGCGCTGCTGCCTTTGTACCGATCTACTTCATCCCTCTCTTCTTTCAGTTCTCTCGCAATGATGGAGCCCTCCAGGCGGGTGTGCGACTTTTGCCTCTGATAATCGTCATGGTCGCCGCGATTCTCACCAACGGAGCCCTGATGGCGAAGTTTGGCTACTACATGCCGTGGTACACCGTGGGAGGTCTCTTGACCGTTGCCGGCGGCGCTCTCATGTATACCGTGGACCAGAACACCAGCCACAGCAATATTTACGGATACACCGCTCTACTTGGCATCGGAGCGGGGATGTTCGCCCAGGCCTCCTTCTCCGTCGCGCAGGCCGTCGTCGAGCCGAAGAACGTCCCTCCCGCCGTGGGCTTCATCACCCTGGCGCAGTTCCTCGGTATCACCGTGGCGCTCGCCATCGCCAACGCCGTCTTCCTCAATGAGAGCGAGACTGGTATCGCGAAGGTCTTGCCCGACATGCCGCGCGGCGACATCCAGGCTGCCATTGAAGGAGCCGCTGGCAGCTTCGTTCGAGATCTTGACTTGGTCACCAGAGACCGAGTCTTGGGAGTTATTGTCGACGCCATCGGGAAGACGTACGTCCTCGTCATTGTCGCTGGGGCCTTGGTTGCCTCTCTGAGTCTACTGATGAAGAGGGAGAAGCTATTCATGACGGCAGGCGTCGCCGGAGGCTAGGTAGTGCTATTCTCATCGCGCAAACCGTGGCAGAAGGCCCGCAAGAAACCTCTTCACTGGTGGGACGCGAGATGAGGCCCTCCTCCGGCCCCGCAACGCACGCCATGAACCCACACGCGCCTCGGCTCTTCAACAACCAACGGTGAGGTGGCCGAGTTGGTTATGGCGCCAGGTTAAGGTCTCCTTAACAGATTTCCTGGTGGGGCAACCCGCGCGAGTTCGAGTCTCGTCCTCATCAACTTAACTTTTGCTGTCTCTGGCGGCATAGTTCGTTTTGAATCAATTATCGTGAGGTGTTGTTCGGCGGTGAGGCGTGGAGATACGTGGGCTCTGTGGGGCCTCATTTGGAGAACAGAAATTTCGAGATGCCTCAACACTTAGTCAGCTCTTTTATGATCCAGCTTGTCGCGACATTTTGGCAGAATAACAAGCTATCGTTCGTTCAGGATAGTAGCTGCCATGTAAATATTCGAATCAATTCGCATTCGCCACCAATCACGGGCATGCTCGCGCTCGTAGATCGTCTCTCTACCGATCTCACTATGAACTCTTGGGTTTTACAGTTCTCCGTCCGGTGGCCTAACACGTTTATTGAATACGGCACCAGACTTACAAACCCGAATCACCTAGCCAGCGTCTGTTCCCGTCTCAACATCGGCAACGGACTGAGTCGGGGTCGGGCACGCCAGCTCTGTCGTCTTGCGCAGCACGCCCCGGAAATCGTCAAGTATCGTCTCCAAATGTGCTATGCTAGCCTTCGCCAGAGGTGACGGCGAACCCAACTTTCGCAGCATGTCCTGACCCTTGGCACTTACGGCATTCAGCACAACCGTAGATTTCTGAATAAGGATCATGTTCAATATGATCCGCAGCTTAGGATCATACACCGGAACCTCCGATCCGCCGAAACTAATCGTAACAGTGGAATCTGAGCCAGCAGTGGAGATGTAGTCGAAGCATTTGCCGGTTTGCTGGATGATCGTCATGATGCCGATCAGGTCTGTGCAGTTCATGTCGCAGCTTGTGCAGTCCACCATGCTTTGACAGTTCCTCATGACTTCGGCCGTGACTTTGAACACCTCATCGAGCTGTTTGTGTTCTAAGGCCCCATGCACCTTTGGTAAAGCATCGACCAGCTTTTCCCGGCACAAGCATTTCGTGGGCGAAACAAAAGGGTTGGGCAGGTTCGGGTGTGGGCTGGCTGGTACCCTCACCTGCGTAGGCTGGGCGGCCCAGCTAAAATTCTGGTCTGGTGTTGACCCGGACAGCTCGGTTCTTGCGTGGCCATGTAAGTTCGATGAGCCCAGAGTCTGGGGCGTAGTGTTAATTTCGGTGTGGTTCTGTACAGTAGGACTGTTGGCCAACATACAGGCATATTTGAATTGGAGCTGCGCCAGTCGAAGCTCATCGGGTGACCAGAAGCCGTGTCGCTGGGCCACTCGATCACGTCTTCCAGCAGTGATTCGTACGGCTCAGTGATGAAGGAAGTAGGAATTTCCGTCTCATTTAGTCTTGTTCCATGTCCTTCAATCATCGATTCGGCATGAGGAGCCGTAGGCCCAACGGCGTGGCTCGTCAAGACATTGCCGAGCTGGGAGACAGCTTGTGAAACCTGTGGTGCCTCGTAGATGCAGATAATATCTCGTTGGATGCAGCGACCACAGACAGCCTGGCCGTCACACTTTGCCTTAGCTCCTCGGCATGTCTGGCAAGCCGTTGGTGGTCGACGATGTACAGGTCTGGACTGGTGAGCCTTTGGAGGTTGCCATTCTTGTAGATAGTTGCTAGGGATCGCTGCCGTACGAGAAGAACGAGGTTTGCGATTCATCTCTAGCAAGCAAAGGGGTCGTGAAGCTCCTCACGTTCATGGACTGTTGTCGGTGAATGTGGAAGATTTGATTTATCAGCAGAGCTGACGTGCATCGGACTCCCAAATCTTACCCTATACCTGGTTGTCAGCACACACACACCCACTGGATCCCCAATTGGAGAACTAAATCGTCCGCAAATCTGCTTGGGATGGTCATGCTGCGTGTATTTTTATTCGCTATTGATTCTTTTTGCTAGACATTCTCGGAATGACCAATTCTGCTGTTGACAGTTCATGACCACACTGCTACCCTAAGCAGGATGCATCGTCCAGGAAATACCTAGGCAGAAAGCGACCCCAGGCCTTCTTGCTTGTCATCACGAGCTGGAATGAGCTGAAGATTCCTGACCTTATGACTGGCGGCCCCAAGATATTTAGAACTTCCTCTTCTTCATCCTGACTCGCAGACCTTCCTGGCGAGGAAACCAGCTGCAAATGACCTTCCAGTTCGCCTTTTCTGACAGCTCAATATCATAGAGCGTGATAAGTGTAGCCAGAACCTTGTATGACTGAAACAGTCCCAGGTGTTTGCCAATACAGCTTCTGCTTCCGCCTCCGAAAGACAGATCCGCCTTGTTCATCAAGGTAATTCGTGACTGGAAATCCTCTTCCGTCTCACCAGCGTTCTCGTCCCGAAGCCAGCGCTCAGGCCGGAAGTCGTCAGCATCCTCGCCGAAAACTGATCGATTCCGGTTGGTGATATACGGGCTGACGCCGATGATGGTGCCTCCGGGAAGATAGTCGCCATTGGGCAGGGTGTAGCCGCCCGCAGGCACATAGCGCTCCATGGACATGGCAACACCGGGGAGGACGCGCAGGGCTTCTCGGACGACGGCGTCAACGTAGGCGACTGCGCGAACATCTTTGTACGCTGGTGGGATCATATCACGTTCGTAAAACCTCTGGGAACGAATTTCTGACGTGAGGCGCGACCACACCCTTGGATTACTGAGGGAGAAATAAAGGGCGCTGCGGATGGTGATGGCAGTAGTCTGAGAAGTCAGCCGATTGTTTTACAAAACTCTCTATCGACCTTCACGAGGCGGGTAAGCCCAAGTGGTCACTCACGTCACTTCCTGCGATCATGTTCACCATGAGCCATGAGATGATCTGAGGATTGCTGACATTTTCGGGATCTGCGTTCTTGGCGGCAATAAAATGATCGAGAAAGTCAGGCACGTCGGGATTGTGGTACTCCTTGTCTGCGCCGGTGTAGCGATCCTGCAGATGTTGAATCGATATACCAGTCGAGGTATTGAAGCCGGGGGGTCCGATCCGGTACACTGGGTTCTTGTCGAAGACTCTGTCAAGAAAGGGAATGGCTCCCACGACGACGAAGTAGTCCTGCGCTTTATCGGCAGCATGGAGGACGCCGTCGAAGTCATAACCCTTGTCAAGATAGCCGAAAGATTTGGAAAATGTCACAGCGCCGGTCACGTCCCAGGTGTCTGCCATCAGTCAGCGCTCATCAGCAAGGCCAGGACCCATGTGGTCCACGCGTAGGGTACAATGGGCCAAGCAGCATCATGACCAAGACCAAGGGCCTCTTACAGAATAAAATCCACTGGCCGAGATCGAACTCCTGCTTGTCCTCTGATACGTCGATGAACCTTTTTTCCAAGTCTTGGCAGAATTTTCTGATAACCGGGTCGATGTGCGGCTCCAAGGCGGCAGTGGCAGCAGGAGAGTAGAACTTGGCAATCGGTTTTCTCTCTTTAGCATGCTGTTTTGGATTGGTTTGACTGAACAGGTTGAGAACGATCTGGCCGTTTACCAGAGCACTGCTTCCATGGTACCAAGGAGTCTGCAGCAAGACTGAGTCAGTCAAGATTCGATGTTGGCAGCTCCCAGACCACGAACCTTGAGCCAGTCTCCCTTGGTATTGAACACCGACTGTATAACTTCGGGTATGTCAATGTCAATGATGTAAGGCGTAATGCGGACGATAGGTCCATGCTTCTTGTGCAGTCTCTCCAGTTCTAGCTGAGAGTCTCCTGTCCAGTTCCAGTACATGTACCAAAGCCTGGTCCATCCTGAGACGCGATAGCATGCATTAGCGATTGAGACGATGCCATAAAGAAATAAAATCTGTATCAAATCATGTATTGGGACTGCCTTACGTCCGAGGAACGGTCCAGGGTACTTTCTCAGGGGCGATGAGAGATCCTCGTACATCCACCATAACAAGCAAGTAGCGGCTGGCACCAGGAGTAACAGCAAAAGAGATAATGATCTAGGGGGTATCCCAAGAAAATCTACGGATTGCTCCGTCTCGAGTAGACTAGAGTTGTCGGACATGACCAAATCGTGCTGTCTCCCCAGAACGGTCGGTTGAAAGGAGGGGCACAGCGAAGGCACAAATGATGCGTGAGAGTGCTTGATAGTTATGTTTCCAGGGCCTTCTGCGTAGCAGTCATCCGTCTCTTGTATTGACTGGGCGATCAAATCTCAGAGAGGGGGGGGACGTCGAGTGGCATGTATCGAGTGCAGCCATGCACATGCTACAAGGATCGGAACAAGGGGGTAATGCGGCCCGGTCTTGGTATGTTCAGTTACCACCAACAATATGCGCGTTGGTCAGGGGCCAAGTAAATCCGTGCCAGTCGGGATGGGCTCGGCAATCCACTTATTCGGCCACCCAAATCCTTCAGTGGAATCTGGCAGGGATAGATCGGATCATGGCCGGTTCATATGCGAACCCGGGGACTATGACCCGGGAAGCGCTATGGCCAGAGGCCACGACGATCGAACCAAAACCAAAGATCCCAGATGTACACCTAGTTTTCTGAGGTAGGGTTGTTGATGAATTTCTACCGGTTATGAAGAAGGGTAATCCCCACCCGAATGTTTGCTCTGCCCATCCTGTCCTTCGTCGTTCAACCTCCGACCGACACAGATCAACCGCCCGTCGACAGCTTTGGCAGAATGTCTAACAGTGAAAAGGGACAGACGGCGGTGGCTATCATGTGGACTCTGACTGCCATAACGCTCGTTTTCTTGAGCCTTCGCCTCGTCACGCGGTCCTTCATCATCGACCAGCTCGGCGCTGACGATTATGCCTACGTTCTAGCGGCGGTCAGATGAGCACAAACCACCTAGAGGTCTTGCAAAAGCTGACTTGTTCTACATCAGATCTTGTTGGTTCTGTACACCACATTCACACACGTGGCTGAGGGCTATGGTTTCGGGCGCCCGATTCACACACTTGAAACCGAGGACGCCACTGAAGCTATCAAGTGGGAGATGGTTGGGCAGTCATTTTCCATCGTGGGTATGGCTGTATCGAAGCTGTCACTTGGGCTATTCCTCCTTCGACTGACAGTGATAAGATGGCATCGCATTGCCATCTGGTCCGTCATGAGCATCCTCCTCGCCGACTCGATAGCAACAGTTGTCTCGTTCTGGTTTCAGTGCAGCCCGCCAAGGGCAATCTTTGACCTGGAACTTCGACCAACAGCGAAATGCGACTGGGACATCACTCCTGTCGCCGTGACACTTGGCGGTAGGTTCCACATGACTGCGCGATCTTTGAAAGCAAGTCTAATGGCTCTGAAGTATGCTGCGTCGTCTCCGATTTCTTTTTCGCAGCGTTCCCAACGTTGATCGTCTGGAATCTGAAGATGAAGAAGAAAGAGAAGATATTCATTGCTGTCAGCATGGGCCTGGGTGTCATGTGAGTTCTTTCATCTTCTCAATAGTTGAGGCTCATATCAAGCTAATCACCAAGCCTAGCGCTGGTGCTGCAGGCATTGTCCGAACCTACGAGGTCGCGACCGGCTTTACGGAGAACTATACAGGTGAGTGTGTTACAGCCAGAGCTCGACGCATTATTCTCTGTGCTGATTGATATCAAGAGGACACCGTCCCGCTCATTGTATGGTCGTGCGCCGAACAAGCGGTGACCATGATTTGTATCGGTATTCCGCTGCTAAGACCCCTTTATCGTCATATCTTTAGGCGTGGAAACCTTTCCTCTTCCTCGAGCGCGCAGTACCATAAGTATGGTGAAGGCACCGACGGTCAAAGCTACAAACTCAGCGGGATCCCCAAAAAGCCTGCTACGAACACGAGGACCGACGACAGGACGGTAGATCCTTTGAACCTGGGCCTGAACACGCAAACAGTAACAGACATTGGCGCGTTGAGTCGCAATCAAAGTGACGAGCACATCCTTAGCACCGATCGAACGAGGAATTCAAGCGATGCAGGCTCATCAGGCAAAAGTGGCAATGAAGGAGGGATCCACATCAAGGAGGATGTCAGGGTTGAGTGGAGCAATCGATGATGAATATCAATGATGGAGCAGGGTGGGATTTCATCGGGCCGCTGGCCATAGTGTACGATCTGGATGACACGGACGGGGCTTTGCAAGGGGCAGGACATGGGTTTGTAACGATAAGTTGCGACTCCTCGGCATGGAACGAGACATAGCTATCCAAGAGGGCTAATCTTCGTCTGCTGTATTCATCACGTAGATGATTGTTCTCTAATGGCTATGGTGACACGCGGTGTTATCTGCCGAAGGCAGGCCTGGTACGATGCCTAGCGCTGATGCTTGTTTATCTTTTGAAGCGGTGCTGGCTTTGCTCGTTTGACCCCCTAAACCTGATGCGCGCCAATGCCTGGGTGCATAACCAGTAACAAGATTGCATACTGCCGACCAAAGGGAGTGCTCTTGATGACCACTGAGCCTTGGTAGTTGGCAGTCATCCATGTCGCTAAAGAGTCTCTAAACCCGAATAGTGCGTGTGGCGTTACCAGGGTCGCGGAACCATGCCGGCAACAGTGGACGAGTAGGACGACCCTGGACCATCGGACCGCTCCACGAACGCGCAGATCGCCCCGGCTTCCGGCAGGACATCCGCCATTGAGGGTCAGGGGAGCGCATTCATTTTTGTGGGTTCTCGGTCGATTTTAACATCTCCAGTCTGGCTCCCGCATGGTTTCCTCCTCGTGCTAGGTTTGATAGCTCCGGAGCCAGGATGAAGAAAGGTACCTTTGTCCCTTGTTAGCTTGGCTCTATGATGATTAAAACAATAAGGGTAATGTCAGCATTTGTGCGAGTCCAATCTCGATATATCGGTGTTTCAACGTATGAAGAGCGGTCGACTACGACCACAGGCCGAAAGAATTGGATTTCATCGCGTTGATCTGAGTCTGTACGTTCTTGCAAGAACACAGGCTTCTCGTGAGCACAACGAAAAGCACGTCAACTGTCATTCTGCACCTTTTCATCAACAGTGCTACAGTGGATATGATGCTCCCAGGTTTTTGTCAAAATGACATAATTCTGAAGTCTAGCGTGGGACCTAACAATTGGAAATGTGTCTATCAAGAGACTCACGGTCGGATGTAATAGCTGGGCCTCCAGTACGATCACATTCTGCTTGGGGACAAGAGGTCATCACAATTCCTTCAGATGCAACCACCATCCTAGCGCGAGTTAGCCGTCAATAGCTTCGTATTCTCATGGAGCGCAATAGATACGGAAAAAGTAAAACGGTGAGCTGGAATTCAGGCGGATAGCTCTTCAAACTTTCACGCAACTAATTATGCAATACGATTCCTCTCTTAAGAAGTCAGTCACCATGCCTATCTTAGCTTTTAGAGGCTAGAAGACCACTGGCTAACAGCGCCTCGTAAGAATTACCCATCTCTTACTCGTCGCAGACTTATCAGAGGTATCTAGGCAGAGAAGTGGCAGTAACCAAAATGGTATCATGTCTATTGTGTTGTGAAAGCCCCCAACGGGGATCATTAGATCTAATCGCTGGCAACAAAGGCCAGCAAAGGCTAGACCAAGCAAAGCGCAGGCAGGTATGTATGTGGTATCCAAGTTATATCCCTGACACTCCAATCGGGAGCATCCCTCGACTCGCACTCAAAATGCAATCTTCAATGCACCAATGCGCTTTAAAAGTTCCTCGTCTCAGTGGTCTGCTGACCGGAATAGTTGGCGCCCTGTGCAATCTCCGCCTCGCGGGCAGCAGTGGTGCCGATGGGACGCTTGAAGAAGACGTTCCTCTCCCAGCCATCGATGTCGTCGATGACGGTTTCGCGGA
The DNA here is from genome assembly GCA_002851775.1 of Verticillium isaacii. NCBI lineage: Eukaryota > Fungi > Ascomycota > Sordariomycetes > Glomerellales > Plectosphaerellaceae > Verticillium > Verticillium isaacii. Next base: position 6,589,503 of record NMXN01000005.1, on the reverse strand, counting down.
CCAGCTCATACTTGCCGATGCGGGGAAGTATCTGGGCCCAGACGAGCCAGTAGAGACCACCGGCGAAAATGACGGCGAAGCCCGTGACCATGTGGATCCAGTAGGGAAGGTTGGCATACTGGTTCTGCTCGGGGGTGGGGGGAGGGACGAAGGGGGCGATGACGAGGTAGATGTTGCTGAGCAGGAAGAACAGAACCACGGGAAGCGTGGCCTTGAAAGGGGGGTTCCAGTTCCAGGAAGCGCGGTTGAGGTAGAGATGTACGAGACCACCAGCAACAAAAACGTTGATGATAGCAAGGGGGTAGGAGATAAGGCTACTCTGGTTAGCAATGTGTTGGCAAGATACGAGCCTGGATCAACATACTTGAGGAGGAAGTTGTACGCATCGCCGGGAGGGGGAGCCAGCATGACGATGATGCAGATGAGCCAGTGCTCAAAGAGACCAGCCAGGGGCGCGTTGAAAGGCTTGTTGCTGGCCCAGAGACGGGAGAAAGGCAGGATGCCCTCACGGCCAAGCTCCTGGACGAGACGACCCTGGGAGAAGATAACGGAGAGAACGTTGCCAAAGGCGGAGAGAGCGACGAAGACAGACAGGGCGCGCTCAGCGGTGCCGCCGAAGACGTTGCGGAACAGCGAGGCGGCGACGAGACGGCCGGAGGTCAGGATCTCCTCCTTGGGGACGGCGGCAAAGTAGGCGATGTTGATGAACATGTACAGAACCGAAATGGCGCCGATAGCGATAGGGGCGGCGAACTTGAGGGTGCGCACAGGGTTCTTGGTCTCGCTCAAGGCGTAGTTGGCGTTGCTGTAACCGACGTAGGACCAAATGACGTTGTAGATGGAAGTGACGACGCCGTATGCGCTGCCAGTGGTACCCTCGAAGGCGTTATCGAAGTTGTTGAAGTCGTTGTCGATCTTAAGGTGGCCGCCAAGGGCGATGAAACCGGCAATGATCATGATGAAGACAATGGTGAGCTTGATCCAGCCGAGGAAGTTCTGCAGGCGCAGACCCCACTTGACAGCGGTGCCGTGGATGATGAAGGCAGCGGTGATGCAAGCAACACCGACACCACGCTGGTTGAAACGGTTGACCTCGACCTCGGCAGCGTGGAGGATGTACTCGCCGAAGACGACAGAGTTACCAGCGGCCCAACCCAGAAGGACGACGTAGCCGGCGTACAGACCAGTAGTCAGGAACTGAGGCTTGCGGTAGACATACTCGAGGTAGTTCTTCTCACCACCGTTCTTGGGGATGGCGGTGCCGAACTCCATGTAGACGGCGGTACCGGCGAAGGCGATGATCATACCGGCAACCCACATGAAGAGGGCCAGGCCGACGGAACCGGAGGACGCCAGAATGCTCGAGGGCGTGGCGAAGATACCGGTACCGACGATGCGGTTGAAGATGAGGAAACTGGCGCTAATGATGCCGATCTGGCGCTTGGCCTCGCGCTTCTGCTCAATGCGACCTGCAGGTTTAGAATGTCAGCATGGAAGTCTTCGAGTCTTCGAGACATGTCATGACGGGCAGTCAGAGGACTGTGAGTGCGGCGTACCAATCTCGCTGTCGTTGTCGGAGGCGGCAGGCAGGAAGCCGTCCTTGTTGTCCGCGCCATGAGAGGCGGGAGGCGCGTCAGCGACGACGCGGGGGGCGAAGTTGTCAGACATGGCGTCTCGTGTGATGGTCGTAGCCGTCTGCTGTCTGAGATCAGACTGATGTGTTGATCGATGATCAGTGGGACTCGAGGGATTCGGGAGGCTCCAGGAACATGCAAAGAAGACCGGCTAGAAAGAAAGGAAGGGTTCGAGAATGGGTTTTATAAATTGATGTGCTCCACGGGACAGCCCACGCGAAGTCTGGGCCCCCGGAACGGTAGCATGGAATTGCATGGGATGGCCGCATGGTTCGGACCGCCGTCTGGCGCCAAGTGGATCGGCCATCATGGACCGCAATGACGCCTTCGGCGATGGAGGTTCGCGACAGGCTGGGCAAACGTCGATGGCATGGCGCGACACGAGGAATAGGCAACTGGTTCGCTGTTGGCGCGTTGCGTGATCGTGAGGCCGACGATATGCGTCTCGATCCGGGTGGCCCTGGTTCATACAGGTCCAGCAGGCTCTGCAGCTTCCCGTCTGGCAAGCATCAGGTTGGCCGTTCAGTCGGGACGGGTGTCTCAGCTGTCTGGGATGCTGCTGATGTTCCCACACTTGTCGAGTGGCAAGGGTGGTGTGGAGGTTGTGGGAGAGACGTTGGATTTGAGGTGGATTAGGCTGCCTTTGCCTGGCTCTGGTTGGTGATGCTGATGACTTTACCGGTACGTACCGAGTGACTAATCAAGGTGTGTGTCAGAATTTCCACTTCGGTGAGCTTAGACCCGATGACGCGATCTGCCGTGATCGCATCGCCAAGTATGCAGCCAATGACATGTCCCGGCCATGCAAAATTCGACATCGATCCTCCTTAACCACATTCCTTTCTTGGGTGTCCCGAGATTCCGTCAGTCTTGGTGAGAATGCAGACATTGTCCAAGCTCGCCAACAGCAGGCCTGCTATTCTACGCGACCTTGGCGAGCTTTCGGTCGCTCGCCCGCAGCCCTGTCCGCCCTGAGCTGACCGAAAAGACATGCCAATAGTACGGCCCACTCGCCTCCCGTCCTACCTTTTCGAGCTTCACGTGGGCCTCGCCTGAACAGCCTGGGCCTCAGCCGACCTATTGTGTGATTGTCGAGAAGGGCCCAATGCTCAAAATGGCATCTCAAGGAAGAAGAAGAAAAAGCTAAACGTCTGAGCCAGCTCCGCCGTGTCGCCTCGCTCCTTCGTCTGATGATCCTGTCTAGGCAGGACGCTTCCGGAGTTCTAGACGCGCCCGCTTTGCCTGCTGGCCTGTTGGTAACGACATCAACGTGTAAGATCACCGCGTTGGCACTGCATTTTGCCTCGGCGGGCGTTTGCCCCATGGATCACAACCTGAGACAAGTAGGCCATGTCAGCCCATTCCTCGCAATAGAGACCCCGAGAACAGCGTAAGATCTCCGAGTCACCCTCAACGGCAACACGACGTCGGGGCGAGGAAATCACACAACATGTCAAGCCATTCTCTGTCACCGGCTGATCCATCACGATCGGCGTGTGCCGCAATCTGACCACCACTGCCACGGAGAGTGCGTGGCAGTGTGCGTGGTCTGGGTCATCAGCACCACTGTTAACGCCACGAAGGCATCACGCAAGGTGACAAGACTCTCGGCCTCTCGGCTGCCAGGTTCAAACGCTGAACAGGCATGCTTCACTCCACTGTAAAGCTCTCGAACCTGAAAAATCACATGCGGTTGATTTCTTAGAACCCCTGTCGGGACTGCCCCCCCTATTCTGGCCAGGGCTGACGTTGCAAAATGGGTCCGACGCTGGTTCTATCATGCCGCCTTCCGATTTGGACGCTTGTGGCAGGAATTGTAAGTAAACGCCGCGTCTTGCTATGACTGTCGGCATCATTATCGTTATGCAGTGCCATCTTGATATCTCTCTATTCTCCAGAGGAATGTCAAAGTTGACTGATTTTGCAACTTTCCTTCACGCAGCAGCAATAATTTGTTATTTTGGCCTCCGTAGCCTCCTGGCGAGGCAGTAGTAACGCCACATCTATTACCCTGGAAACATTCCGAGTCTCCGGCACCGATGGTACAGGCGACAATACCACCTCGCGATGCCTCACGAAATCGACTCGAGTTCGACTCGCCATCTAGGTCATACAAGCAATGTCATTCTGCAAAGTTTGGCTGCTCTGGTCTTGAATGCAGAAACTGCAACTCCGTGGTCAGGGCACAAGCGACAGCCAAATCGAACCTCAAGGAAGCGCTAGATCTTCTGTCTATGTAGCTATCTACCCTTACCTCGAACACAAGTTGATGTATTTTCCGTGATGCTGATATATGTACACTGTCAGACAAACGCACCTAGGGCCTCTTGGTATGATTTCTCAAGCCCCGTCAACCCGACGAGGGCACCATCTCTTTGAATTCGAAATTTTCACGATCCTACAAGCACAGCCAACTTCCACGTATGGCACCAACAGCCCTGATGATACGGACCATGCCAGCAGATCACCAACGAACTCGATGAGCTGAGGCACAACCCTTTGGGGCGTTGTGCAAAATAAAAAAGCAGGAACATGCGGGCTGACAAACTGAAGGCGTCCAGTGCCCGACCAAAAGCTGGCCGGCTTGGAAGTTTTGTTTCCTCTTTGATGCAGATATGCACACGCTCGACACGCGTGCCAGGACCAGGTTGCAGCCATTGATATTCACAACAACTCTCTCCCATAGAGAACCCAACCGTTCTTCGGAATTTTGTTTTTCAGTGATCGTGGCTATGACTTTGGCCTTGTTCATGTTCATGGGCATGCAAATCCTCACTGGGGGTGTGGTCTTCGATTTTCCCGCCAACGACCCTGTGGTAAGGGGACATGCCTGGAACTCTGTTTTCGCATCAGCATCGATGCACTACTCGGCAACGTCCGCGTTTTCTCGGGGCAGAATACCTCTTCGGGAACGACCAATTGCGGATTGCCTCGAAATCTCTGCATATGTGCTCAACGCCAATGCGCGGGATGAGTTTCGGGTGTTCTTTTTCACTTGACCATCGATACCAGAGAGGGGTGATGTCGGCGGAGCACACCAGACGCTGGCGCATGACTTCGATGCAATGATCTGACGTGGCTTTAGTGATGACCACCGGATTCAGGTTTCCACACGCCATTACCAATGTGTTTCCAGCTCATCTCATCTAGCGTACCGTTGGCGAAGTACCATGATGTGTTGTAGCGATTGGGGTAGAATCCCATGCGTAGAATATTCTGGCTCCTGGTCAGCAAGCTCGGCTCGTCGCAACCGCGACAAAGACTTTGCTCCATACGAGACAGTGAAGTTGGTGGAAAATGTCGAGAGTTCCAACGTAGTGGTCTTCAAAGCCCGCCACAGGCACGCGTTCCACGTCCTCCGGCAGCTGTGACTCCTCAACCTCCGTCGGGGCGAAGGCAAGATCGGTCCCTTCTACAGGACATGTCAGCATCTATGGGTCTATTCATAGCAGCGATAATTGGGCGAATGCCTACCACTGTACATACTCTGCCAGCGGGCATCGATTTCGTCTGACGGCCATCCTTGGTACGGTGACAGGTCGTCGTTGATAGCTGCTTCGAACTTGTACGCCGTGTAACTGACGATATGACCAGCTGGGGCTGAGCGACATCAGCCAATGGTCTTCATCATCTGGATCATCTTTACTTACAAGGCTCAAGACTTGGGTCTTGCACCTTCCCGTGCGTCACGAAGAATAGCCAAATAACAAGAAGGACATTGATTGCGTAAGAGATGACAGAAAGGTACTGCTGCGTGGCAGTCATTCGCCTGGTTTGTTCGCTCAGATTTTCAAATGGAGGCAAAAACGGCTTGTCCTCTTCGTCGGCATGATATCCGCCAGTAGAGAACTGAAGTGATTGGGTAGTTGGGTTCATGGTGCTTCATTCATATCAGCTTTGGTGACTTGGAGGTGACTGTTGAAGAACATGATCTCAAAGATGAAGAAGAGATAGACCCTGAAGGGTATCGGCTCAGTCGGAAGTGAATCATCCCGCACCTCCACTGACAATACATGCTCGTCGTAGATCGTGGCTGCTGCAGTATCGCGCAACCCCCCACCATAGTAGCATCATGCATGTGAAGCCAAAAACGTGCCTTGTGATAGGTTGTTCGAGAATGCAAGCATGTTGGAAATGGACTTTCGTCACAAATGAACAACTCACAACTACACGAAGGATTGCTTAGCTGCCTGTAAACCAGATCATCAAGTCTCATCGTCGTGATTGTACGTAACCGAGGGGCGAAATGTAATATTTCCCTGCACACCTTCCATATTGGTATCCGAGCCAAGGAACAGTACTGGCTGGCGACGGAACGGAGTTCCTTCGCTGCATGGCGAGTAGACGCAGGATATCACGCCAGCCCAGTCTTTCGACGAGGCCGGAACATGACAGACCACAATACAATTCATCGGTGACGGGATGGACTTTGGTCTTGCCAAGAACAGGCGGACACCAGTCAATCATGAGGGGAAGCTTATGAATCATTCGATTATACGTTGAGAATCAGCACGCCATTAGAGTGTAGACTCTGGATAAGCTCCCATGGGTTAACCCTCAACCATTCTTTCCCATTATAAAAGGGGACACTGTGACCGCGTCGGTAATTTGAGTCTTGCTCTCATTCATTCTCACAACCAAAAGAATACTGAAGTCTCCTCATCTATTCAAACAAAATTCAGTACGGAGGTGCTCATGAGGTGCCAACCTGTAGGGTATAAAGCTGACGAGGATCCAGACCCAAACCTTCAACAAATCAACCGCAGCTATGAAGTTTAATCTCTCCGCACTTCTCGCCCTTACGTCCGCTGGCCTCGCCCTTGCGGCTCCCGCCACCGACCCCGTCTCCACTGTCCAGGCCTCCGCCGACGAGTCTGCCGATTCCGCCTTCTTCGTCGTCAACTGGCGCAAGCGTGAGGTCGAGCCGGCTGAGCAGTCTGCTGACGGCGCCTTCTTCGTCGTCAACTGGCGGAAGCGCGATATTGAGATTGCTGCCTCTCCTGATGCCGAGGAAAGCGCTGACGGCGCTTTTTTTGTTGTTAACTGGAAGAAGCGCGAGGTTGGCCAGGCGGAGCAGACTGCCGATGGTGTCTTCCACGTGATCAGCTGGTAAATTATACGACGCATAACTTCAATCTTTTAAGATAGTACACTGTCATGGGCTTTGTTTACAGGGGACAGCAGATCAAACTTCCCGGAACGAAGTGAATAGAATTGATATGTCTCAGAATGTGAACCTGCTGTAATGTGAATGTTAATTGTTGGGCCTGATGAATTACGGCCAACTTCTGAATACAACTTCGAAGTTGCCGTGTGATGCTTGATACAAACTCAGGCACGTCAAAAATATCAGTATCGATTGTGGGATTAAACAATCTGAAGTATCAACTCCAAGACTCCGTTACTCATTGGAAAGCTTTCGCTTCAGCGTCGCCGTTCACAAGGCTGTTTGATACTTGGCCATCTCCATTCGCGAAGACGGAAGAACCACCGAAGCCATGGCCACTGACACCGTTCTTGCCGTTACTAGTGCCTTTGGTGCCGTTGGCCCTCTGGACACCGTTGACCCCATTGATCTTGGACTCCGGTTTCGTTCCTTGTGCCAATAGCTCATCAACCATAAGCTGGCAGCTCCCCATGTATCTTGTTGGATTGCACAATTGCTTCAGAGTCTCCGAGTCCAAATGCGACGTGACTTGTGGAATCTTCTCAAGAGCATTCTGTAGCGAAGCGTCGTTCTCATGTGCTGCAACGCACGCACCATAGACGATCTCGTGCGCTTCTTGACGTCCAGTGCTCTTAGCCAGTTCCATCATGACAGCTTCTGCAACAATCATGCCCTTGGTAGACTGGAGGTTCTCCATCATGGCCTCTTTGTTGACCTGTAGGCCGGAGAGGGCAAAGTCGGCCTGGTACAGCGACCCGACGGCTGCAATGAACGAGGTTGGAAGGGCTGTCCACTCAAGGTGCCAGGGGCCGGATGCGCGCTCGAAGTCGGAAACCATCCCATCGAGGACGAGGCCAGCTTGTGCTCTCAGGACCTTTGACTGTGCTAGAATGACCTCACTGGAAATGGGGTTGCGCTTCTGGGGCATTGTGGAGGAAGCACCCCGGTGAGGGACGTAGGGCTCGGCGACCTGTTATAGTAATTAGCATAAAATCGGAGTAAAGTTGACATGGGAATAATCTACCTCGTTCAGCTCGTTGGATGACATGATCATCAGATCCAAGGCAATCTTTCCCAAGGAGCCCCCAATCATAGCTAGAAAGTTCACTACCTCTGCAACGTTGTCTCTCGCAACGTGCCAGGTGATGACTGGATCCCGCAGGCCAAGGATCTGAGCCATTCTCTTCCTGACACGGATTCCCTTGTCTGTCTCTCCTAGTGATGCAAGCGTCCCAGCTGCGCCTCCAAATTGTACCATGAGGCATCGTTCTTTTATTTGCTCCAGGCGTTCAACGTGACGACGCAGGCCAGAAAGCCAAACAGCACACTTGTAGCCAAAAGTGACGGGCAAAGCATGCTGAAGGTGTGTCCGTCCCGCCATCGGCACGTCACGGTAGGCTGCTGCCATGGACTCAAGGGTAGAAACAGTGCGGCGAAGAAGGCGCTCGACGATAACGAGGCCGTTCTTGGTCTGCAGAACAGAGGCGAGATCCATGATATCTTGTGTTGTTGCCCCCCAGTGAATGTAGCCGGCTGTTGGGTCACGGCATGTTAGCTGAGTATTCCTCATCTTCTATTCGTAAGATTCAGGCCTATGGTCGGGGCATGGAGGCCCATTTGGAGCCCATTGACCGAATGGAGAGAGCCAAAAGAAACGAGGGCCGGCTGCTTACCAGTCTCTTCCGGCACCCATGTTGACATTTGCTCCACCAGTCCAAGCACAGGGTATCCCACGATCTCCGCCCTGGATGCAAGGAGTGACCAGTCAATTTTGGACACATCGCTGTGCTTGCGGATAGTGGCTGCAACGCCGGAGGGGATTACACCCTCGTCCTCTTCAGCTCGAGAGAGAGCACACTCGGCCTCGATCATGTTGGAGACATAGGACCGTTCGGAGAAACATTCTCGAATCTCTTCTGTCCCAAAGATGTTCCTGAAGAGAACGGAATCAAAGACGGAGGTTGCTGACATGACGAGACTGGAAGTTGGTTTAGCTGGAAAGAAATGTGGATAAGCAGCAATGCAAGATGGCCCAACAAATGGTCCGCAACTCGAGCAGCCAGCCAGTCACTTATATGAGTCGACGACATTGGCGGTGAATACCGTATTCCGCAATTATCCCGTTGCGTTGGCTTTCTACAGCAGGAATAGGTTCGGCATAGCGGGATAGCGGAGCGGGATAGAGGTAGCGTAGCAGATGCGGTGTGATTTCCAGGCCAATGGATCACGGAATAGCGGCATAGCGGACTAACGGCATAGGATGACAGGAGCAGCGTGGCTCCCCGCTTCTTTCCCCGGAGCTAACTCTACTCCATGGGGAAGAGTTCAGTTTTGCACGAGTCGTCAGTCTGGGGTCATGAACCAACACCTGAGATTGAGCAGGTATATGAAGACAACCATGCGCCATGTCTTAACCCCAGATTCTGAGTAAACATATTCTCCTACACCTCTTAAATCGAGCTTTAGACGAGATCTGAAAGCTCATTGATTCCTTCCCACCTGAACGGATTGGCAATTTTCCATCAGTCTTCGGATTTCCAAGCTCTTCCCAGCCACCATGGCCATCACTAACGGACGCCGGAACTCCTCCGTAGCCTCCCACGAACAAGGCAAAGCAGACAATTCTCTCCCACCCGAGTTCGTTCATGATGAGAAGATGAATCAGGCAAACGCTGCAATTGTGGAAGGTGGTGACTACTCTGGAGCAATGGCAAAGACAGACCCTGCAGAGATCAAGCTTGTTCGAAAGCTGGATCGCATGATCATGGCAAGTTCGCCTCTCTTCGACTCTAACAGATCTTCAGCTAATACCAGGACCAACAGCCCATCCTTTGGGCGATGTATTTCTTGAACTATCTCGACAGAAACGCTTTACCGCAAGCCCGTTTGAACACTCTAGAAGCCGACTTGAACCTGAAGGGTGTGGAGTACAACACGGCCATCTCGATCCTCTTTGTTGGTTACATCCTGATGCAAAGTACGCTCATTGCCCGCGCCTAATCTTTAAGTTCATTGAGTTTCACTGGTGCTAACATGTAGCCAGTTCCCTCCAACATGTTCATGACACGGACTCGCCCCTCTATCTACCTGTCTTGCTGCATGATCGGCTGGGCTGCTGTTTCTGGTGCCACTGCCGGTGTCAAGAACTACGGCGGACTCGTAGCTTGCCGCTTCTTCCTTGGGTTCATTGAAGCTGTGAGTCGAATTCTTATAATATTAACTCACAGCATTTTAATCTTTTATGCTAACACCTGTCTCGCCAGCCCTTCTACCCCGGTGCTCTCTATTTGCTCTCGATCTATTACACTCGGAAAGAACTAGCGACTCGTATCTCAATCTTGTACACGGGGCAGGTTGTCAGTACTGGATGCTCTGGCCTGATAGCCGCCGCGACCTTCTCCACGCTTGACCAGGTCAAGGGTCTCGCTGGGTGGCAGTGGTATGTTCATTAAGCCTGATTTCGTGATGATGTTCAGAACATAGGCTTACATGATTACTAGGCTATTCATCATTGAAGGCTCAGTCACGGCATTTGTTGCACTCTTCGGGTTCTTCCTTCTGCCCGACGACCCTTCTCAGACCCGCTGGCTCACGCAGGAGGAGCGTGATCTTTGCATTGCCAGAATCCAGCGCGATACCGTTGGCGAGCAACCCCGTGGTAGTACTTGGGAAGGTCTCAAGCAAGCATGCAAGGACCCCCGCACCTGGCTGTTCTGCCTCATGCAGAACACTCACATCAGGTTTGTTCATCTCTCAGCCTAGACTTATGGCGTAGCTGACCAGTGCGCGCAGTGCCTGCTCCTTCAACAACTTCTTCCCGACCATTGTCCGCTCCATGGGCTTCGAGTCTACCACGGCTCTTCTGCTTACTGCCCCTCCTTACTTCGTCTCCGGTATCCTTGGCATCCCTTTTGCCTGGTCCTCCGGTCGCTTCAACGAGCGCACTTGGCACATCACGGCCGGACTGTCTCTTGCAGTTATCGGCTTTGTGATCTCTTGTTCGACCCTAAACTCCGCGGCACGCTACGCTGCGACCTTCCTGTACGCCACAGGCGCATACTCCGTGGGATCCGTCATCCTCGGATGGGTGAGCAACACGCTGTCGCAGACGCCCGAGAAGAAGTCTGTGGCGTACGCGATCGTCAACGTGACCGCCAACCTCGCGTACATCTACTGCGCGTATCTTTGGCCCAGCACCGATAGCCCGGAGTACATGATGGGGTTCTCGAGCATGGTGGCGTTCGCAGTCGTGAGTATTGCCTGCGCTTGGGCGATGAGGGTGTGGTTGATGCGGACGAACCGAAAGATTCGCGAGACGGAGGACGAGGGCACGGCGCTGTATGCTTACTAGATGCCTTCGAGCCTAGCCATCCCGGAAAGGCTGCATCTAAGATCACACGATCATCTGTAATGCCTGGCGGACGGGCTGGGTTATTATCCCGCCTACAATGACCCGCTGGTTGCCAGAACACACAGCAGCTGCTTGAAGCACCTAAGTTGCTGGCGATAAATGTCAGGACAACATACGCACATGCGTTGGAGGATCACGAAATTCTCCTTAGAGATATGATGACCTCGCTCAGTGACATCTAGCATGCTGAATGCTGAGATGATTTGTCCCGAGTCCGGGCATTCGGGGTCTGAAAATTGGGGGACAAAATGGCATCATCGAGGCGGGGGCTCACATCACAGCGGGGTCCCTCCCACTACGGCGGTTGGTGACCCCTATAAGTACCTACCTAATTGAAGCCTTACTCCCACTCCTGATCCCAACCTCACCCCGAGCTCCGAAAACGGACGACCTGCACCAACGACTCTGCTCAAGTTCAGTCTCAAGCCCAAACGATACCATGTCCGTGTTTCTCGACCACCTCGTCGTCCTTCTCCCCCATTCCACCCTCCTCTCCCCTCCCTCCTGGCTCACTTCAGCCTTCCATATCTACCCCGGTGGTCGCCACGCCGATAACCGCACTACGAACAACCTCGTTCTCCTCGCGGACGGCACATACATCGAGTTCATCGCTTTCCTCCCCTCTACCTCCCCAGCCGATCGCGCCAGTCACCGCTGGGGCGCCGAGCCTGAGGGTCACTTGGTCGACTATGCGCTCAGCGTAGCTTCGACCTCGTCCGCCACGGCCGAGGAACGCTTCGCTCCGGTCCGCGAGCGTGTCTCTGCCGGTTCAAAGACTATCAGCTACATTTCTCCCATCTCTGGCGGAAGGACACAGCCGGACGGCACGGAGATCAAGTGGGCCATCTCCTTCACCGAGTCGGCTGAGACGCAGGTTGGGCGCGGAGAGCTGCCGTTCTACTGTCTGGATCGCACAGAGAGGTCACTGAGGGTACCGTACAAGAAGGCAGAGAACGTGAGGCATCCCTCCGGGGCCAAGGGCGTAGCCGCTGTGGATGTTACGGTGGCTTCTGAAGAAGCCCGCGAGGTGTACGGCCTTGTTCACAACGTTGATGGGAGGGATGGAAAAAGCGGCGAGAAGGTCTGGGAGCTGAATGCGCCCGAGGATGGGCAGAAGAGCGAGCTCAGGGTCAAGGTAGCCGACAGCAAGGCTACAACTGGCAACAAGGAGAAGATTCGTCTCACAATCCTCACTGAGCGCGGAACTGAGCCTCGGACCATCGGCGGCGAAGTGGCCGAGGGGGTGGAGCTCTGGATTGAGCTGAAGCCGGAGGCTTGATAGGCCTTAGTACACGAATTGGATGGAAACATTCATTTCCAGCCTTTTTCGTGCAATACATTTTGCTACTCACTTTCAGTTCAAGATATTCAGGATCATCAACTTCATAGTCTTGACTCTTGGGCACGTCGCATTCCCAATTCCGCATAGTTCCCACCGAGGATTCGTGACGGCCGTCCACCTGCGTATAAATATGGACACTGGCAGAGTGGCACCCTATTTAGATAGCCCTGTGGTACCGTCACAGCTATCACCCTTCAATTCATTGAAGACAGTGCTATCGGGACTAGGGTTGAGCGTGAACATGAGGATATCAGCCAGGCGGGATTTAATACCGCCTTGCGGTTTATCAGGTACGTCAGAGAAGTGTGCTTCCTTGTGTCCACAGATGTATACTTGAATGCGCTGGTTTCTCAACTGCGTTTTCAAAGGTTGTAACAATTCTAAGGTAGGCTTTTTACGTACTCAGTTCCCCAAAGTTCCTCCATGGCTGATCAAATGAACAAAACCATATTCCCATCCAAGTTGCTGTGTGATAGCTTTTCCATCCTCTTTAGCCGACCTACATCATGTTGAATGATAGCAAACACCAGCTGAGTTGGATATCAATTCACGTTTACTTGCGGGGCGGCCAGATGCCGACGTCCCAAACGGGGTTGGCGTTGCAGTTCATGCTGACGGCGATGACGTTGAATCTGAAGAGCTAGTCAGTGTCGTTTCCAACACGTTGGCGAGATCACATACCCGCGGGTGTCGAACTGCTGGCCGGCCATACTGCTGCCCGAGAAGTGGGTACATTCACGGCTGATCCTCTGAACGTAGCTCACAATCAGGTTGGTGTGCAGCGACCAGGTGGTGGAGGGGTTCTGGTACTATCGTTAGAAAGTAATATGGTACAGTAGGGCTGGAAACCACAGACGTCGTTGCAGATGGCGATGCCGGCGTTGAAGGAGCAGCTGACACGGCTGCAGCGGCGAGGGCTGATATCGAGAAATCTATTCAGGCGCTCCAGATAGAAGGTTCCCTCCTGGAAACGCAGCGTGTTGGCTCCCTGAGTATGGTCGAAGCAGACCGGGCCGCCGGACGGATCCCGCTTGCTGAGAGCCTCATCGGTTTCCGTGATGTTGGCCTCGAGCTCCGTGTCAAAGTTGGGGTTCAGGGCGAGAACCTCAGCATAGACAGCCTGTGTACATTCCTTAAGATTTCCTGTAATGTCGCGCTGGAGATGTGACTGGGTTTCGTACCTCAACGGTGCCAACAAAGTGCTGAGTCTCGCCGCCGGGGAAGACGGGGATATCCCACTCGGCATCCACCATGGGGTAAGGAGGAGGTTCAAAGTACATGAGCTCGCCTCGGGGCTCGGTATCCTCGGTGGGAAGGCCGGTCACCTGAACTTTCCGTCAGTCTTCAAACCCTTCTTGTAGGGGAACGGGACACTATTACCAGAGCGGCAACAGACACAAGCGCAATCGAGAACTTCATTTTTTAGCGATATTTGCCTGAGAGGAGAGTATGATGACCGTGTGAAGGGTTAGTGCCTACTGAGGACAATTCACAGTGGCCCGGCGGTGCCAACGAGATACTTATAGCGAAGTTTCCTCGTACATTTCTATTGCGTTCTGATAGGTGCAGAACCAGTCCGTGCAACATGATGAGGCCTCACAAGTTACAAACTCACGACCCATATTAAGACTTTGGGACTTTGGTGCTTACAATGCAGTCTTGGTCAGCGGCAAGGAACATTTGCCAAGAGAAGGAAGCTGACAAGCATAATAGCACTGCAGTTTTCAAACTGGTGATTGGCAAGGATTTGATGCAGCCGCTCATTGCAGAGATTTAGATACCTGGTAAGAAGGTAAAGACCGAAAACAAGCCTCGGAATGTTCCATCATTGTAACCACGACGTATTATCGATGCTGCAAGAAGGCTACATTCGGACGTTCCCCGACACCAAAGATCCAAAGTATCTTACGGGTCCTCATCAGGCGGAGTGCTTGGTCCATATTGACCACCAGCCTCCGCTACACTAGCCTAGTAGCAGCTTCCTTGGCAAGCAACGTTCACTTCACCCGGGCTCATCATGTTGTATGCTCCAAGCGGCGCGTTTACTTGGATCGGAGTTAGACTTTTCTCAGGTAGAGTATTTCCGAGACCCAGTCCGGAGTCCGGCCTGACAATGTGAATCAATCCCGAGGCTGACTCTCTTTCAGAGGCATTAGGTGGGCCTGCTCACTCGGGCTTGGGCTTCTTCATGAAACAGGGCCTATCTCTTCGAGCTCATGCTTTCAAAGCCAACATCATGGCTATCCAGGCACGAATGTGTTTGTGGGATTGTGCTGACGACCATAATTATGTGCTCAATCCGGACTCGCTACTTTTCTTCACTTATCTACGTAAGTTGAAGGGAAGTAAAGTCCTCGCAGCACCGAGTGAGGCGTGTTTGAGGTACAATATCGGCTCAAGGCCTACGTGAACGACAATTCGATATCTCCGTATGCGGTGGCTGCGTCATTGGAACACCCGCCTGACTCTGTGGGGTCCATCAAGCCCCATGTTGATGAGGGGCCGTCTGACTGCGGCGGTAATTCCCCTATAGCATGCCGCTTTTGTGACAAGGGCTAATTGGACTTTTCGATCCCATTGCCGCCGCGCCCTATCGGAAGCAAGGGTGGACCAGGATGGCCCCGGTGATGTCAAGAGCGTAAACCACTCATCGTAAGTGAACACCAATGCTGTGAGTGTGGCACGTGGCAGCTGCGTGGAGGAATACAGAGTATTCAGATCATTTTACGGCCACACTCACTCATGCTCAAGAAATACAAAAGATTGGTGATTTGGTAAGGCTTTCGGGTTTCCTCGCTGGTGAGTTACATCAACTTGTACATAGAGGCGTTTGATAACCGATACTCCAGCGCATCCCACCCATGATGGCCACCATCAGGGCAAAAGCCGAAACGACACTCACTGAACCATAAATGTACGCATGCTTCCTCCTCATGGCAGCCATCTCCGCCACCCAGGTCGACACCGTGGTCAGGCACCCACAGAATCCGTCATCAATGCCAAGAAGCACCTGGCAGCCAATGAGGCCTCCCACAGGCACATGCAGCAGATTCCAGCCCATGCCCAGTATCACCGTGCCGGCAATATTCGCTGTGAATGTGCCAATAGGGAAGGACGGACGGCGAGCGTTCAGAAGCATGGAAAGGTGGTAGCGCAGGATGCATCCGAGAGGGGCGAAGACCACGGCGAAGAGGGCCCGGCCCCTCCAGCGATCATGCGGTGGGAAGACGGCCAGCAGGACCGCACCAAGCCACGAGCCCCAGCCTAGTATAACGCAGAGACGATCAAGGTACTTGCGTGTGAACTCGAAGGAAAGAGATGGTGTGACTGGGTGAAGGGCGTTGGCGGCATGATTTCCCACAATGAGGGCCGCGAGGGACAGGCCGACGGTGGTGATGAGGACAGCGAGAAGCGCCATGAACGAATAGCCGCCATTTCTGGACAAGGGCGTGGTCAGATCAGGAGACGGGAGATCGTTCGACGTGGCGAGAAACATGTCGCGGATGAAGGAGGAGAACGAGGTAAAAGACCCACAGAAGCCGGTGGTCAGGCCAATGTAGAGGGGGATGGCCTTCTTCCTCGCCATGTGCGCTTTTCTCGCGGAGGCGGATACCGATGCTGGGCCTGCTTTCCGTGCTGCGCTCTGTTCTGCCAGATGGTCCGGCTCGCACGACGGGATATCCTGGTTCTCTGCCTGATTATCCTGCGGCGAGTGGAACAGCATTCTGTCCTCGGCGAGGAACCCGAAGACGAAGCTGCCGCCGACGTTGGCCCATAGCACGCCGAACGATACGGGAGCTCCTGGGTAATGCGTCAGTGACTGCAGTCCGAGTCGCGAAAGAGTGCCCCAGATCGCGAAGAAGACTAGGTAGGAGTGCGTGTGAAGCGGCAACGCCCAACCAGAACTGTGTCTCAGGCCGCGATGTTGATGGGGCCGTTGGCTTGGCCCAAGGTTGGCAGCCGGGTCCATGATGGAAAGTAGAGAGAAGAGTACTGCTCCAGGCAATGCCTTGGTGGCATATTGTTATCGTTTCATCTTTGAAGGGATCGATGATGTGGGTGATGAGAAGGGAAGTCACCAAACAATTTCCACGCGTCAAGTTGACGAAAGCAGGGGCCACGGCAAGTCCATTCCGATTCACCGAAACTCACCGAATTACTGGATCTGCCGAGTCTCCACCTTAACCATCCACCTGACCGACTTATCAGTGGAGCACTGACCGTCGGCCACCTCCGCATGGCCCAAGCTCCCTTATCTGGGCACCTTGTCTGGTGCCCCGCAGTGTCCGGGGAGGGGCCCGATGGATAAGGGACCTGGACGATGACCACCTACCTGCCTTACTTTCAGACATCAACGCCGAGGGACACGACACACTTAATTACCTTCAGTTCCTCTTCGTCTTCCTCTCGCACCTCAGTGATCCAGTAGTCAACTCAGCTGCTCAAGATGGCCTCCGCACCCGAAGTTCCCCCCAATGTCCATGTTTCCTCCCACCCTTGCCTCCTGGCGAAGCTATCCCAGCTACGATCCAAGTCAACACCAGCCAAAGATGTCAAGACCATCGTCAATGACATCGCCCTGATTCTAGGCTGTGAAGCCCTGGCGGCCTCCTCATCACCAGCCCAGGGCGCTGAGGTAAACGCCCCTTGACCTCCTCTTCCCATCCATCGCTAACTCCTGCTCCCAGGACCAAACGCCCCTCGGCTTCACCTACACGACGACAACCCTGAACCCCCGCACCATCTGTCTCGTTCCGATTCTTCGCTCCGGACTCGCCATGGTTGACGCCCTCCAGACCATCCTGCCCGACCCCGTTCCCGTCCACCACCTCGGCCTCTACCGCGAGCCCTCCACTCTAGAGCCCGTCGAGTACTACAACAACCTCCCCCACCACATCCCCGACCCCGCCCTCACCGCCTCCTCCACCTCCGCTGCCGCCTTCGAGTCCGCCTCCACAGCCCCCGCCGCTCTTGAGGCTGAGACCAGTGGCGGTGCCCCCAATGCCTCCAGCCTCGCCATCATCCTTGACCCCGTCATCGCCACCGGTGGCACCTGCGCCGCCGCCATCAACACCCTCCGTGACTGGGGCGCGCGCCGCATCTTAGTTCTTTCCGTTATCGGCGCCGCTGAGGGTGTCAAGCGCGCGGCGAGCGAGTGGCCCGAGGGCACTGACATCTGGGTTGCGGGCGTGGACGCCGAGATCACAGCTGACGGCATGCTGAAGCCTGGACTGGGCGACGTAGGCGACAGGCTGTTCCTGACGATCGGTAAGTAGACCGTCTGCAAACTCTGCGTCTTCGGGAAGCTTGGTGTGCTTGCGAATAGACATTGCCTGGTTGGGGGCAAAGGTGTTTCCATGGGCGCCTTGCGTGGGTTCTGCGACAGCATCAAAATGGTTCATGAAAATTTCTTGATACAGTTGTTCTTCCCTAGCCTACCCGTGGGCGTTTTCCTCCACCGTATGTGAAGACTGCTTTTGTGACTAGGGCTTCTCGGTGTTTGAGGGTAGATCCGGCATCGATTTTGAGATCATACCCCGAAGCGCTCCTCTTCTAGCAGCGTCCTCTCCTTCCATGAATCCTCAACCCACCGTGCCGTGGTGACCCGAGGTATCTTCTTCCGCTTGCTGATCACTTTACGTACCAAAATCGCAGCATCGTGTAGCTCATTCTTCGTGCCACCAACGACCACAACGTGCGTGGACGAATCGTCCTCGGAGCTCTCAATGACCCGGCCACCGCCAAAGACGATGTAGTTCCGTAGTCGATACCCGTGCAGTTCGTTTCCGGGGAGAATGTATAGATGGACGACGCATCGCCCAAAGATGGCACTGCTACGCTCACCTAGTCCGTTCCCTCTCTCCTCGAGTTGGCGCGCAAACTCTGCTGCAGCCTCCCCACGCCCGTCCTGCTCTTCATGCTTCGGCATCTCGTCCAGGATCTGCCGCAGCTCTGTCACGTCCACAATTCGAAAGTAGCTATCCCCAAAACCATCCGTGTTCTGCCTAGCGACATCCCTCATCTCCTCTGTTGCGTGGAACAGGTGTCGCTCCTCGTAAGGTAGGAGACCGTCGTCGGCATCTTGGGCGAGGCAATCCTGCAGCCACTTCGGCCGGATGATGTCCACGTCTCCCTTTTTGATGAGACTGGCGACACTGACAACCCGCTTGTCCGCGATCAAGATCAGGTCGGATCGTGCTGCATGTCGCTGCGTGATACGGCCACCATTCTCCTTAATCATCGTCTCAAGCTGCGTTTTCGTCCTCTTGAATGGCTTCAGCGACTCGGACAAGACGCAAAACTCCAGTCCCTCGAAGACCTTTGATCTTTCGCCCTCGAATTGTGCAGGGGTCGCGTCGGTACCGGCAATTACCAGTTCCTTCTTGACGCGCTTGACGGCTCTCCGCTTCGTGTTCTCGACGCTCATCGTCTTCTCCTGGGCTTCTTCTTCCACACGACGGCGTAGATCTTGGAATTCTTGCACGCTGAGGCCTTGGTCCCAGCTTTTATCTTTTCGGAGCTTGCGGAATCGGGGGAACCGCAGAGTAAATCCGAGAGCAAACTGGTCAGACGTTCCGACGCTGGCGGCCTTCGCTTCAAGCACAAATGAATCTTTTGGTCTGATCCAAACGTCTGGTCTTTCCGCAAACCCATGCGCCAGCTCGATGAACTCTGTAGGCGGCTTTTTCGGGTCCCAATCGTGCCATTTGCCATCGGTGTGGTGACGGATCTCGGCATAATCCTCCACGCTGAAGCCACCACCTACCTTGAAAAAGCTGAAGCATTTCTCAGGGTTGGCTCCCGCTTGAATGTGATTCTCGCTAACGCGGAGACCACACATGTAGCTAGATAGAATGCCGCCTCGCTTTCCAGAGCCATAGTAACCGCCGATAACCACGCAGTCGAGAGATTCGCCAAACTCAGTCATGTACTCGGGCTTGACCTTTAGCCAATCATCGTTTCGACTGTTGAGGCGGTACATGGATCGCGGGTTCTTCAACACCAGGCCTTCGGAAGCTTCGGCGACGACTTTGCGGAGCAAGGGTTCGATGGCTTCGGCTGAGGTAGCGGCCTCGTGCGCGTGTACCTCAATGCGCCTGTGTACGCCGACAACAGCTTTGCTCAGCGCATTGTAGCGGTCGCGAAGAGTATACTGCGTTAATAGCTGGTCGTTCAGGTACAGAATGTCAAAGACTCGAAAAAGCGGCCGAGGACCGGTGTTGTTGTAAGGGTTTTTCTGCTCCGCCAGCGCTGCCGTCTTCAATGTGCCGAATTGCATAATCTTGTCGGTTTCGGGGTCCCAGGTGATCATCTCACCGTCTAATATGATGTTCCGCACGCCAGCCACAAACGCATCGCTCAGGTATCGCGTCAATGCGCCGCGCTCGTCTTTGAGGCTCTCGCCGTAGAGATAGCTGTAGTCTTTCGCCTTGCGCGACCAGAAGCAGAAGCGTTTGCCTCCTGGCGCGGACGAGTCCTCCATCATGTGCATTTGCATTCGCTCGCCATCGAGCTTCTCCTCGATCCAATACTCGGGGTCCTCTTCTGTTGGTCGCAGGTAATCGACCATTTTCTGGAAAGACGCCGGCATCTGGAACTGCGCCAGCTGCGGTTGGAAACATTGCATGAGGGTGACTCCAGTGTTTTCCTGCTCCAGGCGGTATTGTGGATCGAAAAGCTCCCAGCAAACGCGTCGAAGGCTGGACGAAACGTTGAAAAGCGCCTCTGCATCAGGATGCCAAAGATGTAGCAAGGTCTTCTCGGTAGCACCGACCTTCATCTGCTTCAGGATGATGCGGATCAACCACATCAGCTCCTCGGCGTTCATGCGCTCGTAGAACGTCTCGAAGACTTCGAGATTCTCCAGCTCGCCGGAAGAGCCTGCGAGCCTGTCGAGCATCTCGTTGACTTCGGCGATACTCATGTCGCCAACTTCAATTCGCATCGGCCTCTTGGACAGGACTTCGAAAGCCCTCCCCGCAAAGTCGCCCGCCATTCGGGACGCGGTGGTCTGTCCGGGAAGCTTCCAGTGAAGGAGATTATAACCGTCTTCAGAGTTTTTGTCGATCTTCATCAGCTTGACGAGAAGCTTGCCGATCGCGTTCTCCTTCAAGCCATAGACGCCTCTGTCGCGGTCCTTGTCAGGCAGAATAAGTCGCATTGCGGGATAGAAGTCGTTTCCGACGTCGTTTCGCCACCTGGAGATGAATCGCTCTATGATGTGACGACGTTGCTCACTTGGTGACGGCTTTGAAGGGCCATGAGGGCCCAGTCTCGCTCGTGGTGGTCCGGAGCCTTTCGGCTGTTTCTTATTCTCCATCAATGGGTTGAACAAGCTTTTGAACAGCTCTGAGAACAGCAGTGTCTTGGAGTGATTTCTTGGGCGGCCAGGATAGCTGGGCCTCGGTCAGCACGTGGAGGAGGTATGGCTGGGGGGGNGGGGGGGGGGGGGGGGGGGGGGGGGGGGGGGGGGGGGGGGGGGGGGGGGGGGGGGGGGGGGGGGGGGGGGGGGGCACGAAAGACCTCTCGTTGACTTCGCTCAGGGTTAGTCCGCCGACAGCGTACTGTTTCTCATCTTCATCAATCGCCGACGCGCTAGGCGACGATTCTTTCTGTCGTTGGCTCATACTGCTTTGGATCGAGCACACAACGCAAAGGGCAGCTTACTCGCGCTGTTCGTGGTGCTAGCGGAGCGTACGATGTTTGCTGGCGTCTGGTGGAAGGTCTGGCTGCTTAGCGAGCAAGCGACCTCACAGATCGCAGTGGCTCATGAACGTCGTCATAAGTACATGATGAAAAAGTAGGGATACGAGGGGGTCGGGTCGTCGTTATAAGGTTGCTGGTCGTGAAATCGAGCGAACGTTTGGGTCACCCCACAGATGGTCGGTGCCTGGAGCTGTAGCCTTGACAAGCGGGCCAATTTCCTGCCCAACCAATAGGCGCATAGAGCCTCAAAGTGCATCCCCCCCACAAGGCGATCCGCTCGGATAGCGGCATCTTTACTCGACGCGTCACTCAATTTCACAGCATGCTTTCTCGACTTCAACTTCGGGGATGGCCATGCAATCGCGACACGAGGCCGCTCAGCATTTCAATTTGACGACTTCTACTATCGTTGACCATGTATCATCCATCGTGTCTCAGGGGTAATCATGCAAACATCGCTGCCATCCATGGATATCCTCCTCTCAGTACCGTACAGTCGCTAATTGTCTCACTGCTGCCAGGGTGCCCGGGCGGCAGAGATGGGCCTTATCAGATGCGTTGCTGCGCTTAAGAGCGGGTAGACAGAGTGTCAGAGTGGACCTTCTCAATGTCGACCTCGCGCATGGGCTCAGTGACCTGCTTCTTCTGGTTCTTGCGGCGGACGAGGAAGAAGGCGAGGGCAGCGAGAAGACCAACACCAGCAACGGCACCGACGACAACACCGGCGATCTCGCCGCCAGCCAGGCTCGAGGAGCCCTTGTTGTTGTCGGCGGTGAAGTCCTCGACAGTGTGGGGAGTCTTGCCGTCCTTGTCGGTGGTGGTGACACCAACAGAGTCGTCCTTCTGGACCTCGGGGTCGGAGACGGTGGAGTTGAAGCAGGGAATGTCCTCGTCGAAGGCGGCGAGCTCAACGAACTCGACATCAGCGCAGGCGTAGTGCGTGGTGCGGTCGGCCTCGTTCTCCTCGAAGTTGGCGACGTACAGGATCTGGAAGGTGGCGTTGCTGCCGGCGGTGACATCGGAGGGGTGGTCCGGGACAACGACACAGGTGTGGCCGAGGTCCAGGGAGCCGACCTGGTTGGGACCGTAGAAGGTCTCAAAGTCGTCAGCGGACGTGGGGTCTATCGCAAGTTGCGTTAGTCATGATGGTCCGTGATCGATCGACAACGCGTCCCAAGTGGGTTGTGCGGGTTGACCCAAGTGGGCGGTGCCCGTGGTGCAGGGTCTGACTCACTGTTGCTGTAGGAGACACCGATGTGGACGGCACGAGTGTTGTCCTGGGTGACGAGGGCGAGCCTGCCGTTGGCTGAGTAGTCACTGTCAGCATGTTGCATTCCTCGCTCATGTTGTTTCGAGGACAGACAACTGGAATTCACTCACTGAGGGGGAAGGTGGTGCGTTCACCGAGCTTGCCACCACCGCAGGGGGAAGACTCGTCAGTCTTCTCCGACCACACGCGGTCGGCGGGCCAGAGGAAGGCGGCAGCGCCCATCGTGTCGCTTTCGGTGGCCTGGGCGACGGCGGAGGAGGTGAAGAAAGCGCCGAGGAGGGCGACAACCTTGGAAGAGACCATGTTGGGCAAGGTACCAGAGTGTAAGCTCAAGAAAGGGGAGACTGAAAGGGGCCTTGAGGCTTGTGCTTGTCAGGGGTAGGCACTGGGCTTGGATGGGGGGCTTGAAGCTGGGGCAAAGGAGGTCAAGAGAGCCGTGGAGAGAAAAGGGGGAGAGGGATCATGGCATGCTGTGCCGTCGAACACAGCCATATATGGTTTCTCTGTGTCTCGTCGCCAAGTGGCGGTGGTCCGCAGCGGCCGAGTCCGTCTCCCACAGGCCCCGTCTTCTTCCTCGGGTCGTTTCCTGTCGTCTTCACCTGTTCCCACACATGGTTCTCCCTCAGTTGCCGACGAACCACCGGCCCAACCGCTCTCCTACCGACAGCAGCCAGGATTACTGGCCGTGGCCTAGCATGGTGCAACCCGCCGGCCAACAGACTCTTACAGCCAAGACGGACCAAACACCTGGCACACCCTCCATTTCGCCACCGCGGCGAGCTGTTATTCGCTCAAGCCCCATCGCCACAGTCTCTCCCAGGCCTTGGGCCGTTCTTGGCCCTCGTCTGGACTGCCCCCCATGGGCAGAATGCCCCCACCGGTCCCATAGGGTCCACAATCTCCACTGAGAAAAGTTATCAGATGCACCATCTGCCAATGACGATAGTGTGTTGGACTGCCACGGATCCACAGCAATGTCAATGGCGCCATATCTGATCATCTGATTAGATGATCTCCTGGTTTCTCATTGGGCGATATGATCAGCCACGCCCATAGCTCGTCTTGGCCTCAAGATAACTCGTCCGACTCATCCACTCGCAGCTCCTCCCTACTCATCCTACACCGCACCCAGCTACCCTTTCCAGTTCCGGTCTCCTCTTCTTTCGTATCCGGCTGTGGTGCAAGTCTTCTCGATAGTTCTTCCTGCCCGGTTTTGGGTTACACTAGGCGCGTGAAAAGTTTCCCTTTTTCCTCGCCCACCTACTCCTTCGTGAGGGCCAGGATCATGGTTCTTCCATCCATCCACCAGTCACCACTGTGACTCCCTCGTGATAGAAATTCCTAGTCTGCAATTGTCCGACGGTCCACCGTATTTCTCCTCTCGGCGACGCTCGTTCTGAGCCGGATCGGCGATATCGGCCTAAGCGCCCGCCTAGTCCTGCCAGTCACCACCGGCATCCGGCTGTGCGGAGCCTCTGCGAGGTCGGAAATTGCGCTACGGGACGTCTTGTCGCGAGGATGGATCATGTTCTGGTCTGCCTTTTCCCTCTCGCCCTGCTCATTCCCCACCCCCTTGTGCCCCGTTCTGCAAGGACCACGTCCCACATCGCCGCCACGCGAGCCGGCTGCTGAACTGACGTCTAGGGCCCCGCGACTTCCGACGGCACGACTCATCAGGAATCTAGCCTTCTCGCTGGCCCTACTTGGCAATGCGAACGGGAGATTAGAACGATGCGTAGTCAGGAACCTTGCATCTCGTTGCATCCCGTGCGCTGAATGCGACGTAAACACACCGGCGGAAGCTAAGGTATAAGACGGCGAGCCTGCCTCTCGTCCTCTCATCACCCGACTCTTCCCTTTCTGCAGCCAAGCTCCCAGCCATCTTCACAAGTCTACCGTCTCTCGCTCAAAAGTCGCTCGTTCCACTCTTGTCCTCTACAGGTACAGATCCACAGCACACTCACGCTTTCCACCCTACCCACCCAGACTTTCAACCCCCAATCTTCAAGATGGTTGCCACCCGTATCCTCTCCATTGGTGCCGCCCTGGCCCTGGCCCTGCCTGCCGCCGCCTCCCCCACCACCATCACCCGCCGTTCTTTCGAGATCAGCGAGTTCGCTCCCGTCGACAAGCGCCAGGTCTCTGGTCCGCAGTACCAGTGCCACTCTGCCTGCGGTAAGTCTATGGTCGCTTGTCACTTTTGACCTGGCACTAACGACATGAAGGCAACACTATCATTGATTCTGAGAGTGGCGACGCTCACTGCTCCTCCTCTGCCTGGCGCGCCGGCCTCGACGAGTGCTTGAGCTGTGTCGAGGAGTTCCCCATCTGGCAGTGGTACAGCGAGGGCGTCCAGGCCGGTGCTACCAAGTGTGGTCTTACCGCTGAGCCCGGCTCTCCTTCCCAGGAGGCCGAGGGCGAGGCTGAGACTACCGCCGCTGCCGAGACTACCGCCGCTCCCACCACCGCCGCTGCTGAGCCCACCACCGCTGCTGCCGAGACCACTGCCGCGCCTGCTCCCGAGGCCTCCACCCCCGCTGAGGAGGAGGAGGAGACGACCCCCGAGTCCGACTACCCTGCCCCCACTGTCTCCGAGGCCGCCCCTGAGGCTTCCGAGCCTGCTGAGAGCGAGGAGTCCGCCGTCGCTCCCTCCGCCGTTCCCACCGAGGTCGCCACCCCCTCTGGCAACTCTGTAAGCGCTCACAAAACTCCTGTGTTCGAGATGACACTGTTCTAACATGATGACACAAGACCGTTCCCGAGCCCACCCACGTCGAGGTCGATGGTGCCGCGTCTGTCGGCTTCATGGGCGTCGCCGCCATGCTCGGCCTCGCTGCCATTGCCCTCTAAGCGACTTTTGTCTTGAGCGTTATATCTAAGGCGTTGAAAACACAAGGGCCTTGTTGTTAACTTGACCAATCTTGTTGTATTAGCTTGCCGTTCTGTACATATCACCCTGAGCGAGATGTGGTTATGAGTCATTGGTAATGACCCGATTAATAAGAAGAAGATGTGGATCATGGATTTCTACTCTGCAAAGTTCTGTGTTTTCGGTGACTGTCATGATCCGTTCAGTCCGCCTGAGACATTGTCAGAGCTTTGCGTAAGACTTGGAAGGTTGACTTTAGTACCATCTGCCATTCATGGCGTGCTTCTAAGGAGAGTCCCCTACCTCTTTCAAGAAGCGTTTTTATTTGAAGTATGATTACTGAAGCTGGTGCCCACGAGATAATCAGTTCTGAGATGCCAAAAACGTCTCGAGACATCACCACTTCCTCACTTTGGCAGGGAGCACTCTTGTATCAATAAGTAAATAGGAAGGTCGGTCATGCACGTGTCATGAGCACGGTGCTGGGGGGATCTCGTAAACAGCCCAGTGCCCGACTGAAAACGCGCTCAAGTATCCAGTCGCATAATCGTAATGAGGAAGGCGTATCCTCCCTGGGTATGTATTCACTTGCTCGGAGTAAGAAGCTGCGAAACATGTGTTTTACGACATGGCTGCTCTCTTTCGGGCTTCTGTCATGATTACGGATTCGAACGCAGTCAGTGTTCTTGGATGCGATTCGAGCAGGAAAGCTACAGACTCATCAGGTGCTGTGTACTTACAACCAGGGTAGATATCTCCGAACCAGCCGCCCGAACCGCCGCCCGAGGCCCAAGAGAATCCTTTGGCTGTGCCGCTTCGGCGCTCTTGGCTGACGGTTAATGAGCCCACCCTCACCGTGGCAAGCCCAACCATTGGCGTAAACTATGGTGGCATTCTCGGCCTTGAGACCCGTGGGCTGCTGCCTGTCTGCGCCTCGAGATTCTTGTCAGACTGAAGAATGTTGATAAAGTCCTCAAGGCTTTCTTCTTGTTTACTGCAGCAGAAATTTTCTACCTGCTGTTCTTCCGCTTGCCACAGGTCTGACCACTCTCCGGCCCATAAGCCTCCGTTTTCGAGAGCTGCAGCGTTACGCCATGAACCAGCACCGTTACTCCGAGCTCCTCCGAGGCAGCCGAGACGACAGCAACAAGACGCTCCTGCCTGTGGAGGAGCAACAGAGGGACCCACCTACTGAGCTCAATGGCAGAGACTACGACGGCAGGCTGGTCGTGGCCATTTGCCTCCTTGTCGGTGTACTAGCCCTAACGCGGGTTGTTTGGTGGATAATATCATGAGACGGACAGTTCTGGTAAGCAGATTACTCCGAGAGCACCCACTCAGCCCAGGTGTGCAACATGTTGACACTTTGAGTTCGGGTAGATTGACTGTAGATTCGGGATCAAAGCTGATGTCCTGTCACGCATGACTATCCATGTCAAGGTCCAACAAAGAATCCAAGTGCTTAACGAGGAGGAAGAATTATGCTTGGATCCATTTGCTATCCGTGCCACTCATTTTCTTGGCACGCAAGTCGTTGGCTGATCTGATAACGGAGCAAGCCTCCATTGGCTAGGTGCAGGCAGGTTTATTGGCGGGTCACCCCCGGTCTCAAGGGGGAGGGAGCACTTTGGGGGACATGCCGGTTGGGGCCAGTTCGCTTTTCGACGAGAAGCGATGAACGTTGGACGAAATTCGCTCCTCGCGAGTAAACTGATCGACCATGTGGGAGGCTCGATCAGGAAAATCATGACTGGAAACACTAACAACAGCCCCTCCTCTTCTCCCACCCCCTTTTCTTCCTTCTAAGCCCCTGGTCTACTCACTGGACATCTTGTCTACCACATCAAGCGCGATCTAAGCCCAGTGCTTACCTGCCTTCTCGAGAATGGCTGTCTCGACCGTTTGACCAAAAACCGTCTCCCAGTCCCAAGGATATTGTCACTACCGCACTTCACAACCTCGACACCTTCGACCAGCCACGCAACATGCTCTCTCCCCATGAACCTGACCTGCCCAAGCACGAGCTTCAACGTCCTCGAGACCGGACTTCCTGCCGCCTCGGGCTCCGGCGCCCGTTTCAAGTCCCCCTCATCCGTAGCGCCCACCAACCTCCTCAGTATCCTGCCCAGAGACAGGGCAGGCCAGTCATGGTCCCCCATCCCTTGTCGACCCCTCCTTCCCAAGCTTGCCCAAACGCATCGCCACCACCGGCACCAGCGGCAGCATTCCTCTTGGCAATTGGCATGACCCTAGCCGGCTCTTAAACTAGAGCGGCAACATGATCGGGTGACACTCGGTCGACAAGAATGTTCTGCCCACGAGGGGAGGATGCTGAGCTGTGGCAGCACGGCCGTCACGGGGTCTGATGGCATCCCCCTAGACGTTCAAGCTACGCTCTTACCCGAGCATACCCAGCAGGAGCTCCACCTTTCCAAGCGAGGCAAGTCTAGCCAGAGCCCTCCGCCGGTCAGCGAGGTCCTCGTCCTTGAACATGCCATCGATCGCAGACGAGGTTGCCGGAAAGGGAAAGTCGTGAACACGCTCGTCCTGCACCTCTGCGACAAAAAATTACCGCAAATCGGAAAAGAAAACCCGGCCGCCCGAAATATTCGAGTACCGCATCCTCGCTTGACTCTAGGAACCGTCCCCGAACAGCGAACCTGACAAAGAACCCACTCTTACAGTCACAGTATAGCGATTCTGCGGTGCCTTAAAAAGTGGCGTGCTGCAGCTGGAGGCTGTATCTCGTGATGACTCCTGCAAAGTCCCCATCTCTTCGGGCGTCTCCCCTCCGCTCAACCCTGTGATGATGTTGTTGAGGGGCTGCGTGGGCGGCTTGTTGTCGTCGATGAATCTCATTACCATCTACTCGAGTCTAAAGTGTTATCACCGCGCGAGTCGAAGAAGACGACACAGAGAACTGGAAGACTGGATTTGCAAAAAAGGGCGTGGTCGTGATGTCGCTTCTGAGCCCGTAGAAGTGGTCATCGTAGACCTGAGTCGAAGAAGCAAAGCTGATATCTTCGGTAAGTCACTCTTGATACTTGTCATAGTCGTAGATGTCAGCTTATTTGTAGGCAGACTGAGGAGGTCTCCCAATAATGCGCTCCGCAGTCAACTCGCAGGTATATTGGTGTAGAACACCTAAAAGCTGCCCCCTTCCGCAGAGAAATGGGCTCCCCGCAGCTCTTATATAGCGGCCCCTAGGCCCGCAGCGTCTGCGGCTTTCGATGCAGCAACCTTACCGCGCTTGTCTCACATGGGGTCCGCAGTAAGGTCCTGACAGTAGACGACCCAGTGACTCTGGGATCTCGCTGTCACGGTCAGCTGAAAGATAATGTTGAAAGCTCTCTGTTCGAGCTCCGTAACTTCGTAGGCTGATTCGAGGGATATTGTGATTTTTTCGATGTCGGCGAGAGCTCTCGCCAAATATTTCTTTGGTGTTTTCCGCGTTCCGACAACACTGAGCCGGGCTGGTGTTCCACCACTGCTGGGTAGTGAACGAACTCTTTGAGGGAAGTTCGAATCATTCGAGTCTCGGACTGCCGTGATCGTTTCGACCCGTGAGATATTGTTCAACAAGCTGACTTGCCTGCTTCAACAGCTACAGCTACGATGATATCCTAGTAATATACACACGGCTCTTAGTCTGGTCACACTGGGATCAAAAGGCAATTTCATTGCATTCAGATGGAATCCCAAATCAAGAGCTAGCTGTGGGCAACTCACTTGGCCTCACAGTAGCTTGTAGGGTAAGATCTCATGATCATAGCATGCCTCTTATTTTCCTCATAGTCTTCCTGACTTGTAGAACATTCTCATTGAGAAGCAATATAGAAGCACTGACGGTGAGCGTTGGATCTGCCCAGCAACAACGTGCCGATTACTCAATCGAGGATGTTCTGATCGCCGACAATCCTCGAACACACTCTTTGTCTTTATTCGCTCGGGCCGATCCCGAGGCCCGACTTCTTTGTAGGGCATAGCAAACAAAGAGAAAACAAGGCGATTTTCAACCTGATTCTCAACTCATCAAAGGTGTTCAGAGCCTGTCCATCGCTAGTCGTAATTCTCCTCGAGTGCAGATGACTGACTTCTTGCCAAGATATAAACCCGTCAGGGCAGCCCCAGACGAAAAGATGATCTACGTGAGTCAGACCAAGAGAGTCCGGCAGCGCTGAACTTGAGAGTAGCAGCAACTCAGTAAACGTAACACTCGTCGGACACTTTCCTATCATCACTCGCGAATATCGGCAAACATGGCGAACAGGGGAGAGATCAAACTTCCGGTGCGGATTCAGGAATCCCATCCCCGAAAAGGTGAGGCACTGCGCGAGGAACAACATCGCTACCTCCGCTGGCATCGCATTCACAGCTCCACCGGCAGGGCATGGTGGGAGCAGGACATCTGGCATGGCCATCCTGAGCACCCCGGCGATACGATTCCACCCCTGCCGGCCATCCGGACACTGCTGACCGACCTCATCATGCGCGGCGTTCTCACGCTCCCGCCCGCCTTCAACGTGACCGAGTTTGCTAACGGCATGTGCAGTCGAGTCTTCAAGCTTGAGTTCCCCGAAGGATGCGAGATGCCCGACGGCATGTCTCGCGCGGTCCTCATCCGGTTCGCGGCGCCGATGGATCCATACTGGAAGACGGAATCGGAGGTGGCGACCATGGCATGGCTGATGGCCAAGACAATCGTGCCGGTGCCGCGAGTGTACTTCTTCGAGTCTTCGGCGAACAACAGCCTCGGGCTGGAGTGGATGATCATGGAGCTGATCGAGGGCGAGACGTTTGGTTTGTGGATTAACGAGAAGGGATGGAGGCTGACCGAGGAACAGGTGAAAGTCGTCGGTCATGAGATGAACAGCTTCCTCCTGAACCTGCGAGCGAAGCTGTTCGACAAGATCGGCAGCCTCTACTGCCACTGGGAAACTGGTGAGTTTTACGTCGGCCCGATGGTCAATCTGGAGTTCTTCCATGGTGACCGTCTTCAGTACGAGGGCATGAACCGTGGGCCCTTCCAAAGCCTTTCGGAGTACTTCAAAGCCTTAACGGACGTCGTACTCTGGGAAGCTCAGCATGTACAGGAAGCAGACCGAGAGCAGCTCATGAAGCTGACCGGCGCCACGAGCTGGGAAGCCATCGGGAAGGATAACCCTCAGTGGGTGGAACCGCCCAGCGTTCAGGAACTACAGAGGCGCGCGGACCAGATCAACGTCGAACTGATGCCACGGTTGATGTCGTACGTCGAAGGCCTCCCGACTTTTGCCAACGGCATCAACAACGAGGCTGGGGCCGTGGACGGATGGCACACTGAATTGATGCACCCCGATATGCACAGCGAAAACGTGCTCATGACTCGTTCGTCAAATGTCATTCCCAAGATGGCCGCCATCATTGACTGGGATTGGACGTGCGTGATGCCACCTCCACTGGTTGAGTTCATGCCGCCACTCGACGAGGAGTACGAGGAAGTGCTCGAGGTCAGCATCAGGTATCCCGACGCAACGAAGCTGCACCTACAGGACATCCTAGCGCTCGTTGAGCCGGAGCCTGCGATTCATCCACCAGGAAAATCATTTCGCGGCTACTGTCTTACCTCGGAGGTGTTCACGCCGGCAAGGAAATATATCGTCAAGAGGGCGCTGGCGCTTCGGGCCGCGCACTTCACTGTGAAGAGAATGGCGAGCTGGGATAGGGTGGACAAGGCTTGGATGACCAAGGCGCTCGTTTTCTTGGACAGCCTGGAGGATTCGCAGAGTGGAGAGGACTTTTCTAGAGATGCGTAAGTGCCGTCAATTTGTCATGAAGAGGATGCCAATGAGAAGATGCAAATTTTGTGACTCTGCTGATGCGAACCACACCGATGAAAGCCAAGGGCGATTGATGATAGCGGCTGTCCTTCCGTGACCTTGGCAGTAAAAATCTCCTTTTCGTGGTAAGGAATGGGATCCCAGCGTCGATCGGAGGGCGGCGGCTGCTGGCAGCTGCGCCGGATGGACCAAAAGGTCCGGAGGGGTTCTTGGACACACCCTCAGATCACGATCAGGAACGCCCCATACAATTCACAGCTGAAAAGCGTGTTGGGCGCATCGCATTAATCTCCCCCAGGAGTAGCTTTCCCGCCGGTGATGCTGTGGCTTTGGCCTTTGGGAGCGTTCAGGCGGCTGGAGTCGCACTAGCAGCGGATGGCGTCACTTGGTTTGCTAGGAAACATACCGCCTGTTGACGTCATGGATCGCGGCGGGGGGGTTCACCTGGCTGGGCTGGCACAACAGTAGCTTTTCCGGACCATCTGTTTGCGGAGGCGGCGGGGCCCAGACGGGAGGGATGATGGATGATCTGTCGAGACGAGTTGGCGATCCAGATCGACTTGTCGACCTTGACAGGCCAGCCAGGTTTCCACAACTAGGGCCATTGGAGGGTGAGTGGGAAAGTAAGGGGTAAGTGGGAAAAGGCGTTACGCGTCAAGCTGAGGAAAATGACGACGGGAACCGCATCCTGCCCCTTTTGGCGCTGCTCCCAAGCTTTGAGGTGCCTGGCCCGGCTTGTCCTGTCTGGTGGTCTTGTCCATTGAGCGAAACGGTGATCGACCACCTGTTTAGGATCGGACGGGGGGGAAGGTTTGATGGATCGAAAATTCAAGGCCCATGCGAGGCCGGAGACTCAGAGAATCGGCATGCACCTCACGATGCGAATCTGTTGCCTGGACATTCACTGTGGCTGCCGAGTGTAACCCCGTGTCTCGAGGAGGAACCAGGGCGAGGAGAAGTCTGCCGCTGGGGAATATGTGCCGTTGGTGCGACGGGTCCGAGACATGCAGGGAAGGGGGCCCTGGGCCTGCCCTGGCCCTCGAGCCTCTGAAGGTCGGGGTGTATCGCAAACAGAGGCTCGCGTTCCAGACCGAATTCTGACTTCGCGACGTCCGTCCCGCGTCGAAGGCGCCGAGTTCTCCAGGTTTGTGTGGATACCGGTCGAGCATGCACCGGGAAGTGGGTTGTTATCAGACCGTGGCTAGGACGTGCCGCTGGGGCTAGCGCGGCCTATTGTCGGCCATGACGCTATTGAGGCTACAAGTACGAAATGGGGCCATGATGTGAATCTCCGGGGCAGGGAGGGCAAAGGCCGAATCCACAAGCACCGATCGTCGCTGGGGTCTCGTGGCTTGCTGGCATCGTGAGTCGGCCTGGGGAATCCGACATCAATCGAGATGCCCGTCCAAGCCAGGCCGCCGACAATGGGTTGTTGGTCCTCAATGAAAAAAACGGTGTCCACGTCGATGTGTTCGTCGTCGCTCCGGGGTCGTGTGCCACAGGATCACAGGACTTGGCAGCAGCAGGGAGAAAAGGTCTGGGCCGGGCTTCTGCAATTTGAAAGAATTGTTAGCACGTCGTGTACCAAAGAGTGCCGCTGGTGCTCAGCCGGCCTGCAGTGCACCCGAGCAACCAAGTACCGGCAGCGGCTCAGTGGCAGCTGGGCCGTCGTCATAGCGACCCACCTGTCTGTTCTCGACGACGGTCTCGCAACGTAATGATGCACCGACCGGTTGCTTGTCGAGGATCTGGCGAAGCTGGGCCCGGGGATGATGGCGATCACCCATTGACGGTTCTAGCAGTGTTTGCTGGTGTTCAGAAAGCGATGCAAAGTGTCTGCCAATGCAGCTGAGGGGTGCGGTCGTGCATCCCGATGATTCTCCCTCGACTCGACCTCGGAGGGAGGGCTGACTGTTTCGGGAAGGGAACATCGGGAGATCTGATGCTGGGGGGGTACGAGCAGGCGGACAGAACCAGCCGCAGCCGCACCGCCTCCGTCGACAGGGGATGGGGGAGGGTGCAAATACGGTGGTGTGGAATCCGATTGAGACCCCCCTTGCACTGTACATGGAATGAAGAGCCTGTGAATTCGGTTCAGTTCTCAGTCAGTCGTCAGTCAGGCCAGGCAGGCCGGACAACGAACGAGACACCAGTTTCCAGGGCAGGGGCGAGGAAATGCCGTCGCGCATGCATGGTTGGCAGGGTTGCGGTGGGGCCGCGCCAGCTGGCAGACGCAGCAACTCTTCCAATCACAAGCCAGAATCCCGCTTCCACCACGGATCAGAGGCTCCACAGGAGCTACCGCAAACGATGACGTCCTCCACGCGAAGCTCCTTCCTGGCCTCACAGCAACGTCACTGCTGTTTCTGGTACTCACTCACAGTGCTCGTGCTGTCTCCCCCATCAGCTTGCCCTGCCAATGGTTCCATGCTAGGGCTCCTTCTGGTCGTCAGCTATGTAGCCAGCTAGCGCTAAGTAGCTGCGTGCTACTGAGTGCATCCGTCCGTCATCATCGCTCTTGGGAGTCCCAGATCCAGGCAAGGTACAGGGCAAGCTTTTCCACTACTGCCGTCTCACCTGAGTTGGCCAAGGCAAGCAACCTGGGAGAGCCGTCGCATCCCGTCCCATGCCATCCCTCCCTGCACCCGCCCAGCTGTCTGGCCAGGTATAAACTCGTGCTGGCTGCCACTTCGCGCACCTGTCCTTCCATCCCTTCCTTTTCCTCCATCTCCTATCAACATCATTCAAGGCCTTGGAATTCCAACTCTCCCCATTATACCCCCCCTTCCTCAGTGATACCCCAACCCAACACAACCAACCTTAATAACGAAGCATCTCCTTTGCTGGCCTGACACCACCAATACGATACGACTTCATACGACGAGCATCAAAGCCCATCCCGTCGCCAAAC
Source organism: Verticillium isaacii (assembly GCA_002851775.1). Lineage (NCBI taxonomy): Eukaryota > Fungi > Ascomycota > Sordariomycetes > Glomerellales > Plectosphaerellaceae > Verticillium > Verticillium isaacii. Next base: position 6,555,374 of record NMXN01000005.1, on the reverse strand, counting down.
GTACCATCTCCTACACCACAATCGGATCACATCCTGAGCGACCATCCACCCCATCTTAGGATTTCTCCCCCGTTCACCATCATCAACACCCATACCTTCGGCGACCCCACAGCTTATCGCCCATCATGTCTGCCAACGTCAACAAGCCCACCGACATTAAGCAGAAGGAGGCCGATGTCAACCGCAAGCTCCAGATCTACGGCATCATCTCCGCTTTCCAGGCCGGCAAGGTTCCCTCGGTACGCGACCCCCACTGTATCCGCAGCCGCATGTATCCTGTGCTAATTGTCTTCCCAGAACGACCAAATCGATGTCGCGCTAAACAGCTTCCTCAGCTCCAAGGGCATTGCCAACCCGCCCGAGAAGCTCTCGCCCGAGGGCCGTGCGCTAGTCGCCGATGCGCGCAACGTCGTGAAGAACGCCCAGCACCTGCTTCTCTCGAAGAACCAGGGCAACCTCCTTCAGGACTTCATCTGGCAGACCGAGCAGTGGGATGCTAAGGCTGTCAACGTCCCCGGCGCCCCCATTAACAAGGAGACCGCGCAACAACATGGCGACCAAGCTCTGCAGGGACTGAGGACCCTCGGAACCCTGCTCATCACCAACGGCCAATTCCGCAAGCTGCTGAAGGACGCCTCCATCCTTCTGCGCGACATTGCTGGCGACGCCGCTACCAACGCCGCCTCTCGTGTCCGTCCCTCAGAGGACCAGCTCAACGACATCGATCGCCCGGCCGAGGACAACACCTGGCACGATGCCCCCGACTTCTCCAAGGAGAACGTCCGCAAGCAAGCCCAGGGCCTGTACAAGGGCGACGCCAAGAAGGATCTCAAGGACGTCGCCATCGCTGGCAACCAGGGCGCCCACCCTACTGGATCTCGCGATCCCCAGGATCTTGCGCAGACTGCTGCCTACGACCAGCAGCAGGGCACCAACTCTGGTGTCGATGCCAATGCCGGCGCGGCCAACGCCAAGCAGACCCTCCAGCAGAAGGTTGACAAGAATGTCAACCCCGAGACCCAGGAGCAGATCAAGAAGAGCAAGGAGGAATACCGCCGCAAGGCCCGCGAGTACCTCAACAAGAAGGTTCCCGAGAACCGCCGCGACCAGACCATCTGGCGCCTCAAGAAGATGGTCCTCGAATGCCAGCAGCACCCCGACTACTCTCAGGCCATTGAGACTCTCCTCAACCTCGCCGAGGAGTACGGCGGCCACTCCAGGGCCATGGCTCAGGGCGGCTCTGGTACTGTCAGGGAGGCCCGTGGTGGTCTGGCTCAGGCCGAGTCCGACCTCAGGACACTCATTGAGCGCTTCGCCAACAGTACTTCGACTGAGGATCTTTGGAACTCTATTGGCCAGATCTACCAGGACGCCGACCGCGACCCTGAGCTGAAGAACTGGTTCAAGGCTATGAACCAGTACATTCGCCGCTGCCTGCTCAAGCAGGGTTACATCCTTGAGGATGCTTCCAACGAGGAGTGGCACCGTCTGTACGACCAGGGCCGCTACCTCCTACGTGAAAAGTACCGCCAGCACACCGACCGTGTCGTTGATGAGCTGCGCTTCATCATCAACGAGTTTGACAACGATCCTCAGAACAAGGCCTTCGGCCAGTCGATTCAGAAGTTGTTCCAGGACCTCGGCAATGACGAAAACGGCAAGCCCACCTTCAAGCCTCACCTCGTCAAGGACCTCACCGAGGTTATTGTCCCGGCCATCTTCGAGAACGTGGCCTACATCCCCGTGCCGCGTATTGAGTACAGCGACCCTCAGTTCGACGCTGTCATTGAGAACCTCGTTCTTGAATCTGACAACTTCATGCCCAACATCATGGAGGTCAACACGGAGCACCACTTCCGCTGGGGCCGCAAGAAGATAGCCAACAAGAACAAGCAGGTGTTCGACATCAAGGTGTCGGGCATCCAGATGGATCTCCGCGATGTGAGCTACCACATCTCCCGCAAGCAGGGCTTCCCGTCGATCACCGACACTGGTGTCGCCGACTTCCTTCTTGCCGGCGACGGCTTCTCGTTCAAGGCCAAGTGTGCTACCGCCGACAAGTCGGACCGCCAGAACTTCTTCAAGATTGAGAAGGTTGATGTGGACATTAAGAACATGAGCATCAAGCTCAAGCAATCTAACCACAAGCTGCTCTTCAACCTCTTCAAGCCCATCATGATGAAGGTTCTCAAGCCTGCCCTGCAGAAGGCTGTGGAGAAGAGCCTCAAGGACCAGGCCAACCAGCTTGACCAGCTGTTGTTCCAGATCAAGCAGGAAGCTGACCGTGCCCTCGACGAGGCCCGCTCCGACCCCGAGCGTACCCCCAACATCTACAACCGCTACTACACCGCCGCTCAGAAGCGCGCCCTGCAGCAGAAGCAGAAGGCCAAGGACGTCGTGCAGGACAAGAAGGTCAATGTTGCCATGACCAAGGAAGACAGCATCTTCCCCAACATCAACCTTCCTGGTGGCATCAGCACCAAGGCTACCGAGTACAAGGAGCTTGCCCGCAAGGGTGACCGATGGGAGAGCCCCGTGTTCTCGATCGGCAAGGCCAGCAAGTCGAATGACATTCCCGTCGCCGCCAAGATTCAGCGCAAGACTCACGGCCCCATGAGCCCTCCTAAGTCCAGCGCCCAGCCTGCTTCAGGCCAGGGTTACTCGAACGGACAGGCCCACGGTAGCCAGGGCTACTCCTCTGGTCAGGGCTACTCGAACGACCAAGCCTACTCTTCAGGCCAGGGCCGTGCCGGTCATGGTCTGTCCAACGACCAGACCTACTCCACTGGCCAGGGCATCGGTGGCCAGGGTCTTGGTGGCCAGGGTCTCGACGGCCAGGGCTACGGCGGTCAGGGCCTCACCGGCTCCGCGCTCGCCGGCCAGGGCATTTCGGCCCAGGCCCTCGGCGCTCAAGGTCTCTCCGGCCAAGGTCTGTCTGGTACCTCTGGCGCTGCCTCGCAGGGCCAGGGCCTCACCGGTCAGGGCATCATCGGCGGCCAAGGCCTGACTGGTGATGGTTTGACCAGCCAGAACCCGAACTCGCAGACTGCTCCCCTCGGCCACTCTGGCCAGGAGTCTCCTCTGTTCTCCCGCTAAAAAAAAACACATCTTTTCTATGTCGCACGCAATGAAGTTTTCGGTCCTACGTTATACCCGGATGATGCAGGGGGCTTGGTAATAACAACTCGCAACTAATATAATTTCCGTCTTCAAATCTCTGTCAGCGTGTATTGAATGTGATGCTCTACATCGGCGCCTTGTGTGTGGAGCGGCTCGCGGTTCGCAACTGGCTTGGTGTATACCAAGTTGTCACAAATAACTCTTAGTAAAGAATGTTCTAGAGCGTAGTCAAGAGGGTCAATTCTCTTCTCATTGTGAATATGTGTAGCCTCTACTCAGCCCGGTTGCTCTCCAATTCAAAATATCGCCTTCGGTCTGAATTGGACTCTTCATCTACGCCTATTCCACCATGTCAGGCCGAACAACCCACCACTCAGCCCTCAGCTTCTCATCTCCGCCCCCGCCGGTAGCGCACTCCCCGGCGGCAGCGCCGGTGCAGGGCATGCTTCCCAGCACCTCCAGGCGGTCGCCCATGCTGTAGTCCCGGATGCTCGTCTCCAGCAGGGCCGCGACGTCGGCGGCGGCGATGGCGAAGGGGCCTTCCGCGCGGACGACGAAGGCGCAGGTCCCCGTCGCGGCGAGGTCGGCCCAGGTCCCCTGCGGACCGGAGGGCACGAGCCAGTGGTCTTGGGATGCGGCGGCCCAGGCTTGGAGGACGGCGCAGTCTGCTGTTTGCGGCGCGGAGGGGTTTGTGGACTTTCCGGAGATGATTGCCGTGGAGGTTTCGCAGAAGGACGCAGGACAGGGCGGGAGGGCGGTGTCACTGGAGGGGCGTCCTGGGAGGGTTCCTGCTGCGGTTCCGTTTCCGGAGGAGGCGGCGCGCTGAAAGGCGGCAGAGAGGTAGAGAGTCGTTGGTCTTCCGTCGGGGGTGGTGAAGGCTGAGCAGGTTCCGTTTGGGAAGGGGGGGTTGCAGACGGGGACGACGGCTGCGAGAGTCGTGGTGAGGCATGTGAGGAGGGTGATGAGCGCGAGGGCGCTGAAGCGGCGGTGGTCTGCCATTTTGAGGTGTGTCGTCAGTTATTGAGGTGGATGACAGAGGCTGCTACTCGAGATTGGTGGTCGAAGCCGTGATCGAAGCAGGTGAAGAGATGGATGGGCAGTGATTTGCTGGTGAGACAGGTTGCTGTTTGCGGTCGAGAGAATTGGTTACAGGGTAGGTGTCGTCCAAGACTCCAAATGCTTGACGGCTCCTTCCACGGTGTGGTTTCCTGGTTTTCTATCGTTTTTTGCGCTCTGTTCAGGAGCTTGCCTCCTCTCTTGCGACTAAAGCAAGGATCAACGTCGGGTGATTTGAAGCTGATACAATCGGTCTACGATGGACACGATATGATGCATGCCTCGGGCAGTGGCAGCCATAATGTTTTGTTTCCTACGAACGCCGTTCAATGCGGGGCAAGATGTTTGAGGTGAGGTGAGGTTCATCTCTTTGACGTCGACGTGGTCCGGCCCCTGTGTCACGTTGATTAACGTTGTTCATGCATGCCGTCCCACCTCCTTTCATCGATAACCTCACACATGGCATCACACCGGCGATCACTGACAACACGCGACACCTGAACGATGAGCACCACAATGTGTTGATGCTCCAATATTGAAGCTCTTGGATTCCAAGTCTCTGAACTCTCTCTGCCTCGGGTTATCGTGTGCTAGGCCACAGTCTGTTCCCTGTTCTCCCAGCCTCGTTCATGCCTCACTCAGGCCGATTCAAGAGAGGGACCTTCAGCGCAGCAGTCGAACTGAGCAAATCTGGTGACCCAAAAGTGCAAGGGAAAGTTGACACACCTCCGCTTGGCCCGGTACTCGACATCGCCCGTCCCGCACTTGGTCGCCGCGTCGCGAACGATCCGCGCAATGTCGAGGTTGCCCATGCGCGTCTCTATATTGTCCTCCACTGGCGGGTTCTTGTTACCGAAGGAAAAGGTGCACGTCCCGTGTGTGAAGAGGTTCTTCCAGTACTGGCCCGCAATGTCTGGCGGCGTGATGATCCAGACGCCCCTCCACTCTTCCTGCATCCAGAAGCGCTCGATCGCCAGGCAGTCTTTGGGCTTGGCGGATCGGCCCTTTCGGTTCAGGCAGGGCTTCTGACCTCGCTTCCACTGGTATATGCATACCTCTTGGGGGGTTCCGTGCTTGTCGGGTTCGAAGTACATGGCGCGCTTGGCAAGGGGGTTCTTGGGGGTGGGCTGCTCGATGGTGGTGGTATTGGTGCTTGGGATACCGAGGTCGTTGTCTTCCGTATCGGCGCGACGGAGGAAGTCGGTGCTGATCCAAATAGGCTTGCAGAGACCGTCATCATCGGTGTCGAAAAAGGGGGAGCAGGCTGCTCCGGAGAAGGGGCTTGCAAGGCCTGTGCAGCAATCCTCTGTGTCGTTGTTCAGAGAGTGGGCGAGTACAATGAAGGTTGCTGCCGTGAAGGCTAGGCAGACTCGCATGGTAAAATTCATGACTGTTGTCTTGCCGCAAGGGTTTGTATGAAAAGTATGTATCGCTATATGTGTCTCGATTGATGAGGGAGAGATGAAAGATGATGAGTAGTTGGAGGTTCGAGGTCTAAGACATCAGTGCCGTACTTTTGTACCTGGGAAAGTATCATATGGAGGCTTTAGGGTCTTTCTGAGGAAAAGGAGATTAATCCAGAAGATAGGAAGGGACCTGAACTTAAGCAAGTGCCTCACAGGCGCGTGAGGGTGTTATTCAGGGTCGTTGCCTAGTTTGGAGACCACGGTTATCCGTCTTTGAGATCTCAAAGATGTGCCAGAAACCTTCCGATCATGATCTTCAGAGAAACCAATCTCTTCCGATGAGCATTTAGACTCACAGCAATTGTAATGCCAGTTCTCAATGGGACTCGGGTTTCCCTTCAGTCGGCCATGTTTGTGGCCGTGAGACCATAATTGCCAACTAAGGCTGCTCTGTTTTGACTCCTTACCAGTACCCCTATCGTAATCTTGTGCACATGATTTTGATCTGAATACATTCTTTATTTCTGTGGGAAATATTGTCCCTCGTCCTGGAAGCCTCGTCACAACCTTGAAAAACAACTGCGCCAGTCTACATAAGGCAGTCGCTTGTGTGGTCATTCCTCTATCCAAGTTCCTGGCACCATCCGCCTGCGTTTTCCCACGACTGGCCATGGAAGCGCCCCCATCCTGCAGAGTTTCTTCCGTTGACGTCGCTCGAATCGACTTTGGCCTAACTGGATAGCATAGTTCCAAGATTCAATGACAGTCTGGAATTCCTTGAAAAGTAACCCGGCAAAGTCGGAGATTTCCCACCGTCGAGCCTCCGGCCACGTCACGGGATTGTAAAAAAAGGGCCAATCGGGCGTCCAGTCGATCATCAGGTCTGTCTTCCAGATGATATGAAGGTTAGAGGTCATGGCTATGACGTTTCTTTGCGCCGCGGGTGAAACAATGACTTCGCAGGTATCGACGTCAGGACCGAAGTTGACAAATTCCTGCCGCAACGCAAAAGCTCGACACATTCTTCCGTTATCGACCAGACGGGTGCAGACTGCTACAAATCGTCCCAAGTCCGGTATGATGTCTAAGATGCAAGACCAGATACCGGGCTGTGCTCTGATGGTGATGTGGAAGGGGGCACCTGGTGGGATGTTGTCCGCATGAAGCTCGACGGCTAGATACTCATGGACATCAACTCCGACCGCGGTGAGCATGTTCAACCACCTGATCAGCAGATTTTCGAAATCCGTTGGGCACTGTGTATAAACCCACATTTTTTTGAGTGTTTCGGAATACCGAGGGTCGCCAAAGAAGGGGTGGATGTTGGCGTCTTCGTCCACCAATATTTGCAAAATTGATGTCAAAGCGACTTTGTTACAGTCGTCTTCCGGGCCGTTCAAGGCAATTGCACACCGTACAGCGTACCAAAAAGCAGTTTCCAGAAGAAGCTGATAATCTTTAGACGCGTACGGCTGACATCTTTGCAAGCGGTACTGAAGATGGGACGGGTCGGGGCAGTTTCCCATCACAGAGTTGAACAGAGACACCCGGGGAGACAATCCGCGAAGCGGAAGCACGATGTCCAAAATCTTTGCAGCAGTCGCTGTGCACCCAAAAGCACAGTTGCCTTCGCTTGTGTAATTATGGACTTCCGGGCGCGGAAAACGCTCTATACTTTGAGAATCGTTAGCCTTGATTCTGCTTCGAGGACAGAGAGACCGTAAAGAGCACTCATACGCATCATCATTAAGCGCCAGTGGATAATGCTGGATGATAAAGCGGCAGATAGCCGGAGCCATAAAATATATAGCGGCCTGGTTCTCCGTTAGCTTATATGTCAAACCCTCATAGACTGGAGTGCAAAAAGAAGTAGGATTTGCATACATCGAGCAGAGTCATACCCCCTGGCTCCCTGCTCCGCGCACTTATCCTAACATTTAATTTGATCCTGCCCTCGCCGAGAAGCTTTTGCAAGTGACCAACATTGTCGGCCAATATCCTAATGACGCTCGCAAAAACAGCGTCGTCGCTTTCGCAGTGCAAAATATAAGGCATACTTAGAGCATAGGAGGGCGTACTCAAGGAGCCTGTCCGCCAGGTGAACTGGAGGCTGTGAGAGGATAGTGTGTGCCCCATCAAGATAGTATTTTCTTCTTTAGTATGGCTGATGTCTCGCCCATCAGGGAAGCAAATCTTGGTCGTGACTTTCCTATGATGATACTGGCTATTGAAGAAAAAGAGCCAGCGCGAGTGAGTGGATCGTTCCTCAACGTAGTCGCGAGTGGAGGGCGTGTTGCGAGTGTAAGCCGGGGCAAGTGGGAGTCCCGGCGGAGTAGCCCGTGTCGCTTTTATGATGGTTGTAATTTCCGGTCCTGCTTCTGCCATTGTCGTTTCGCTCTTATGCTCAGGCACTGGCAAAGGGAGGAGTGTTTTGTGTATTGCCTCAACCCGTGAGCTGCGAAGGATGTTAGCACAGGGATTGGCAGTGTTGACGACATGCGACACACTGTATATTCGAAGTCATCGCCCGGTCTAGCATGGCGAGATCTCCTTCCAACTCGGCGACCAGGTTCTGGATAGCATCTTTCTGTTTCACAAAAAGCCTGCCGGCGCCCTCCACCAGCCCCTTCTTGGCTGCCCTGCTCTGAAGTTCCGCGAGAATGACGCCAAGTTCCTTCAGTGTCGAGTCGATATTCCTGAGAAGCGACTGGCCCAAAGCCTGGCTGATCACAGCCCTCCGGCGATCGAGGCTATCATCCGCAAAGACCGCTCGGATGTGGTTGCAGAGCGATTCGACATACTCGAGCTTTGTTTCCAGTCGCTTGATCTCTCGTGGTGCGGATTGATAGCTTCGGATCACGCCCTTGACCTTCTTCGACGTGTCAATGGCCTGGATGGCCAGGCCGATCACGCCGATGACGAGCTCGACAGGCATTATCAATCTTGATGCAGCGACCTTGAAGATGGCTTGGTGAATCTTGGAAGTAGAGAGAAGTTGGACTCTCTTCCCTCGCTACTGGGACGAAGAGGACAGAGAAAGATGAAGCGACAGCCTTGCCACTTGGGCGCCAAAATCAGCAGATCAGCTGCTCATAAGGGCGAGCGCCAACAGCACACAACTCCCGCGTGTCTGCCTGGTGATTTGCCCATTGCTGAGGGAGGATTTGGGGCCAATCATGCCTCATCTGCACGTCCTCCGCCACGCTGCCTTGATGCATGGTCATGGTCGCGGCCAAGGCCACATGCATGCTGCGTAGAATCCGGGTGGCTCGCTGGCCGGGTGATGGTGACTATGAATTGGTGGGAAAGTTGTTTACCACATCGGAAAGAAATCGGTTCTGGTGCTCGCGACATTTGCCCTCTGTCGCGAGCATGCGAATAATCGTCCCCCAAACAGCCCAAGTTGATGGCTGCCCTCACTCAGTCGGCCAGCAACAGCGACTCACCCAAGAAAACGACTCGTAAACATTACTCTTATCTACAATACCAGCAAAAGCTCAGCCCAGTTGAAGGCTCGCTCAGCCTCCAAATCAGACCCGAGACTCATCGCCAGTCACCTCACCTATTGGATCCAGGTAATGGCCTGGGGCCTACGATCTGCCGTCTCCCGGCCCCGATGCCCTGGCCGCCCTTGTTCTGGCTGTCGCCTCCCGTGAAGCCGGACCACTGTCCCACGTCCCACCGTCCGCCGACGCCGCCGCCTATGCCGTCGACGCCCTCGCCCGAGCGCACCGCCTTGGCCGTCTCCTGCTGCGCCTCCTCCCACTCGCGCTGTCGCTGCCGCTCCATCTCCATCTCCCGCTCGAGCAGCGACTTGGACGCCCAGCCGCCGGCCTTGGTCTTGTTTTGGCTTTGCGCACGGCGGCGGTCCTCGCCGTCCTGCTCCGCCGTGGCGCCAAGTTCGCGCGAGTAGGTCGGCTTGGTGGCCGCTTGCTCGGGGGCCGGGTTGCTTTCGAGAAACCTCTCCGTACGGTTCTGCTGAGCCTGAGGGGGCGACGCGTAGGCCGCAGGGTCCGGGAGCGGTCGTGAGCTGCCGGTGTGGTTCTTCTTAACCACCAGTGGCGGCGCGATTGCCGCCGGCTCTGGCTTCGGGCTCTTAACCTTCGGGGGCGGCGCGAATGCTGCCGGGTCGGGGAGAGGACGAGGTGACAGGGTAGGCTGCGGGGGAGACACCGGACCTTCCTGTCTCGCTTCCTGCTGCTTGTTCATGACGGATCGGACGTCAGGAAGCGGGCGGGGTGACTTGGAAGGAGTAGGCGAGGCCGCGGGCCTAGCGGGCACAGGCCTCGGACCGGGTTCCTGCTGCTGGTTCCACGCCGTTCGGAGAACCTCACGCTCGTCGCGAGACCATGAGTCCTGGCGCATAGGGGGGCTTCCCTCGGCCGGTCGACTCCTGGACCGGGCCCTGGACTTGGGGTCCTCGACCACCCGCGGTTGCTGGCCGGTGCGCCCCTGACGCTCCTGCTCATACTGCCTCTCCCGCTCGCGCGCCTTCTCGAGTTCCCGTTCCAGCTCGGCGATCCGCTCGTTGCCGGTCTTCTGTGGTTTGAGGGCCTGCTCCTCGTTGTACTGGCTGAGGCACTGCCCACGCAGACGCGCATCGCTATTGCTCCGCGAGCTGCTCTTCTCGGCAGCCAGACGCGCCTCGGCCTCCTCTTCATCTTTGCGGCGCTTCTCCTCGGTGATCTTCCACTGGCGCTCCTCCTCCTCCCACTTTCTCTTCTCCTCTTCCGCCTTGCGGCGCTCCGCCTCCCGCTGCAATTGCGCCTGCTCTTCCCATTTGCGTTCCTCCTCGAGACGCGCGCGCTCCTCCTCGGCCTCGAACTCGGCCTTGCGCCGGCGCTCTTCCTCCTCCATCTGCAGCCGCTGCTGCTCCTCCTCGGCCTCGCGCTCCCGTCGTTGGCGCTGCCTCTCGGCCAAGTTGGGGACCGAAGGCCCAGCACTAGTGATCTGCCTCCGTCCGCCGAACGAGATGCCGAGATTGCCCTGGCTCGCGCCGCCCAGGTATCCGTACTGCGCAATGTTCCACGCGGGCGAGGTCGCGCCCTCGTGCTCTTTGCGGCTCCAGCTGCTAACCGGGGAAGTGGGCTTCGTGGGGCTCTTGGTCGGGCTCCATCGCCCCGACGCCGAGTCGCCCGTCTTGTGCGAAGCTAGGGCGGGCCGCTGCGCGCCAAAGGCTGAGGAGACTGTGCTCGCCGTCGACAGGCCTCTGTTACGGCCCGGCGCCGGCGAGTTCGGACCCGTGCTCTGGGGGCTCAGGACGCTGCTTCGCTTGGGGCCGCCGATGGGCGACGGAAAGTTGGAGGGGTTCGCACCGTGCGCGGCCCGGCTGAATGCGCCGATGCACTGCAGCACTTGTGCGGGGTCCTTCTGCTCGTACAGGTCGACGGTGAGGAACGTGTCGTGTTCTTGAAGGTTCAGGGGCGGTGATTTGCAGGCCCGCAGGAAGTGGGAGATATTCTCCATCTGCACAAACGGCATGGCTGACTGCTTGAACTTGATGCCCGGCGGGGGCAGCGCGAGGTTGACAAGCCTTTGAGGGGTATTAGCACGGGGTCATCGAGCGCGGGCTTGGTACGGGTGTCCTACTTGCAGAGCGCGACTCCGTCTTTGAGGCTCTCGAGGAGATCACCAGAGGAGAGCCTCTCGCCGAGAGTGGCCTCGATCCATGACTTGACTTCGTTGGCGGCTGCTGGTGTGTATCGGTCCAGGCGCAACTTGCGCAAGTCCTTGTCCAAGGACGATACGGAAGCCATTTTCGTCTGCGAATGTTTGCTCGATGCCCGAGGAGATACTGCAAAAGCGTTGTATGTTGCGCTACTCGCAAAACTTTGCGGCGTCGGGTCTCGAAAACCAGGTTAGGCGTCGATAGCGGGGGGCGGTAGGGATCGGAATGTGAGGGAGAGCGAGTGTCGTCACAGATGATGCGACGGCGGACAAACTCTGTCGGTTGGGGGTGTTCGATGGCGAAGGATACAAGAGATCAATGTTGACGCGATGAGACTGTATGCGCGGTAGGAGGCATTTGGACGCCGGCGCTCCGGGATATGGTGGGGAGATTGTTGTTTATGCCCGGCTTTTCGATGAAGGTCTTAGCTCTGAGGTGGTAGAGAACCTGGGATGGCCGTCCCGGCTGGGCCGCACATGCACGGGCAGTGACGTGTGCGGGGTGGCTGGTGGCTGGTGGCTGATGGCTGACCAGGGGAGGCTGGTGCAGAAAGTCCAATTGTGGCGGTGCAATATTTCGCTTTCGCAAGGTTGACCTCATCACTTGTTCAGACTCGAGGAGGCTCTCTGCCGCATACAACATGGATCAATAGTTCGACAGTCGACCTCGTTTCACGCATCCAGAGGCAAAATGTCTTCGTTAATCCAAACATGGTACAGGTGGAAGATGCTGCGGCTCCCGTGGCGGAAGGAATTCCTCATCGGTACGCCCACACCTGCAAGCCCCCAGGCTATCACGCACGCCCCAAAGCATGACCAACTCTAACTCTGCGTAGGTCGTGACCTCAGCGGAAACACATTTTGGGAGTTCCGAGAACAGCGAGGCGACGGGCCCGGCCGCTTCCGACGCATTGTCAAGTATCCGCGATCGACGCACTACTCCGAAGTCAAGGTCTCGCCGCTCTGGCACCAGTGGCTGCGCTACACCCGCGAAGAACCGCCGTCGATCGAGGAGCAGTCGCAGGACGTGTTCCGTCAAGAAAGGATGAAGACGCTCGCAGCGCAAGCCGATGCGCGATGGGAGGCAAAGCCTAGGGTCATGGATGCGCCGGGGAGGGACATGGGCCAGCCGGTGCCCGCCCTCGACACCGCCAAGACGCAACCAATTGCGCCGGAGAGGGTCGCCGTGAACCAGGAGCACGCGACCTCCGCGGCGGGTCAGACGACAGCACAAACCGCCAGAACAACAGAGAAGAAGCCGGAGCAAGATCCTTGGCAAAAGGCGAGAGGGGCCGGCGAGGGTTGGCAGCCCGAGGCTTGGACGCCCCCCGCGAGGAAGAGGTGAAGGGGCGTCGATTCGGACCGAGCCAAACCACTGTATCACGACCAAAATGTACAACAGCTACAATCGCATCCTGCTCTTCAGAAACGCTTCATTGGGAAGCAGTATGTAATGATAAAGAAGGGTCTTCGAAACGCCAGAACGCCGCCGCCGCCATGCAAACCAGCCTTGACCGCCTAATCCTGCCTAGCCTCTGGCTCCCTCTTCGAATCACCATCCAGCGCATTGCGCAGCCTGTCCTCCTGCCTCCTCCAGTGGCTCCCCTCCTCGTAGTCCTTGCTGATCTTCAGCGCGTTGCGCAACCTCTCGCTCTCCTTGATCTTGGCGTCAGCCATCTCGTGCACCTGGTGGCTCTTGAATCCCTTGCGGATCGGGCCGCCGCCTCGGCCATTCTTCTTGCTCTCCATCTCGGACAGGAGCTTCTTTCGGAGTTCGTCGCATCGCTTCTCGATTTCCTCTTCGTCGACTCTGTCCATCATGTCAGCGCATGTCGTTGGGTCCAGGGAGAAAGAAGGGCGCCGCACTCCTCGTCCTCCAGCTGGTCGCGCAGGTCAAAGACCTTCACTTCGACCTCGCGTTTGCGGTCGTGCTCAAGGATCTCCTTGTCGGGCTGGCGCTGCCTGTGGCGGAGGGAGTCGAGGTCTTTCGGGTAGGGGGCGATGTTGTCGCGCGGGCGGACGTGCGCGAGATTGCGCTGGACATAACCAGAGGTTCCACTGCCGCGGGGGGTCGAGAGTCCCACATTATCAGACATGATGAGGATACTGGTGCGAAGGATGCGTTGGTGTTGAGTCGAGGACGGGTCACAGAGGTTGGAATCTGGGGTCCAAGACGATGCAGGGCGATAAGATAATGGCCGCTTGAAGAAGGCGGTCAGGGTGCGACCGGGGGCAAATGCGGGCTGGTTCGCGGCAGAAAAGTGACGGGTGGCGGGGCATCTGCAAGAACCAGTGACTCGAGGGATTCTCATCGAACATCTTGTGAGTCAGTGAGAGAACAATCGTCATCAATCTGTGTTGAAAAGAAGCCGGTTTTGTCCTGGGAAGCGATATTAAAACTACCAGTCTCTTCCCGTCATACAACCCCCCGAAACCAGGTCACATCTGCAGCGCGAACACCATGCCGTCTCTCGAAGCGGTAGCTGCGGGCCTCCCTGAAGCTTTCGCGAGCGCCAATGCGACAGCGTCTGACGGCCCAGACATCGCCTTCCCGCCCCTGACGAGAGACCACGTCTTGAACTGCTCGTACGACAGCTGGTTCCCCAAATACCGAACATCCGCGCTCAAGTCACGGATCATCAAGCTCACCCCCGACTTTGTCAAGTACATTGGAGAAGACGGCATTATCCTTGCCGACGACGATGAAGCCCAGCAAGACGACAGACCAGATGAGGAAGAGTGGGCCTCCTCAGGTGCTGCTGGCCGTCAGGTGCAAGAATCAGACTCGGACTCCGACGACGACGAGCCAGAAGCAGACACTCGTCCGCCCAACGAACGATTCCCCGACATTCATCAGGAGATTAAGGACAAGATCCGGGAGCTGGGCGGCGCCGTCGTCCCCAAACTCAACTGGTCCTCGCCAAAGGACGCCGCATGGATCTCACCACACCAGAACACGCTCAAGTCTACCTCGCCCAACGATATCTACCTCCTACTCAAGAGTTCCAGCTTTGTGAGCCACGACCTGGAACACGCCTTTGACGACACCGTCGATACCGCAGCCTCCTCGGCGCAGTCCCGTCCTTACCAGCCCGTACTCGTCCTCCGCCCCTTCTTCAGCCCGCACCCTGCGCTCGAGTTCCGCTGTTTCGTCAAGCACCGCATCCTCATCGGGCTGTGCTCGCGCGACCAGAACCACTATCCCTTCCTCGAGGCGCTGCGCCCTGCCATCGTGGACAAGGTCAGTGAGTTCTTTGAGGACAAGCTGCAGCTCACGTTTCCGGACGGGTGTTTCATCTTCGACGTTTACGTTCCGGAGGATAGCGATGCGAGGAACGGCCTGGGCCGCGTTCGGTTGATCGACATCAACCCGTGGGCCGCGAGGACGGACAGCCTGCTGTATGACTGGGGCGAGCTGCTCGAGTTCAACGTACCGCGGCCCATACTGGGGTCCGTCGTGAACCAGCATGAGTTCGTTGAGGATGTCAGTGCGGACGAGACGACAGATGACGATGATGAGGCGGACGGGCTTGTGCCGGAGCTGAGATTGATGGAGAAGGACAACCCATCGTCGTCCAACTTCAGCTCGGCGCAATACTCGGCGCATAAGCTGCCGAAGGAGGTTGTCGATGCGAGCACAGCTGGCGAGGGCGGCCTTCGGGAATTTATGCAGCGATGGCGAGACATGACGGCGGCGGAGGGTGGAGGAGACGTCTGGGAGTCGCCTCAGCAGCAGTAGATGCGGTCGAGTGAATACACGAGGTGATGGAGACGCTCAATATTCGTCGTTGGAGAAGTGAAAGTGTTTTTCTGACGAGAACTGACTCCATATTGATAGTCATACACAGCATCAATGCCGCTTTTGAAGCGTGGAACTGGACAGCAACCCAACTATATGTCGGGTCCGCGCAGCAAGCACCTGGGAGAAGTGAGTCCTTCCATGCGACTGCCGTTAAAAGTTGAAATGGCCCCAACGGTATAAATGGTCCGTGCACGCTTCAACCACAGCCAGCCGGGTGAAAAGATAGAGCCAGACCTGTGTACACCGCCACAACAATAGCCCAATAGCGACAGTCCTCTAACCGGATCAATAATCACGCGCTCAAGGCCTGAACCCATCGCACACTGGCACACTTGCCTCAGTTCAAGCCTGTTTACCCACCAGCTGTCATCAGCTGCTCAGCATCTCCAGCATCACGTCTTATCCGCGCTCGTCGCGAACCCTCCTTCAACGGAAGACATTTCCATGTCAGGACGAGGCGGTGCCATCGGCCGACCGCGCGGTCGCCCGAACAAGGTTACAAAACCCCCCATCGCCGGCGGTCGCGGACGAGGCCATCGCCAGTCCTCCGTCACGGCGGACCACATCGACACCCAGCTCGGTCGCGACGATGACCACGACAGCCGTCAGTCTTCCATTGCGAAAGCCGAGCACCTCCAGGACGAAGACGGCGAGCACGACGACGTCGTAGACCAGGACCACCACGGCCACCCGCACCACCACCACCCGGGCGCGCCGTCTCAACAACAACAGCAGCAGCAACACTTCGACCTCTCCTCGGCCGCCCACGGCCTCCTCCCCAACGGTCCTAGCCAAGCCGCCCAACAAGCCGACGCCATTCACTCGGCCCTCCAAGGCCTCGCCTCCGGGCCCGGCGCGCCTACACACCCGCAGCAGCAGCACCAGCCGCCGCCTCCACAAAACTTCGTCATGGAAGCTCCCATGGACGCCGGCCCGCCGCGCACCGCCATTGACCTCTCCAAGGAGAGCGGCTACCCGTCCCTCCTCATCGACAGCGCCCTCGCCAAGCGCCTCTCCGACAACGCCGGCGTCCGCCTCGCCGTCCAGCGCCGCCAGGACCAGGGCCTCAATCTCAAGCGCCGCAGCAACGTCGAGGCCCTCCTCGCCCACGTCTCCGGCCAGGAGGCCCACAGCCAGTGCAAGAGCTGCCACAAGGGCTACGGCCCCTGGAACGGCTGCATCGTCGTCAGCGGCCAGATGTGCGGCAGCTGCGCCAACTGCTGGTTCAACGCCAGCGGCTCGCGCTGCTCCTTCCACGGTGAGTCTCCCCCACTCTCTCAACCCGCCCACGCATCAAGATGGTGTCGCTGACCCCTCATGTGCAGAAACGAACCTCCCCCAGCAGCACCAGCACATCCCCGCCATCCAGCTCCAGCACCCTGTCCCCGTCCCCGTCTTCGGCGGCCTCACCGGCCCCGTGCCCCAAGGCCTCCCGGCCCCGCCCCCGCCCCAGCATATCCAGCAGCAGCAGCAGCAGCAGCAACAACAACAGCTGGGGCCCAACTTCGCCCCCGGCGGCCTGGACCAGTACGTCCGCGGCATGCTGGACCGGCACGTCCTGGAGGCCCGCGCCGACGATCCCCACGTGCGGTACCAGTTCCGCATCGACGCCGCGGCGCGGCAGCTCGCCCTCGCGACGGCCGAGTACAGCGACTTCCTCCAGGCGCAGCAGGCGCACGAGCACGAGCAGGGACCCGAGGGAGACCACGGGCAGGGCATGCGGGAGGGTGAGGATGGAGAGTAGGACGAGTTTTCCTACCCAGCAGTGGCCGGCGATTAGACGTGTCTATATACTGTTCTCGACTCCAGCCATTGTGTCTTCTGGGAGGGAGGTTCTTGTCTTTTGCGCCGGGCTGGTGGGATATTTCTGTATGCTGTACTTGGCCGAGTTGGGTCTGCATTTCTGCTACAAGGGAAAGGATGTCTGTCTGTGTTCGGCGCACACAATGGTGGCTCATATGCACTGAAGAAAACCGACATGATACAAGTCTATCAACTGATCAAAGAAACTGAAGCGAGCGTGGCAGCAAATCATACAAGGCAGGTGCATGTTTCGAGCCTTCTTTTGTCTGAATTTGTTGCCACCCACCACCGCTGTGATGAAATGATATGACATTGATGAACATTGGCTTCATTTTACGGGCAGAGCAGATTGAAAACCCTTTGAACAACGCCACAGCTTCGTAGGAAAATGGACTTTCATAATTAAACAGAGATATTGAACCACCCGCCGTCCCACCGCGTCACTCCTCTCGGACATGCGTTCAGTGTCATCGATTCCTCCACTCCCTAGTCACTGCATCTGCTATCCATCCATCAGTCGCTCAGAATCAGCCTGCTTCTTCTCCCTGTTCCTCCCCCTTCGCCCCTCTCCTCATTCGCTCACCGGGGTCGACGCCCCGTGTTTTCTTTTTGGTACAGAGCACCGCACAAACACCACCTTCGGGGTTCCACTGAGGGACCCGATGAAACAAACCCAAAAGCCTAAAGTACCGCCTACTCCAAGGCAATAAAACGGGAAGAAAGGAGTTGGGAATTGGCCGGGGAGGCTGCGGGCGTGTTGTGGGGGTTTGTCGTGGGCGACAGGAAGCGCGCGGGGAGGCGCGCGTAAAATAAGGGAATCCTAGAAAACCGTCGGGGTGCCGTTTGCGTCGTCGGGAGCGGGTTGTGGTCATGAGCCAACTCCCGCGACAATGTCTAGCCGGAGCCATGCCATTACGAAGTAAAGGGTATTTGCTTAGAAAGAAAAAAAAAACGTTGCAATCAAATCAAGCCGCAGAGTCGGAGGTTCTCCTGGATGATGATGTCTGCGAGGGGGTTAGCGTTTTGGTTGGCTGTGTACTGAGACAGCGGCAACTTACCATTGACAGCCGCCATGACGAAGCGGATCTGTGTCGTGTCCGTCGCGCAGGTGAAGTGCGTGTAGATCTGCTTGGTCTCATGCTGGTTCAGGCTGACGAAACGGTTGAGGATGTAGTCGCAGGCTGCGGCGTAGTCGTCACCACCCTCGTAGTCGGGGAAGTAGTTCTTCATGGGGCTGACGGGCAGCTTCTCCTTGAATCGGTCGATCTTGTTCAGGAAGAGGATGATAGACGTCTTGATGAACCACCTGGAGTTGCAGATCGAGTCGAAAAGCGTCAACGCCTCCTGCATACGGTTGACAGTCTCGTCCTCAAACAGCAACTGGTCGTATTCGGAGATGGCGACAAGGAAAAGGATGGTGGTGACGTTCTCGAAGCAGTGAATCCACTTCTTTCGCTCTGACCGTTGACCACCGACGTCAAACATCCTGTAGGTCAGGTCACCAATGATGAATGTGGTCTCCGTGATACCAGTCGTCTTGACTCGCGATCGCAGAACATCTTGGTCGTTGGGCATGTAGTCGGGCGCGGCGATACGGGCAATGTTGTCAAAGTAGCTGGTTTCCTGTTAGCAATGGTCGAAGGCCGGTTAGACAAGGGAAGAACTCACTATCTAGCTGAGTCGTTGAGCTGGTATTCCCTGGAGCGCTTGAAGCACTCCTGGACGCCGCGGTCCTTCCAGAGCGCCTCGATGGCGCTGCCAACCTCGGGGGGGAGGACGTCGCCCTCGATCTGAGCAGGTTGCATGAAGATGGTCTGGACGTGGTACTCCATGCGCTGATCCTCGAGAGGAAGCTCGAGAGACTCCATGGCCTCAAGGATGACGCGCATCGACTGGACGGTGTTGCTGAAGATGATCTCCTTGAAGGACTCGCGCTCGTCGCGTGAGTAGCCGCCCTCGTGGATGAGCTTCATCTGCTTGAGAATCGTGGACTTTCCAGATTCACCAGCACCTAGTACGTATTAGCCCGACTGCCATGAGGCTACTACGACAGCCGCGTCGTGAAAAGGGTTGGGCGTTTCCTACCCAGAAGAAGCATCTTGATCTCGTTGCGTTGCATCATCTTGTCCCTCTTGAGCTGGTTCTCGATCTCCTCGTTCCGGGCCTTGCCCTCCTTCTCCTCCGTACTCATGCCGCAACCCATCTTGCCGGCCTTGTTGTCGTTCGTGGAGGGGTGTTTTGTTTATTATCGCGTGTTCGCGGGTGTGCTTTGAGTGGCGGAACGTCGGTACCAATGTTGACCTGCTGATGAAGAACGCTTGGTCAGCGTACGGTTCTGTGCGAGCAATGTTGCAGGCAATCCCAAGCTGCGGTGCCTTGCAGGTAGTTCGGATATCGGTTTTGGTGTATCTGTTCTGTGCGTATCGTCGAGGAACAGGTCGGTCGCGAATGGGGTCGTAGTCTCGTAGAGCTGGCACAGGGCGGACGGGTTCTGGCGGGTCGTTCGAAGTCGAGATCGGTTGCTTGGGGCGGCAACCAAGTGGATGGCGGTAGGGGCACAACAAGGAATGGGTCAAGTCATCCTGGAATAAGGGAAACTCACCAATCTTCCAGTAGAGAAGTTCACCACTCAATTGACGATGGCAATGGATATGAAGCAAAAAGGAATGAGAGACGGCAACAAAACCGATCGTCGGCGTGGTGAGAGATGGATGGTTGCGACGGGCCTTCGAGATTGGGGGAGAAGGGGGAAAAGAGGAAGGGGCTTCGGTTTGGTTTGGTTCGGGAGGTGCGTTTAATGCGGGTGGAGAGGGACAAGGACTAAGGACTGGGAGCCAGGGGGGGGTGGGACGGGGGATGGGATGGGCCTGGGAGACGAGAGACGACGGTGGCCGGGGTGCGCGAGTGACAATAGGCCAGACGCCAGTGCGGTTTCGGGTGTGGTACGGGGCTGCAAGTATACAGTGTGGATGCTCATCATGCAGGCACTTCGTCGAAGAGAGTAGGGGGCTTCTCGTGGGCAGAGCTTTGGGGGATCGACAGCAGACACGCAGGGCGACATGGCGCTGGGGAACCGAGCTGCAGGCCATCCGTGGGGCACCCGACGGTTGCTTGGAGTGACAGTGCGAGGATGCCTGGCAAGCAAGTGACAATGGACGTCTCTGTCGCTCCCCCGGCGGGGCGCCCACCCCGAATGCACTGGTGTCACAGGTGGGGGCGCCGCACCGTCCAGTCAGATGTCGAAGGAGGGCCAGGACGACGATGTCTTTGGAGTGCGGAAGGGCCTTGCCTCTACTTGCCTTCCTTGTCCAGCTGCCCTGGTCGTTCCTGCCCGCCGCCCTGACTAATGTAAAATTTCCTCGCGCCATCTGGTTCACGGGCCCCAGGCTCCCAGCCTTCATCTAGGTCTTGACTCTCTTCACGACGGAGGACTTCTGCCCAGAGAGCAAGCCCCGGGGGTGATCTTATGAGCCAGTGATGGCGATGTCCTCTTGGCTGAGCTGACCACGGGATGCAGTGTACGGACATGATGTACCTGTCGGCACATGCATTTACACGATGAGGCCCCGGGCGCTGCAAGGGGATGCACCAAGGCACCGAGCGGCAGTCCCTGCGGTCTTCCTGCAGAGGGGCCTTTCCAGCCATCACCTCCGGTACCAATGAAGGACATCAGCCAACTCCGGGACAGTGGACGAGCTCATCAGACGACCAAGGTACATTGATCCGTACGCAAGAGAAGGCCCGGTAACCTCGCACCTACAGCGTCTTTGGCGCTTTGTGGGTGTGCCTTAGGGGGGGCTTGCCTCGGCAATCAGCATTCAGAAACAGCACGACTCCTTTCAGCATCGTTCGTACCCACGGTACCTAGTTTAAGCACGCCAGCCGACCAGGCACTCCCATGCGCTACTGCTCGCGGCTTCGCCGGCGCCATCCACTTCCATCCATCATCCAGGTTTGCCACTCGCTAAAGCTGAAGCCCGCACGGCCGTGATTGACAAAGAATACTGGAGCGATGTGCGGGCGAGGCGGGGAGCTACCGCGTCCCATTAAGCTCGTCAGCTCGCGCAACCATCCAAGCAACACATCCATCGTCCGCTGATCAGTCACTTCTCCTCAGCACACAGCGGACTAGCCCCTAATGACAAGCAGCCAGCTTTGCTGGCCCTTAGGGCCTGATCGGCATACGTTTAAGAACGCAAATGTTCGTAGAATCGGTACAATAGGGGCCAAGGCGCTAGTAGAAGTACTATAGGGATAGGGGATATATCGCGTTCTAACGGGGATACCTGGGAATATCGTAATTCCGTTCCGATTCTAATATACTAGATAGTTAGTAGAATACTTCTAAGTACTTTTTAAGGGCTAAAAACTAGTAAACGTTATAGAAGGAGAGTTATAGTTACCTACCCTAAGGGCTATAATAATACTAATAAAGTCGCCTACTAAGGCCCCCTCTAATCGTTTAATATCCTTATTACCGTTACTATTATTATAAGCGTTTAAGCCCTCGTAGGTATTTAAGCCCTTATAAGTAATAGATACCTCGTAGGTATCGATATTATATACGTTAGGTAGCCTCCTTCTCGAGTATAGTAATAACGACGATAACGTAGACGATAGAAACGTTAAGAATACGCCCTTATCTATACTAATACTATCTACGAGAATATAATAGGATTAGTATACGATAAAGACGTTCCTAGAAGGTTACCTTTACCTAACGCGGTAAGGGCGCCTATTCGCGACGAGTAATAAGAGAACTACCCTAAAGTTAGTAATAAAAGAATTAGTAAAGGATATAGCGCTTTCTTACCTAAATTTACCCTAGAATACTAGAAACCTTACTAGTAAATACTAGAACCTCTTTACTAAGTATAGGAAGGTCCTTATATTACTTAATAAGTTAGGGACTAGCTATAATAATAATATAGGTATAGTCGAAACGTTTAAGTAGAATTAGGAATAGTTCCTAGCTAAATACCTATACCTTTAGTAGGTACATTCTTAAGGGTTCCCTTTTACGAATAGCTTAATAAGCAGCGTATAGTAGAATACGTAGCTAATAGGCGTTAATATCATTAAGGTTTATAGGTAAAAGAGAGGCTATCTAGAGGTAGAGCCTTTATAGGCGTCTCTAAGGCCTAGAAGGCGCTAGAGGTAGATAGAATAAGATCCCGACTCGAACCCCTAAACGCCTACGCCTCGGAACGATATATCTTAGTTATCGTAGTATAGTAGGAGTAGTAGCCGTAATAGCGCTATAAGTAGTAATCGAGGGGGTAGGATACCCTATATAGAGGAAATTATGAGGGGCCTCGCTGGCCTAAACGCGCCTTGCGGCGAAATAGCTATAGAGAGAGCTATAGCGACCTATTAGCGAGATTATAGTAAGTTATTAGGGGTAGAGGGGCTTATAGAAGCTATAACCTTCTTTATAGAGTCTCCCCTTTAAGCCTCTAGCTTTAACGCGTTAGGGGAGGAGATTTAGGTAGTATTTTTAAGGCGTAAAGTACTATAAGAGAGGGTTAGTAATACCTAGGATTAGTATTACGGTAGGCGTAGGTAGGCCGAGGCCTAGTAGGGGAGGGGGGTAGTAGAATTAATAAGATAAGAAAATTATAGCTTACCGCCTACCTTATATATAAGAGTAGGCGGTAGAATAGATAAGATAAAGAAATTCTAGCTTACCGCCTACCTAATTGTAACGACTAAGGGTCGAATAACCGGCCGCAGGCAGCCCCGCGTCAGAAGGCCCCAGGGTCACTAATAAGATAAGGCTCGCTAAGGTTAGGTTACGTGGCAGGATTACTAAGGATAGTGATCTATAATAAGGGATTACTGTTATATTAGGATTACCGTGATCTATGATTTAATATAATAAGATCACGATATAATAGTGAGCCATCTAACATAGCCTCACACCTAACTAATAAGGATAGGATGGATAAGTATATAAGGAAGGATATCGCTATACTTGTAGCTACCTACTTCTATTATGCTAGTGATTAATCTAAGTCTTACCTTATATTTATTATAATAAGTACGTAACGCCTTACGATACTAATCCGCCTTAGTACTATAACCTAAGCTTCTATTAGTAAATACCTACGTCGTTACTAACTATTCCTTACTTAAAGAATAGCTAGGTCGTAATATTTTAATTACTCTTATTTAGTAAGTTTACCTTATAGTACTAAGTAATAATACTATAGGAAAAATAGCACCCGTAGCCTAGTAGAAGGAGGGATCTATAGTAGGAATAGCCGGGATAACCCTAGAAGGACCTACCTATACCCTTAAGTTAGTCTTCGAAATAATCTCTTAGCTATAGGAAGAAAACTATACCCTCCGGGAATAACTAGATAGTAAGTTAGCTACTAGACCCTGCCTCTACTACCCTAAGCCTATACCCTTTAACGGAAAAAGGGGTAAACTCCTAGGATTCTTGACTTATCTTAAGGCTTTCTATTTATTTTATAGAAGAGACCTTTAGACTAAAGCTAATAAAGTCTTTAGCGCTACTACCTTCCTTAGGGGCGATACCCTTACCTAGTTTAAACTAATTTAACGAGACTACCTAAATAAAGCTACTAAGAACTAAGATAATATTATAAAGGAAGTCTTCGTAAGCTTTACTAAATTTAAATAGTAACTTAAGGAGACTTTTAGTAACCTAGACGAAGAACGTTCTATAGAATAATACCTATAGAATCTTAAGTAAAAAGGATTAGCCGCTAATTATACGGCTAAATTCCGGTAGTATACTTCGCGACTAGGATAGGACGATAAACCCCTAATAGTAGTATACTATACTAGCCTTAAAGACGAAGTTAAGGATAAAATTACTAAACTTAATAGACTTAACGAATTTACTAAATATATAGCTATTACTATTAAAATCGATAACTACCTATATAAAAGACGTATTAAAAAGAAAGGGGGAGGGTACCCCTAAACTATATAGAAAGGTAACCGTAATAAGGCTAATACTAGACGAATACGCTAGGATAAACCTATATCGTAGGGAAATACCTGATACGCCGGACCTATAGAACTTGACTATACGCGTTACGAGAAGCCTAAGACGGCTAATATAGACTAAACGTATTATAACTATGGTAAAATAGGCTATATAGTACGTGAATACTACTAGAAGAAAAACTGGAAACTAGTGGGGGAGTGGTAATTAAATAATACCGTTTACGTTATACCGGCTCCCTACGATTGGGCTAACTAGGTGACTTATTACGATAATAAGTATACTACCTATTTAGAAGCTAAGGAAGCCTTAGGATAGTTCCCTAAGTAACCTAAGACTATTAAGACCCTCGCTATACTATAGGTCTAATATAAAAGGGAAACTATTAACTTGGCTAAGGACGAACCTACGTTTAAAGAAGAAACGCTATACTAGGCGTCTCGATAACCTTGACGACTATAGCCCCTGCCTACTATACTACCCTGAGAAATATTAGGACGATTAGGATATTTCTAGAAGGAAGAACGAACTTAGGACGAACCGGAATCACTACTAGGCCAAATATACCTTCTACGAGCTACGCTACTAGAAGAAGAAAACTAGAGTAGGAAGTTCTTCTTTAAGGGACCTAAGGGGCTACTTCCCTTAACCCTTACGGTATAGGTACTAGATAGCTAGGGACTAAACGGATCCCTAAGTAATAAAGAAATNAAGAAGAAAACTAGAGTAGGAAGTTCTTCTTTAAGGGACCTAAGGGGCTACTTCCCTTAACCCTTACGGTATAGGTACTAGATAGCTAGGGACTAAACGGATCCCTAAGTAATAAAGAAATTAATTAACGATACGCTGAAAGAAGGCGCTAACTCTAGGAAGTATAGAAGGAACTCGAGAGTACCTCTAATAGCGAGTACTCTAAAGAATTAGACTAAGACGATACGAGTAATATATATTTCGAAATACCCTACCTTATAGTAAACGAGGTAGTATATCTAGGATACGACCTAGATACTACCGTAAGGAAGCTATATAACCTAATACGATAGAGGTTTAGGGACTACCCTTCGATTAACCCTATAGATAAGCTATACGTAGCCTTATTCTAGGCTAAATACGTATAAGATAACTATCGCATATACTTCCCCTAAAAAGTTAAAGCTAACTTCTTCCTATAAAGGATAAAGGACCTATAGAGTAACCCCTAATAAGTAAGAGATCTACCTTCCTAGATTATTAAGTTATAAATAGTCGCCCCCCCCCCTAGCTATCTTTACCCCTAACCAGGCATANAATACCCTACCTTATAGTAAACGAGGTAGTATATCTAGGATACGACCTAGATACTACCGTAAGGAAGCTATATAACCTAATACGATAGAGGTTTAGGGACTACCCTTCGATTAACCCTATAGATAAGCTATACGTAGCCTTATTCTAGGCTAAATACGTATAAGATAACTATCGAATATACTTCCCCTAAAAAGTTAAAGCTAACTTCTTCCTATAAAGGATAAAGGACCTACAGAGTAACCCTTAATAAGTAAGAGATCTACCTTACTAGATTATTAAGTTACGAATAGTTAACCCCCCCCTAGCTATCTTTACCCCTAACTAGGAATACCCTAAAGATTACTATAAGGGTCTTATATAATAGTATAACTATAAAGAAGAAGACTACTATATCTATACTATAGAGAAGATCTACTACCTTTCTAAGTTATAAAAGGAACTTAGGCGTAAGGTATAAGAAACACGAGAAAAGGAGAAGTTTATAAGCCGAGCTAGACTACGCTCGACCTTACCTCCCCTACCGCTAACCTAAATCTTAATAACTATTTCTAGGTCTACCTCGTTAGGAAAAAGTAAGAGTTAGTTATACTAAAGTAATAACCGACGAAAGTAAAAGAAATCTACTTTACTAAAGCTTACGACTTAAGTTACCTCTACTTCTAAATATAAGTAGAAAGACGATAGGTATATATACTACTTAATAGCGGCGCCTAGGGGAATTATATTTCCCTAGACTATATAAATTAGTACTAGTTACTATAAAAGTAGAAGAAGGAATTATACTAACTTAGTATAGTAGAAGGATAAGCCGTCTCTTATAGAGGAGGAATTTTAGATAAGGAGACTACGCCCCTCTAAGTATTAATTTACTACCGTCTAGGATATATTACCTTTAATATTACTAATATAGGAGATAAATATATTATCCTAGGAATCCTATAGCTTAGATAATAGAACCCTTAAATAGACTAGATAGCTAGCTACGTCTAGTAGAGAAGATTAGCCTCTAAGGAAAGCCTTAAGAACGAGCTCTTAAGCGATCCCTACGTAGCCTTTATAGAATAAATAACGGTATACCTTAACGGATAACTAATAAAAGAGCTTATACTAGAATAAAAAGAATAACTTAAAGATATACTAAAGGAATATTAAGTCTATAAAGAACTCTTTAGGGAAGAGTTAGAAATAGGACTACTAGAATATATATATTATAACTACGAAATTCCTATTAAAGAAGGAAAGTTTCTGCGTTTTAACGCGCTTTACGGACTTAATCCTAAGTAAATAGATACGCTAGATAAGTACCTTAAAGAGAACCTACGAAAAGGATATATTTAGCCTTTAACTTTACTAGCTAGATACCCGATCCTCTTTATACTAAAAAAGAATAAAAAAGAAAGATTATATATTAATTATCGTTAACTTAATAATATTACTATTAAAAATTACTATCTACTTCTACTTATTTCTAAACTACGGGACGCGCTTATAGGAGCTTACTAGTTTACTACCCTTAACCTTAAAGGCGTATATAACCTCGTCTAGGTAAAAGAAGGTAAAGAATAGAAAATAGCGTTTCGGATAAGGTAAGGATATTATAAGTACCTAGTAATACCTTTCGGCCTTACTAATATACTAGCGATATTTTAGAGTATAATTAATAACGTCCTACGAGAATTCCTTAACGTCTTCGTTATAGTCTACCTTAACGATATCCTAATCTTCTCTAAGACCCTTAAAGAGTATAAGAAGTATATCTACGAGGTCTTAAAGAAATTCTATAAAGTAAAACTACTAGTAGAACCTGAGAAAGTAAAATTCTATTACTAAATAGTAAACTTCCTAGGATTTACGATTACCTTAGGACTTATCTAGATAGAGAGATCTAAGATATTAGTAATTAAGGATTAGCTAATACTTAAAAACGTTAAGGACGTAAGAGGTTTCCTAGGATTCGTTAACTTTTATAGACGCTTCCTTAAGGGATATAGCGGAATTACTATACCTCTTACTAATCTTATAGGTAAGGACTAAGAGTTTACCTAGGGTAATAAGGAATAGAAAGTATTCTAAACGATTATTTACGTAATCCTTAGTAAACTAGTACTACGTATACTAGACCTAGAGAAACCTTTTAAGGTTAAAATAGATACGTTAGACTACGCGCTAGGAGGATAACTAGGATAGAGAGACGAAGAAGGACGCCTATACCCTATTACTTTCTTCTTAAAGAAGCTCTATAGTCCCGAACTTAACTATTAGATCTATAATAAGGAACTTATAGCTATTATTAAAGTATTCTAAGAATAGAAAATATACCTTTCTAGAGTATGCTATAAAGTTTAGGTCTATACTAACTATAAGAACTTAGTATACTTTACGACGTCTAAAGAACTTAATAAGCGATAGATCTAATAGTTAGAATTCCTCTTAGAGTTTAACTTTAAAATTATCTATCGTAAAGGTTCTAAGAACNAGGTCTATACTAACTATAAGAACTTAGTATACTTTACGACGTCTAAAGAACTTAATAAGCGATAGATCTAATAGTTAGAATTCCTCTTAGAGTTTAACTTTAAAATTATCTATCGTAAAGGTTCTAAGAACGGTCGCATAGATATCCTAAGTAGGTAAAGTAACTATAAATAAGTTACCCTACTAGAAAATAACGCTATCTTAGCTAGTAACTAAGATAGGAATATAATTCCTTACTATAAGAGTATTATAATAACTACTAGAGTTACCCTAGAGGAAATCACGGAGATAGCCTAAGAACTTATCTAGAGAGTATACTCGGCTAAAGCCTATAGATATTAAGGAGTCGCGAAAACGTATACGCGACTTAGGTAATACTATAAGTTCTAAGGAACTCGATAGTAGGTAATAGAGGGTATCTATAATTACGACCTCTACTATAAGAGTAAAGTAAGTAGGTATAAGGCCTATAGAGAATTAAGACCGTTACTAATTCTAGATAAGGTATAGGATTTAGTCTCGCTAGACTTTATTACTAGCCTCCTACCTTCTAGAGAACTACTAATAGGAGTTAAGTATAATAATATCTTAGTAATCGTCGACTGATTAATTAAGTACTCTTACTTCCTACCTTATAAAGCGATAGGAATAGTAGAAGACCTAGCGTATATCTTCTTACGTAATATAGTTAGATAATATAGACTACTAAAAGAACTCGTTTCCGACTAGGATAAACTCTTTATAAGTAACTTTTAGAAGTTACTTATAGCCTAACTTAGAATAAAATATAAGCTCTTAATAGCGTTCTACCCTTAGACGGATAGATAAATAGAGCGTACTAACTAAACGTTAGAATAGTACCTCTACTACTATATTAACTACTTATAGAACGACTAGGTAGAATTACTACTAATTATATAGTTTACGTATAATAGCTTACTAAGTAAATTAACGAAGGAAATACCCTTCTACGCTAACTATAGATATAATCCTATAGTATATACTGAACTACGAGAAGCCCCCGATATACTACGAGTAACGAAACTCGTTAAAAACATCTACGATATTTAGGACTAGATTAAGCTAGACTTTAAATACGTACGTATACGAATAGTATACTATACTAATAAGAAAAGGATAAAGGGACTATCCTTCGAGGAGGGAGATAGCGTCTATCTTATCTACTAAAATATTAAAACGAAAAGACTAAACGATAAGCTAGATTTTAAAAAACTTAGACCTTTTAAAATTTTTAAGAAACTCTCGGATACTAACTACTACCTTTTATTACTAGAGACTATAAGAATATACCCTATTTTTTATATTATACTTCTTAAACTAGTACCTAGTACTATCCCTATAGAAACCCGACTCAAAGTCAAGGATACTAATAAATACGAAGTTAAGAGAATTATCGACTATAGGATATAAAATAACTAAGAAGAATACCTTATTAAGTAGAAAAACTATAGCTATAAAGAAAATATATAGGAACTAGTTAAGAACCTAAACTACCTATAGCTACTAAAGTAGTTTCACTAGTACTAGACTCCTCCGGTAACTCCCCTAAACCTAAAGAGGGCTAGTCTACGTTAGAAGTTACCCCTATAAACGCTAAATTACTCTCTATATAATACTTATAAGCGTTAAGAGTAGGAAGTAAGCTATCCTCCTTATCTAGCTCCTGGATACCCTGACGAAACGCCTCGTTACTACGCTCTTTTACCTTCTTCTTAATCTACCGAATCTACCGTAAACGATTCACGGTATGTGATAGATCCTCTTGTAGTTTGGCTAGTACTTCTTCTATAGCCTCTTCGTTATCTTCTAATTTCTTCTTAGTCTTAGAAAGTCGCTTAACTAAGCTACTATTAGCTATAATACCTTAACTAGCGAAAATACGATACTTACGAGAAGATGATACTAAGATACCGTTATACTAACGACCTCGCTTTATATACTCCCCGTACTATGTAGACTTCTCTAATATACGATATTTTAGACCTTTCCGAAAGTACTAGGTGTAAGGTATGTTAGCGTTAGAACCCTTCGACTTAATTAAAGACGTAAGATAGGCGCGTTTAACGGCTTTCTTTAATAAAGGTTTTTAAATACGACTAGACATCGTGTCACGGTTAGTAAAGGAGGAAGTTACAGACTAACTAGATCTGGGGCAGGACCTACTACTTATGGCCGTTGGGACATCGGCCTAGAGGAGGAGTATTATGTAACGACCAAGGGTCGAATAACCGGCCGCAGGTAGCCCTACGTTAGAAGGCCCTAGGGTTACTAATAAGATAAGGCTCGCCAAGGTTAGGTCACGTGGTAGGATCACCAAGGATAGTAATCTATAATAAGGGATTACTATTATATTAGGATTACCGTGATCTATAATCTAATATAATAAGATTACGATATAATAGTGAGCTATCTAATATAGCCTCACACCTAACTAATAAGGATAGGATAGATAAGTATATAAGGAAGGATATCGCTATACTTGTAGCTACCTACTTCTATTACGCTAGTAATTAATCTAAGTCTTACCTTGTATTTATTATAACGAGTGCGTAACGCCTTACGATACTAATCCGCCTTAGTACTATAACCTAAGCTTCTATTAGTAAATACCTACGTCGTTACTAACTGTTCCTTACTTGAAGAATAGCTAGGTCGTAATACTAATATAGTAACTATGTAAGGCTATAATTAATTTAGAAACCTTACGAGGCTAATAGCTATCTAGAGACCTACTTCTTTAGATAACTAAATAGCTATTTAGTACCGTAATTCTAGGCTATTTTTACTCCCTATATATCGATCTATGCGTTCCCTCGCCTTCTATATTATTTCCTTAGTCTTAGCTATATCTAAGGTACTTAGAATACCCTTAGAATCGCCTATTTTTATCTACTACGTATATAGGAAGTTCTATAGCCCCGTTAACGTATATACTAAGCTAATCTAATCCTATAGGTTATATTTAGGTATACCTAAACGTAAGATCGTAAATACCCTCTTTAAGATACTAAATACTCTTTCTATAATAACTTAAAGGCGTATATATACCCTATTATATATCTCTTTAGCTATTAACGTCGATAGATTAATATTTTTAAAGTCTTAAAGATAATATTAATATCCCTTAAATAGTAAGACGAATCCTTAAAGGTCCTATATAAACCTACTATCTATAAGGTAATATTAGCTATTTAGTACCCTTAGAGACCTCGCCTACGCCTACGTAAGGAGTAAAGTATTATTTATTAACCCTTTAGCCCTAGTTAATACGTATATAAATATAAGGTTGAATTTTACTACTATAAGTATATTCTAAGTAATTTAGCCCTTCCTATTAAAGAAGCGCCTCTAGTTAAGTATAGGGATAAACGTAGGAATATAAGTACTATTAATTACCCCTATATAGCCGTTAAACTAATAGTATAGTAGTTAAAGCTTTATAGCCTCTAAGAGGTACTTATCTATAAGTAACTAAACGACCTCCTTATATAGGATATATATCGCCTTAAGGATAACGTAGAATATACTTAAGACGCTACTTTATAATATATTAAATAAGTAAGCCGTATTTTACTACGTCGCTACATACCCTATAATATATAGGAAGATAAGTAGCTTCTACTTAGCTAACTAATATTAGGTATTAGATATATAGTAGCTACGCCTTATCTATTCGACAAGCTTACAGAATTTAGCCTTCGTAACGTAGAATAGTTCTACGAAGACGTTATCTAAGCCTTTAAGAAGCTTCTATATAAAATCCCTTATACTTTTAGGCCTATTATAATAGTTCTCTCTATTACTCGTTTACTTATTATCTTTTTAGTCGTTTAATAGGTCCTTAAGAAGGATCCTAATAGCTACTATAATAATAGGGCGCTCGATATTATCGTCTTCTATCCCCCTTAGTAGTCGAATAGATACTAACTTAGCTATAGAAATAGAAGATTTAGGAACCTAAAGCTAGGTTAGTTATTTAGAGGAATTTAGCTCTATTATTAATAACGCTAACTATAAGGGGTTTAGTCGCTAAGAGAATATACCCTTATCTAGTATAGTACCTACTAAGTAGGGGGGAGACTCTATATATCTCTAAGAAGTCTCTTAGCCGAGTTATGTAGCTAAATCTACTACCCGAAGCGGTATAGTTACCTCTGGAAAATACGTAAGTGCTTATTTTAGCTCCTCGAGACCCATAGCTTACGAACATTTGGGGCTCGCAAACGTATGCCGATCAGGCCCTTAGGCATACCCGCTCGGAGAAGACATCGAGAATATTGGCGGATTCGGGCGCAACCGAGCTGCGGACGCCCGCCGGGCTTTCACAATCCCATTCTCCGAGTGCTCGCATCCGATTGACAGACGGCCGTTTGTGCACCTCGATAACGAATCCGCCTGCCCTAGATTGTCGACCAACAGGGCAATGCGTTGGATACGCAGGGACGTTGGCCATCGACTAGTTTGCGTTGCCCGCCTTCAAAAGGATCACTACCAGGCGATGCTGCGTCTCCCACCCGTGTCTCTCGGCCCAACAGCAACAAACCCCCTTGGACGGACATGCGGTGTATAATAGTATGAAGACTGGCGCGAGCAAAGAAGCAAACGTGCGCCTGCCAGACGGCCCAGAAGCGTTCTGCTAGAAAAGCATCAACCGACAGTCTGGTTTTCGCTTCTGCACCCACCGCTGCCAGACATTCCTTTTCGCAGCCCTCCAGGCGATATGTGACGAAGTCTACATGGCCTGTCGGAGTTTCTGTCGGGCATTGCGTGGATCGTCAGCTCTCCATCTGGAAGGACAGTGCCCAGATCACAAACGAGAGACACCTTCAAATATGTCTTACCGTCTCCCAACTGATTGGCCGCCACGCGACGTCTCTCCCTGCATTCGGACACAGCTCGACCGGACGGCTTGGATGGCCGGATGCTCTGGGTAGAAACCGGGGGGCTTGCCGCGACCAATAATGCGCCGTCACGTACCTGAGCGAAGGTTCACGTTCAAGCCTACTGCTTCCCATATTGGCCGCAGATACACCCAAGGCCCCATAATCGAAGAGCTTGACAGATCTCGAGCCCTTCTCTCACCAAGACGCAGGTGTGGGCGGCGCCACACCTGGCCGCCCGGAACTGACAACGCCGTCCTTCGATCGGCGGCATTTAATTGGAGTACCGCTGCTCCGTGCACCCGCAGAGCTCCCAGATCATCAGAGCAACGCCAACGGTCGTCGGCGATCGTGTCAGAGACCAGTTTGTCTGCACCGTCACAACAAAGACCCAAACTCCACTTGAAGTGATCGTCCCGTCCTGACAACGCGGAGACGCTCCAGTGCCAGCCACTGGTGCTGCGTTGAAACACCAGACCTTCTTTTTGCCAATATTAGCCTGGTGGTCGGCCATGCGTCCCAAGTACAGGCAGGTCGTGTGCCAGGAGCTGTATCTGCAAAAACCGAGACACATCGTCCGACAGCTGATGAGGTCGTGCGCCATGGACATGCAGACTTCTCTGGCCACGCAAAGCTTGTGGAACGCGCCTCTCTCTACTGGTCTTGTTGTCCTCGAGGATCGAGCCTACGTTTCGGCAAGACCGTTGGCTTTCCCTTGACAATGTCCAGAGAGATGATGCACAGTAGATCCTGTCGGACAAGTTGCAAAGCGCCTTGGCGGGCGCTCACTCCTTCCGTTCTCCCACCCGCCCCTGTCGTCGCAACATTCATTAGCTACAGCGTCCAACCCGGACGCGTCGAAACTGCTCAAACCTGCCCAATCTCGATGTTTGGCCCCTG
This sequence comes from Verticillium isaacii, assembly GCA_002851775.1. Taxonomy (NCBI): domain Eukaryota; kingdom Fungi; phylum Ascomycota; class Sordariomycetes; order Glomerellales; family Plectosphaerellaceae; genus Verticillium; species Verticillium isaacii. The sequence continues at coordinate 6,521,978 of NMXN01000005.1, read as the reverse complement.
GCCCTCCTTCAAGCATATGCAGCTACAGAGTGAGGAGCGATAGCTGCGCACGTCCACACATTCCAGAAGCCTCAAGTCAGGCGTTCCATTTGACGCCAAATCTCGCCTTGGAAATAAGGGCAATTTCGCTCACATCTCTCTCCTTTGCCGGGCTTGGGCTGGGGACTATTGCCAGTGGCCAAGGGGCTAGCAGGCGTACTGGGCGCAGCTGCTGGCAGGGACCTCGCGCAGGAAGGGATTCCAGAGCCAGGGGGGCCACATGGCGTTCCCACATATCACCCCTTCGCGATCCGCGGCGAGATGAGCTGCCCCTGGGTTTTTCCAGGCTTGTTACCGGAACCGGACGCCATGTGGAGTCGCCAATCGCTCCACGCCGTATCACGAGGAGCCTCCTTTCCGTTGCATCGAACGATGGTAGACTTGTTCGGGCTGATGGCCGGTGGGTGCTGCGGGTTGGCGGCTCGCTTCGTCGTTGACGATGTGCATCTACCATGGATATGGTCTGTCTGGTGAAGTTGCAACGAGGGATACTTCGAAACGAAATAGATGCTCGCTCGCCTTCGCCACGGCCTCCTTGCATGGCATCCTTAGACCTATAACATGGATGCTATACTCCGCCGTTGTCCCCCTCGAAACGTCAGGTCTGATGCGTGCTTCGGGGACTGTGAAATACGCAAGGCGAGCGGGCGAGTGGGCAGTGCCCGCAGGCAGGCAGCCGGTCTTGGTTGCATCGGTGTTCCCCGTCTCACTGTCCCGAAGGATTTCCGGGGGTTCTAGAAGCAATGGGGAACGGGAGCTTGCCTGGCCGCTCGAGTTTCATGTACCACCAGGGCGAGCGGTGTGTCCACAGACGCAGCACGGCCGTTGCGGATCGCGTTCTGCAATGCCCAGGCTCAGAGGTGCGCACAGTCAATCTCTGGCCACCGGGTGGCCTGTTCTGGCGGTTCGGCGGAAAGCCAGTTGCCCGGTTGAGGGATGGTCGGTGGGCGGTGGCGGTGGGCGTGTTGGCACTGACCGGTCGAGGGCTGCCTGTGGCCTTGACGCTATCAACCCAGGGGCCACATCATCCGCAGCAACACGAGCAAGAGGGAAGCTCTGTACGACTCCGGTCGATTGACCGGAGCCCTTCCAACAACCATTCCATTCGGCTTGGGTCAGTTCGCGAAGAGCATCATTGAAAGCAATGGGAGCGAAAAGGAAGACCGGTGGGGTGATTCCGGCGACCACCATTGGCTGGCCGGCCTACCGTGCTGCCCGGTGATCAGGGGCACCGGCGAAAGTCATTAACCACTTCCGGTGCAGCTACGGTGCCTTGGAAGACGGCGTTCAGCTGCAGCTTTGCGAGCTTGCGACGACCTCCGAATCGGCATCGCTCCGTTGCGTTACAGAACAGCTGTGGTGGCCCGCGATCAGAACCCTTCAATTGGCTGCACACCTCCGCTTCGCATTTCCGTCTTGCATCTAGACGTCCAGACACAATGTCTATTCCCATGAACCGCCTCGGCGGTCGCGGTACGCGTCCACACCTTCATCCTTGGCAATATGATGTCACCATCACAACACCAGCGCTCTATCTCATCGAGCACCCGGCTAACCCAACCGCGTCTCCCTAGCCTTCTCGCACACGGACAACGATGATGACGACACGGAGCGTGAGTACGACCGCCTCCGTGACCTGGCCCGCGCCGAGGCCGAGAAGCGCGGCTCTTGCTTCGACCGCTCCAAGGAGGCCTACCGCAACGGCGACGGCGCTGCCGCCAAAGAGCTCTCCAACCAGGGCAAGCATCACGGTGCACAGGTCGACGCCTACAACCAGCAGGCCTCGGACTTCATCTTCCGCGCGAACAATGCCCCCGGTCGCATCGACGAGGACGAGATCGACCTGCACGGCCAGTTTGTCGAGGAGGCGGAGCGCATCCTCGAGATGCGCATGCGCTCCGATCGCGAGCGCGGGCAGTCCCACGTGTATGCCATCGTCGGCAAGGGGCACCACAGCGCGCGCGGTGTGCAGAAGCTGAAGCCGGCCGTCGAGAAGCTCTGTCGCGAGATGGGACTCAACTTCGCGACGGACGAGGAGAACACCGGACGCATTCTGATCAACCTCCAAGGCGGCGAGGCCGTCATGCCACCCCATGGCCAGCACGGCCAACACCATGGCCAGCACCATGGCCAGCAGCAGCACGGAGGCTACTCCGGCCACGGCCAGCAACAGCACGGGGGCCAGCAGCACCAGCAGCAAGACTACGGTCACGGTCAGCAGCAGCAGCAGCAGGGCTACGGCCAGGGTCAGCAGCACCAGCAACAGGGCTACAGCCAGGGGCAACATCAACAGCAGCAGCAGCAGGACGATGGTGCGGATCTTCTTGCCAAGCTTATGCGCAAGCTGGAGAAGCATTGCTGTATGGTCATGTGAACGGGCGTTGTGTCAGCTGTTGGATTGGTAGAGTGGTGGTCTGGTTTAGGCGCATCTTGTTAGGGGATGAATGTCCCTGTTCGTTTGAGGAGGCTTGATACCAAACGGGAACGATAATTAATGATGGAGGGTCATGTTTTGTTCCTCTGCCGTGCCTGAAGCTTGAGATGCTACCTTTGGAAGACAATTGCTTGTGGTTCAGTAGCGATTCCACGGCTGTGGAACTCTGGGTTCGGTTGGGCGACTAAGGTACCAAGGTGTTGATCTGTGAGAAGGGAAGTCGATGTCCGTCCCCCAGTAAACAAGGCCGCCGCCACCTGGGTCAGGTAACCCATCACGATGATGTCCACCTTGATACTACACGACAGCTGCAACAAATATGCGAAGGACACTTTAAGCTTGTGAAATGTCCAAGAAAGAGCTCCTCCAGAGAAGAAACGTGATCCAAATTGATGACTCGCCATGAGAGAGACTCGTCATGGCGACTCGAGAGGTCGCCTTATCGCACTATCTTATCCTTATCACTTTCGTCCCGATCCAGCCAAGTGCCCTCCGATTGGCCCTTCCAGCCTTGAAGGACCCTCACCTCGAGCCGCGAGTGATAGCAACCTCACTCGGAGAGCTTCCCAATCCAAAGAAATTTCATCATCGCGACAACCATACTCAATCTCGACCATCACGACCAACACCCACCCTACGAAACCTCCAACCACACACAATCACAATGGAAGGGTGCGCTCCCCCTTCCGCCGCCCCCGGCGCGCCACCCACCCCGTCAAACTCGTCCGCTAACGACCCTCCGTAGCTTGACAAGGAACGAGGAGGCCATGCTCCAGCAGCGTCTCCAGAAGCGCCAGGTCAAGGAGTTTATGAACGTAAGCGACCCGCCGTTTTGCCCCCGTGCCTCGTTTCCCGTCATCGCGACCATCTCTCCCCTCCCTCGATCCCGAGTCTAGGGACTCCTTGGATACAGTAGGCTGACCTGGCTCGGCCCCCCCCCAGATCTTCGGCAACGTTGTCGACCACTGCTTCACCGCCTGTATCGACGACTTCACTTCCAAGACCCTCTCCTCGCGCGAGAACGGCTGCATCACCCGCTGCGTCCAGAAGCAGATGTTCTCTCAGCAGCGCCTGAGCGAGCGCTTCCAGGAGCACAACGCCGAGATGACGGCCAAGATGCAGCAGCAATAAGCGGCGACTCTGGGCCACCGCGTACACAAGAGGAGGAGCAGGGATGTCGCAACAAACAATCTCACACATACAAACTACTGTACAACACATCTGTAAGCCCAGCGGGATTAAAAGGGGGTTCTGGGTCGGGCCGGCCGGGGTTTCCCTTGGGGCATCGGAGGAAGAAGCGGGTTTCACTCGACGTGTACATCACAGGGGGGAAGGGACGGCGCGGGCATAGACAGCAGGCGGTGTATAATGACCTCCATTGCCGCGGTCGCTTTCGAGAACTGAAATGAAGAATCTCACTCCATCACTCCAGGTCGTCACACGCATGCGCTCGCGATCAGTTGGGTGGATTTTATGGTGTCGTCGATTTCCGGCGAAGCCGAGGTATCGTGGCTACCCTACCAAATTCGGTACTATCTAATATCACACGGCGCACGATGACGCTCGGTCACGCGATGCCAGTCCTTCGCAAACAGTACATCCAACGCCCAGAACCCCCTTTTGTCTACCGAAATGCCCCCCATCCTGGGGCCTGATATCAAAGTTGCCGGGCGTCACTATTCCAAGTCTTCCATCAATACGTCTCGGACGGCCTCCATTTGCGCAACGACCTTGGCCTCGAGCACGTTGTCGGGCTTCCGCTCATCCCCAGCGGCATCAATTGTCGCGCCCCTCCATTCGACCTCGCGTTGGCCAAGAGGTAGAAGCCGCTCCTTCAGGAGCTTGCGCGTCGAAAGCCAGAAGTCAATGTTCTCAAGCAACGAGGCTGCGTCCCAGTCCACGTCGGGTATATCCCGGTTGTTGTTGACACGGAGAGCTCTGATGACCTTGGTCAGCAGAGCGAGCGAGTGAACTTCGGAAACGGCGAGGAGGGTGACGTAATGCGGCGCATCTCGTGAGGCCGTACGGCTAGCACCGGGTGCTTCAAACCGCTCCACGCTCGATCTCAAGAGGTGCGGGAACTGATTTAAGACGTACGCAACCTCCGGCGCGACTGTGCCTCCCAGCGCGGTCAGGAGGTTAAGCAAAAGGGGCAGGACTCCCTTCGCCCAAATGCTGTAGCACCTTTGCGCGCCGACCACGTCCGAGAACGGCGAGATGATGCCCTTGCGCATGTAGTTTGTGATGTTGGCGGACGTCAGGTGGCTAAGCAGGCCATCGGCAGCCATTTGCTCTGCCAGAGTCGGCAGTGTGGACAGCTCCAGGAGGAAGAGCAGGCTCAGCTCGCCGTAAATGGGATCGCTATTGGTCGAGAGCTTATCTGACCAGGAGAAGAGGGATGTCGCCGCGTGCATGGCGTCATACGAAGCCATGATATTGAGGATCTGAGTTTGGCATTGATCCATCGCGGGCATGCTAAGGCAGGCTTGTAGGATGGCAGTCAACAGAGCCAGATCCTCTGGTGCAACTGCTGCATTTGAGTCGTGCACAAGCGTGATGAGTGAGCGGAATCCTTTCGCAACAACACTGTCGAGAAGGTTGAGGATGGTCTGCGTCAAAGTGGTCGATGAGCCCTTGGGGCCAGATGTTGATGCGTTCAGGCTTTCCTTGTCGGCCGATCCATAGAGGCGGAGGGTGACATACACCGTCTTAAGAATTGTGCGGTGGTACTCTATCGACTCAGTGCCGAAGGGGTCTTGAACAGCGTTGATCACGCTGAACAGGCTGCCTAAGATCTGCTTGATGTCCTGCGATGTAGGAGATGTGCCAACGAGTCGGCGAAGCAGCATCAGTGCCAAGTTGGCTCTGTCTTCGACAATTCGCACAAAAATGTTCTCGGGCCCCTGGGTGGATTGATTGGCGTTGAGGCATTGCTGTGCAACTTGGAGCATTTGTTTTTGGACGTTAGGGTTCTCGGGAAGGCAGCTGCTCAACTCGAGTAGGAGAAACTCCCAGGCGTGGAACAGCGACTGAAACTTGTTAGCAGTGTTACGTGGTGCCTTAATCGGTATTCGAGACTTACAATCTGGGCATCAACAAGTGATAGGTTGGCGTTTGCGATACCCATCTCATTCCGGAATCCATCATCCCGTCGACCATGCCAACCAGGATCAAAGTCAAGCATCTCGTTGGCTCGGTCCAAAGCATAATAATACCATTTCCCAAGCTCGCGAGGTTCCAAGGCTGTCCGCTTCAGGCTCTCCAGAGACACGCCGGGGTACTTGGCAGCAAAGTTCTTTGTGAAGTTGTTGTGCAGCGAGTTGTTGTAGCTGGACACCTCAACGCCGTCCCGAAGAAAGTAGTCGAGATCGGCGACAAGGCTTTTTGCAAGGTCATCGGCGCTACCCATCTGGCGTTGGTGGTACAGCTGCATGGCGAAAATCTCGGCAACATAAGCGGCCATCTTGGCCTCGACTGCTGCTTTGGTGGCATCGGTTTTGGCAGTCGTGGATGAAGTTTGTAGCTCTCGGATAAATCGACGAAGAGACTCGAAGTAGGATGAATCTCTCTGCATCGTGAAGATAGTCCAAGGCCAGTGGTTCTGCGCCGAGGCAACAAAATCGAGAACTTTGAGAGCTTCCTCCCTCTCGAGCTCGTTGATGATCTTGAGTTTGGCGAATGCCGTGCTGAGTACCGAAGTTGTCGCTGATTCGGCTGCCTTGCTGTCACCTCTGCTCAGAGCATCACGAGGGGTTTTACCGGTGAGCAGGCAATTTGACATCCACTGTTGCCGGTTTTGGACAATGATGGAGAAGAAGTGCCATGTGGCACAAACCTCTGATGATTGGAGGAAGGGTTTTCCAAGCCCTGATAAGAGCTGAAGGAATGATCGGGAGAGTAGAGGCCCAAGATATCCAAGCAGAGAGGGAGGGTCATCGTGGGCTTTGGAAGCATTGACAACAAGCGCTCCGAGGAGCGACATGACGGGTTGTCTAAATTCCTCGTCGACCGCGCTTAGTCGGGCGAAAACGGAGGTCGCCTTGAAAAGATACTCTTCAAACGCAGTTGACGGTCGATCCAACAGGGATGCCACTCGCAGCAAGGAGGTCGCGAACCCAATAGTCGAGACCACCTGCTTCCTCGTAGCAGACACTTTCCCAAGGTAAATAGTGGAGTCTGGCATCCGCAGAGCAGTGATCCAGGTTCCCAGCAAGGCTTGGAAACGCAGAGAGCCGTTGGAGCCAGATAGGAACGATTCAATGACGTAATCGGACGCTGGCTGTAGGCAAGTAGACAGCGAATCCGGGCTTCTGGGGTCGCCGATAGAGTAGGTGTCAGTCACAAGCCTCTCCAGAACAGGGATCAGGTCCTGGATTAGCAATGTTTGGTGAACCTCTGACGGGAATCGCCATGTTGAAGAGCTCTCAAAAACGTCGACGGCGCTTTGAGCAATGGCGAGACTGACCCTGGCCAGCACTTTGTCTGCGACGCCGAGCCAGACATTGTTCGAGACCTTCTGGCGGCCAATGATCCTGTTGCCCGACTTTCGTTGGACAGCGCTCTGCATTACACTGTCCACAAGGCTTGAAAACAACCGAATTGCTGAAAGCAGAAAGTCGAAGCGATCCGGGGACAGGTCGAGTTGGCCAACCAGTCTAGTCAACTTGCCAGCGCGGGAGTCTGAGTTGAGGAGGTCGCACCTGGCCATGTAGGACCAGACACGGGTCGGGCAAAGTGGCAAGGTGGCGTGCAGGAACTGGATGCAGGAGTTCAAAACAAGAATGCCAGGGCCATCAGCAGTTGCCTGGTCGTCCTGCATGTAAACGTCGAAGAGACTGCAGATGACAGAGATGATGTCTTTGTTGCCTGACAGGTGCTTGCTTGTCTCTTCCAGAACATCGAGCCCAGCCTTGAGAACAAGTTCTCCCTTGAGTCCCCTCTTCTTCGACTTGACGGTTTCTGACTGGAGAAGGGTTGCGAGTAGTGTAACAACTTCTGCAGCGTCTTCCGCACGAAGGCCCTCCAATTCGGTGCTGTAAGCTTCCGGTGCAAGGTGAACCTCCAACCGTTTACCAAGGAGCGCCAGCGCAGAATGTTGATACTCCATAAGCACGACACGTCCGGTATCGGTGATGAACCGTCCGTAGGTGCCAGCGGGTATGTTGAGCGCATCTTCCTCGCGAGACCTGCGGCTCCAAGATGACGATGATGCAAACAAAGAGATGTCAGCCAACAGGCGGAATGTGTTCGTGTTGTCTTCTTCCTGTGCCAGCTCGTACTCCTGAAAGTCGTCTGGTAGTGCGAAAGTAAGGGAAGGTGTCTTGCGGAGCAGGTTGATGATGGCATCAGCGCTTTCGTCAGTTGCAGAGGCGCTGGTGAGCGACCGACAAAGATTGAGGAACGGCAAAAACTCGTAAGGATAGCGGCTAAAGGCTTGGTCGAAGTAGAACTCCAAGGCGCGGGGATCCTGCAGCGTCTGTGCTGCCACGTCTTGTGCTGGGTCAAGACTGAGGGGAAGATCCCAGTAGCTCCTCCCGGCGGACAACACGGAGAGCAGTGATGTGACCGGGTCTGATTGGTAGCCCACGAGAGGGTACGTAGCTTTCAAGAAATCGATGAAAGTAATTCGGATTCGAGAGCCCAAGCCGGGAGCGAAGCTACCCTCGTTCGACGCAGAGGCCGCGAAAACCATCTGCGTAACGATGTCGTACACTCTGCCTTGAGAGGTCACGGCAATAGCAAGCTGCTCGATAGCTTGCGTGTCGTCCTTCAGTCCAGACACTGCGAGGAAACCATCGAACGGTAATCCGTCGAGGGAGACAATGCTGCCCGCTGAAAGTCGCCGGCCTGCGTTGGGTCGGATCAAAGCGGCCGATTCATCCGACTCGGTCGATTCGAACACATCCTGAGACCTTTGGTTTTGTATCGTATCTCGCTTCTCTGAACGTTCGGTATGCGAGATTGTCATGCGGTGGGTGATGACAGTCCAGACAAACATGACGGGACTCTGACTTTCACAGCCGGCATCAGCTGCGGTTAGGATGGCGTCGTGAATCTTTGCGAGGACATCTGACGAGCCCAAGTAGGGGTTGTTCTCGTCGGGGTGGAGATCTATGTCCTGTGACAAGAAAGCCATAGCCCTCGTCGGGTTCAAGAGCTTCAGTGAGATGACGCAAACCAGAGTCTGGATCGGGAGCACGAGCGAAGCAATGCTCTCATGTACCTGCGTTTCTCATCAGCAAGCAAGTTTGACACAGCCTAAATGGGGATTGCATACCGCAGACAGTCCTTCGAAGAAGACGCATGATTCCATCAGCGTGAACCATTCCAGCACAGACCCGGGTGCAGCAAAGAAGTCGCCGTTGCTGTCCAGAGCCTGGAAGACAGTGGACAAGGCGTGCACAATCTCGGTCAGCAATGTTCGCTGCCAATCCACCTCGACCTCGTCAACGAGCAAGCTTTTGTCATCCGTCTCCCTTTCAAACCCGTTTCCAAGGCTCTCCACCGTTTGGGATATCCATTTGAGGTTGGTTGAAACGAGGCTCTCGGCTTGTTTTGTCTGGTCCTCCAGAGGGAGGATTGGGTAAGCGACTCCAGAAGATCCTCCGGCAGCTGCGATAGCTTTTGGCTGCTTGCGCAAAGTCTCTCCGTGCGCGAAGTCTGCGGCCATGGCAAGATAGCGACGCTCTGCCAGGTATGTTTGGAAAATGCGGAACCGCTTGGCCTCCTCTTTATCGAATGCGCTCCATATCGCGTCTGCATCCATCGTTGCTCCAGATATGGGGACAAGACTCGAAGATTGGGCATTACTGACGCCAGCCGCCTCTTGCAGGTTCACGGCATCTTGGGTGGATAGTGGTCCGGTGAGGTGGGCAGCTGGCCTAGCTTGGAATTCGAGAACGATGATTCGAAGCGCGGCGACCAGGTTGATGTTCGCGGCCTTGCTTAGCCACTTTGCATCCTCCTTGATGATTCCAACATCGTATTTGCCGTTCGGTGTCGGGGTAACGTGGATGGCGGCCGTCGTGGTCTCGAACTCCTTCTTCGTCGCATCGTTGGGTTTGGTGAATGCCGTCGATGGATCTTGGAGAAGCGATCTGACGTATTGGTCTTTGAGAAACTCTGCTAATGTTTCCGTGCTGCGTCGTGCACCAGTAGCATCAGCTAGGGCTGTGGCGGCGAGCCTCCAGGAGCTGGCGATTCGAAGTTAGCAGAGCAGGCCAACAGAGCGCAAACAAACGGAAGGAAACCACCACATACAGAACGCTGGTCTCGCCCTTGAGGCAATCCTCCAGCGGAGGAAAGTAGATTTGATCTGTCAGTGGCGCCATTGCCGCAGTGCTCGAGTGTGTGATGCAATCAAGACTGCATGAGGCACCACTGCTGGCGAAAGTTGCGAATCAAGCAAACGAACGCGGTCCGTCGCGAAGCACCTTGGAGCACTGGTGTTGAGCTTGGAGGGTACTTGGGTACTTCCTTCCTGCCCTGTCGTTTTTTCCTGGAAGCTTAGACGTTTCGTAGGCTGAGCTTGCACGCCACAAAATTTGGGCCGGAGCTTTTCCGGATTACCAAGGATTGTGGCTCAGCCACCGACTAGCAAGCACCCCGAATCCGGAGCTCTGGGGTGACAGCCTCCGAAACAATCTCAGGGTCCAGAACCTCTGTTTCGCACTGTTTGGCTGCACTTTCTCCATTATGATTATACGGTGCACAAAAGCTTACACACAGTAGGACTTTTTCTATTCACACCACCCACTTCGTCTGCCACTTACCTGCTCAACATTGACTCATCAAATACAGCATCCATCACCAACTGAACCTCCAAGGGTTGCGCAAGGAGACATTGGAATCGATTGAAGCGCATTGAATCAGACTGGCTTTCGACAAGATGCCGTCACTCGACATCATCGACCACTCTCCCCACCATCCGGATCCTTCGCCACCAATCCCCACGGCCTCAAACCTCATCCTCATCGACAACTACGATTCTTTCACCTGGAACGTCTACCAGTACCTCATTCTTGAGGGCGCCAATGTCACAGTCTTCCGCAATGACAAAATTTCGCTGGAAGAGCTGATCAGCAAGAACCCAACTCAACTGATCATCAGCCCCGGCCCCGGTCATCCTACGACCGACTCTGGTGTCAGCCGTGATGCCATTCGACATTTCGCCGGGAAGATCCCCATTTTTGGTGTCTGCATGGGCCAGCAATGCATATTCGATGTCTATGGCGGTGAGGTTGGGTCGGCCGGAGAGTGGCTGCACGGGAAGACCTCCCCTCTGACCCATGACGGCAAGGGTGTGTACGCCGGGCTGCGCCAAGAGCTACCAGTTACCAGGTATCACTCTCTGGCGGGCACGCATGTCACTCTTCCCAGCTGCCTCGAGATGACATCCTGGGTGGCAAAGAGCGACGGTTCGCCTGGTGTCATTCAGGGCGTGCGTCATCGAGAGTTCACCATCGAGGGTGTTCAGTTCCACCCTGAGAGCATTCTGACTGCCGAGGGACGGACCATGCTGAAGAACTTCCTCCTGATGCAAGGCGGAACTTGGGAGGAGAACGCTCGTCTTCAGAAGGCTTCTGTCATCAACGGGGCCACCAGCACCGGTGCCCCGGCGCCACCTGTCGCCGGCAAGAAGAACAACATACTGCAGCAGATCTACGACCGCCGACGGGAACTTGTTGCTGCCCAAAAGAAGATCCCTTCCCAAAGACCTGCAGATCTTCAAGCGACCTACGACCTGAACGGAGCACCACCCCAAATCCCCTTTGTTGCACGACTACGCCAGACGCCATTCGACGTGGCTCTCATGGCGGAAATCAAGCGAGCATCTCCATCGAAGGGCATATTTGATCTGAGCATCAACGCGCCTACACAGGCCCGGAAGTACGCTCTGGCGGGAGCCAGTGTCATCTCCGTGCTTACCGAGCCTGACTGGTTCAAGGGCAGCATCGAAGACCTCAGGGCCGTCAGGCAAGTTCTGGACGGCATGCCCAATCGCCCGGCCATTCTCCGAAAGGAGTTTGTTTTTGAGGAGTACCAGATCCTAGAGGCCAGACTTGCTGGAGCCGACACCGTTCTGCTCATCGTTAAGATGCTGAGCTTCGAGGAGTTGGAAAGGCTTTACAAGTACTCCCTCTCGCTTGGTATGGAGCCCCTGGTGGAGGTGCAGAACACGGAAGAGATGACGATCGCGCTGAAGCTCGGATCCAAGGCAATTGGAGTCAACAACCGGAATTTGGAGAGCTTTGAGGTTGACATGGGTACAACGAGCCGACTGCGGAGTATGGTGCCTCAAAACACCATCATCTGTGCGCTGAGCGGTATCAACTCGTATGACGACGTCACGCTGTGCAAGAAGGATGGCGTCAACGCCATTCTAGTTGGCGAGGCCATCATGAGGGCTTCGGACACGACCAAGTTCATCAGGCAACTCTGCTCTGGGTCCGATGCCGAGCCAAAGAAGCCTGCGCCAGAGCCGCTCTTTGCCAAGATCTGCGGCACGAGGAGTGTCGAGGCTGCCGAGGAAGCGGTTAAGTCGGGCGCTGATTTTATTGGCATTTGCCTGGTGACGGGAGCCAAGCGTTGCATCTCCGATGAAACAGCCCTCGCCATCTCGCAGGCCGTCCACTCTCACCCTCCGGCACGCTCCGGGCCTCTCAAGTCATACTCCGCGTCTGATGCGGCTGACCATTCAACTTCAGCGGCAACGGATTTCTTCGTCGCGGCGAAACAACGGCTGTCAGGCTCGCGGACGCTGCTTGCTGGTATCTTCCAGAACCAGCCTCTTGACGAGGTGCTCCACAAGCAGAAGCTTTTCAACCTTGACATTGTGCAGCTGCACGGTGATGAACCGATTGAGTGGGCAAGCCTTATTCCAGTGCCGGTCATCCGTTGCTTCAAGCCTGGGCAGGTTGGAGTCGGTCGTCGTGGATACCACACAGTTCCCCTTCTCGACTCTGGCTCTGGCTCTGGAAAGCTTCTTGATTTCTCAAGTGTCAGCGAGACGCTGGCTCGGGACCCTGAGCTTCGGATCATGCTGGCTGGTGGTCTCAACCCCAACAACGTGGTCGAGGCTGTCCAAGCCCTTGGCAAGTATGCAAGCCAGGTGATTGGTGTCGATGTGAGCAGTGGCGTTGAAGAAGATGGAAAGCAGAGTTTGGAAAAGATCAGAGCGTTTATCCAGGCTGCCAAAAGTGTTCACGTAGTTGAGTAGATAGATCATAATTCGTCCATGTGCAACGAATATCATCGCTAGTACCATCGGCACCCGCCCCCTTTGACTATCTTCATTTGTTTTGAGCGCTCTCGTCCCATGGTGTTTTCATTTAAGCCTGGTCAAACGGGCTTCGCGTTTGTTGCACGGACATGGAGTCCATCGCCCAAAGCCCCAGGGTGGTCTAAAGACCGGACCGACCACCAGAGAACCAGCCAGTCCAATCCCCCTATCCTCAGACACCTTTCTAGGCCCGGCTCTTTTGAATTTATAGGAGCCTCCTGCGCAGCTTCCGACCACATACTTCTGGTCTCTTCACTGGACGTGTGCTACTTGCCATCCGGGGCATTGTCACTTCCTGACCAAGCCTGTCTTGGCCTGGGTGCCTACCTATCTATGTGACCTTCCCCGATATGGGAATACCATCTAGACAAGCTCATACTACACCCATATCTACAAGATTCTTCACGTATCACCCTGATCTAGGCCCGAATTCGCATCTCAAACCCAAATCTCGAAGTCGGCCCGGAAATATTCTCATAGCCAGCAGCTGAGCCTGAACCGGCCGCACATAAATCGACATTCGAAAGAGAAGATCGACATGGCGCCTGCAATATTCAAGAACATGGTCTTTGCGACAGCTGGCCCTCTACCAGGCCAGTTCACAGAGGAAAATCTGTCCATGTGGTCCAAGCAGCGGAAGGGCCATTTTGTCAAGGACATGGACGACTCTGTCACTCATCTTCTCTGCACGGATGATCAATACAAAGCCAGGAACAAAAACAAGCGAAGTGAGTTCAGTCTTTGGAAGTTTCTAGATCGCATGTTCTAGTTGTGAAGCCTTACCAGGCATGTATTGTCTTCGTGGTGGCCACATCGACAATGAGCCCCGATGATTCGTAGAGTTGACCTTGCAAATGCAGTCAAAGATGCTATTCAACAAGGCAGAAAGACTCGCGTCGTGCACTACGACTGGTTCGAATTCTCGTGCAGCAACAACAAAAAGCTCCCAGAGAAAGAGTATTACTTCGATGCCTTACGAGCAGAGGAGAGAGCTAAGCGAAGAAAGCAAATTGCTCTAGCGCAGACTCAGAAGAACCTGGCTATTGGCGAGGACTGGATCAACCCTGGTGAGTGTTGATTGATGTGCAGGTGGTCAAAGTATGGCTAACACTTATCTTCGACCTCTTTCGAATCTTCGCCGATGCGTATCCATTCGAGTACCAGGTTGAGCTCCTTCGTAGTTTCACAGACAATTTCGGCACCTGCCATGAGAAATATGTTCTTCACGTGAGTCTCTTTCCCTTCCAAATCAAGCTATCGCGCCTTCGTATTCATGTTTGTTTGTTGTCCTCCTCCTCTTTCCCAACCTCCCATGCCGCGATCTAGCAACGACAGCAACGCGGTTTCTTCAACTGACTCTTTACGCCAAACCCCCAGATTTACATTCGGAGCTTCCTCGGATATTCACCCTCTCCTTAGAAAGGTGAGGTGGGTGAGCCTCGCCGCTTTAAGCCTTATGTTTTAACAGTCAGCAAGGGTGAGTAGAGGTGAGCGTGGGTGAGCGAGGGTGAGTGAGGGTGAGTGAGGGTGAACATGGGTGAACGTGGGTGAGAGCCCTGGGCGATGAGGCATGCCTGGCTACCGAGCCAATACTTGGCGGCGTTGTGGAGATGAAGGCTCAGATGGTGATTTAGCTTCGGCGTTCACCGACCCTTCGTAGCCTAGAAGTCAATTGGCAAGGCTGTCTTGGATAATGGTTTGGTCGGTGGCTTTCTTAGACGGTGAGCTTACACCTCTCAGGCTGGCGAACCTAAGCCTGACTTCTTGGCAGTTTACACGAGACGCCAAGAAGCCAATCATCTCTGGAATAAACAGTAAACTTGACAAGCGCCTAACATGAGAAGCCAACCCACCCTTACGCCAGTCACTACCAAAGGAACAGTCAACTGCCAATGATAGCTCACCAGCGTCACGTATTGTTGGTTCAACACCTATCAGGAACGAGGGAATTCCAACGGAAAAGCATGCATTACTCTGCCAGCCTGGAACCAAGGAGTTTCCGAGAACGACACGTCAATAAAGGCTGTGTTGCATGTCGGTCTAGTCCTTTACTGACTTGCCTAGCACGTGAGCCTAGATCAACGTGTTGCCAATCACCAGCTCGCATTTTACCTAAGTGACATCTATCAGCCATTGATTTGTATGGTTACCGGCACGTGCCTAGCAGTAATCTTCCGCCCCCACCTCCTTTCCTCGTCCTGTAGGCGCCTGGACAAATTGATCCGCGGACCACGCTACACCTATTCATTTAGTGGTATGGGGGGCTATAGAGTCCTATAACCCGACCAGAAACGTAGATAAAACATTGATCTATCTCCGATCCACTTGGCAATTCTATATATTTTCCTCTAGTGATACACAACGAGGCTGCGGTAGTCTGACTATCAGTCTAGCAAGCCAGCAATCAACAACAACTTCAACCATGACTCAACTCACCGGTACTACGCAGGGGAGGCATTCAAAGCAACAGTCATATGTACGTGAGAAGAAGCTAGGTGGGAGGACAAGGGACATGAAACTTTCTACAGTACTGTACCATATGCAGGAAACCTCAGTCTCGTCCGTATCAATCTTGGGTTCTAAATCTCATCACTGGCTTTCAAAGGTACATGCTTTGCCGCCTGCATCTCTTTGAATGGTCAATACATACGATGCGGTGACTACTGGCTCTTAATAAAGATTGGAGCAGGATGTGACCCTTTCGCATTTTTGACCTCTTTCGTCCCCTAGAACATTATAATCACATTGCCACAAACACGAACCAATATCACAAACACTACCTCAACCTTACTTTATGTTAGACTTAACTTTACAACGTTTGCAACCATTACTATGGCTGATCACGAGCTTACCACTAAGTACGACTTTCAAAGTACTATCGTGAGAGTTATTACTAGGATAAACGATAAGTGTGGAGCTTCGATCCGGCGTTGGCAAGCAGAGTCTGCCCAGAAGGATGAACACCTCACCCAATACCGCAATAAGATCAACGAACTTTAAGCTACTATCAGCCAAAATAACACTAATATGGCGAATAACGATAGAATGATCTATTCGCAACAAACGAGGATCGAAAACCTAAATAAGGAGTTAGCTAGGCGAGAGGATATGACTAGCTTCGATATAAGCTTTCTTCCGGCCCCTAACCTAGCAGGTCCTTAGGCCGGTCCTACCGATCCGACATTTAAGCGGCTTTACGCCCTAACAGAAGTCGCATGTAGCGAATCAAGTGGTGTTTCTTCCAAGCGACAGGCAGAGGATCAATTCGAGACCTCGTCGAAGAGACAACGAACATAGACCAGTCACCGTCGTGCTAATGCATAGGCCCCAAAGCGGCTGATTAGCGGAGACCAAACTAAGCTACTAGAAGAGGAAGTGCCGGGAAAGAGCAATTAGAGTCCAATTGAACCAAAATCTAAATGCAACGCAAGTTCCAAGCGTACTGTACTGTAATACAAGTCTCACATGTTATGTAGTTTTTGCAGGTGAACAAAAGGTCCATTTATGACGTGGATTCGGGTACGATGTCAGACTGTGTCACGGACGGAGAAGGAGCGCATGTGACGGGAGGTCACGTGTGCAGACGACGACGACATGCGACACTCTTGAACGCGGGGAGACCTGATTCTTGTTCTTTTCCTTCCCTCGCGCTTCGTCTTGTATCTAGAAGGGACTCTAGCTGTGCTATGTAGCAATAGATCCTCGATTTGAGCTTCCTAGCCTGATTGACTTTAAAACTAAACCGTGTTGCAAGATCTAAAAATGGCTCGAGATCCAAATGTGACCCTTAAATCGCAAGTAACCCAAGATCTAGAAATGGCGTAGATCCAGAAATGGCGCAGATCCTGTCACGGACTGAGAGAGGAGGCACACGTGACGGGCGGTCACGTGTGTAGACGACGACGACATCCGACACTCTTGAAACGCGAGGAGACCTGATTCTTGTCCTTTTCCTCTCCTCGCGCTACGTCTTGTATCTAGAAGCGACTCTAGCTGTGCTAGCAATAGATCCTCTAGTTGAGCGTATTTACTAGCCTGATTGGGACGTGAGACCCTCACATATCCTGTGAGGGTCTCGTATCCAAATCAATCAATAACGCTGCTACAGTTATGTACAAAACTCCCTTCCCCTCTACATTCGCGATCTTTCCCCTGTCCGCATGACCCACTCCTCAATCTTTCGCTTTTGAGGTCCAAACGGCCCTGAATGGAAGTGTTTGAGTGGGGTGATGACTTCTTTGTCTCGTTGTTTACTTGAATGAACCAAAATAGACCCTTACCTGTCAGCAAATGCCGTCCCAAATAGAGAAAAAGACCAATTCTAGATCACATCAAAGTCGCTCTTCGTACTGAAAAGTACCCCCTCGGTCGTGAGAGAAAGTTAGAGAGAGTATGGAGAGGAAAGCAGTTCTGCACCTGACTGTATGGAAATATCGATAAAAGAATCCTTGTTTTAGTTGCCTGACCAGCATGATATTCTTTTGATGCTGCCAGATGTTGCTCAGACGGTTATCATTCTGGATCCCCTGCACCTTAGCACGCAGGATCTGGGCTGCGAACATATATGGCCCGGCGGTTGCAGCTCTGTAACGCGAAAGTCCTTCTCTCGCACGCTCCAGCACTTGCCATGCTCTTGAAATATCTGCTTGCTTCGCTCATCTCCGGCGCTGTTGTTTATGCTGAGCCTATACCCAAGATATCGCCATCTGAAGGCCCTGTCCAGCATGGGTTCGTACGCATCCAATTGAGGACCGGAGATTTCAATTACTTCCGTCAAGATATCGAACTGAGAGGCCCTGGGCAGCAGCCAGAGGTGATGTTTTACGACAATGTAACCAGAATCAAGATCATTGGGACTCCGGAGACGATGGGCCCCATCCAATGCAACGCAAGGATCAGCAATGACAGTCAGAGCAAACTCGGTCTTCCTGTTTTCAACCAGATTATGGGGCTTAGCTTTAGCAGGCCACGAGAGCTCACCGGCTTAAAGTGTTATAAGATATGAACCCTCTTTCCTGTTTTTAGACAAGACTTCCCCAAATGGCTGTTTCCTGCTGTTTCATTTATCTTAACATGGGGAACCTCCACAACGAATATAACTTGCGAAATTGATGCATGTCCACGATGATTTATGTGATACTGCTCGGGTGGTTGTCATAGCTTTCGTTGCAGAGAAATGTTCCACCTACAGTTGTGTGCAAAACTGCCTTCCTCTCTACACTCATGATCTTTCTTTGTTGGCATGACCCACTCCGCAATCCTCCGCTTTAACAGGTCCAAACGGCCGTGAATGGAGCT
Organism: Verticillium isaacii; assembly: GCA_002851775.1. NCBI lineage: Eukaryota > Fungi > Ascomycota > Sordariomycetes > Glomerellales > Plectosphaerellaceae > Verticillium > Verticillium isaacii. The sequence goes on along the minus strand of NMXN01000005.1, from coordinate 6,503,925 downwards.
GTTTGAGTGGGGCGACGACTTCTTTGTCTCGCTGTTTACTTGAAGGAACCAAAAGAGACCCTTAACTGTCAGCAAAATCCGTCCCACATGGTGAAAAGGACCAATTGTGGACCACGTCAAAGTCGCCCTTTGTACCAACAAGTACCCCATCAGCCATGAGAGAAAGTGTTAGAGTGTGGAGAGGAAGGGAGTTTTGCACCTAACTGTAGGATCACTTCTAGATACAGGACATAGCGCGAGGAGAGAAGAAGGACATGATTCCGGCCCTCCTCGCGTTTCATGAGCGTCAGATGTTGTCACGGCGCACGTACCTGGCACGTGTGCCCCCTGAGCTTGACCCGTGACAGATCCTGTGAGGGTCTCAATCAGGCTAGTAAATACGCTCAACTAGAGTCGCTTCTAGATACAAGACGTAGCGCGAGGAGAGGAAAAGGACAAGAATCAGGTCTCCTCGCGTTTCAAGAGTGTCGGATGTCGTCGTCTACGCACGTGGCCGCCCGTCACGTGTGCCTCCTTTCTCAGTCCGTGACAGATCCTGAAATGGTGCAGATCCAAAAAATGACTTTTAATAATCACCCCACATCTCCATAATTAACTATTTCGGTTAGCGCCTTAGTGTGGGCATTATTGGACTATGTATCTTTTTATGTCATCTACAGTACTGTATGTTTGTACTGTACCATTCGCTGGGTTCATGTCGTTAGGGATGCGGCTCTGCGCTTGGGCGGCCAGCATGACCCGCGCCGATTTTCTAATACAGCTGGGCGCCGCTCGGTCCGACCGCAGAAGGGGGACCACATCTGAGCCTTTCTATTTCTCGCATAAAGGTCCCTAATCTAGACATGCCTCGAGTGGAACTAACACCATCTCAACTCCCCAAAGCACCATGACAAACAAGCGCTTGACAAACAAGAACCTCGCAAAGAAGCACCTGACAAACGGACGCCTGGCATCAAAGGCGAAGAAGAAGCTTAGAAGAAATCGTGACTTGGGGCTCGTTCCCAAGTGCTTCAAGTATGGAGAGCTGGACGGCGTGGAGCTTTTCCTCGCCATCCGCTATACCGAAGACGACCACCTGTGGACATACGCTTCACAAGACGGCTTGTCGTGGATCGGTGACGTTCAAGAGTTGGCAAGTTCCCGTTGCCTGCTTATAAGGCCGCTGAAGTAGTATGCTGATGGAAGTAGATGAAGCGTCCCAACACGACGAACCTCCGCCCAAGTGACGTCAAGAAGTCCGTGCCGGGGCCGCGGAGGAGCAGCCACCCTGCCATAAACGCTTCCGAGGCTTCGTCAAGCACCGAGACTTCGGATTCGGACAAAACAACAGTTCGCAGCAACAAATCCAGCTTTCCGCCATTGCCTACCCTCCCCTTTTCTCTACTGCGCAAGGTCGTTAACTTCATCCATTAAATATAATAATTGAAAGGAAGCGATAATAGCCAGCTTTCTGAGAAGGGACGTAGACGTTTACTGTGGAGATACACTGTAACTTGCTGTCGTGCCTGTCGCCAGTACTTGGGCGACTGTACGACACGAGAGTTCTCGCCTGCGGCATTCGATTGGTTCATTGTCAGCCAATAGCGTCATATCCTAGGGCCCTGGCCGACCATTGCGCAGATAGTTCCGCAAACGGCCTTACCTTGCCTGTATGCAAGCTGCCCGTGCCAAGAGACCTGCAAGATAGGGTTCTGGTACATCGTTCGTGTTTTGTGATCGAAGCTTTCACGGATGCAGCAGTGAATGAACGTATGATTCACGTAGCACGGACTTTTAATCAACCCAAAAGAGCACACACTCACCAAACTCTCCACGCGTTTTGGTCAAACTGTAGCAAGATGCCTGCATCACCGTTGTTTGTGCACAGAAAGCTGATGCAGAAGCGAAATGCAAGGTTTGGTTTCTTGTGAAGGGACAAGGGCTCGAACGAGGTTGGGTGCGGCTTGGACAAAACGATCGTTTACGAGGAGAGCCTCGTAAGGAAAACTCTGACTAAAGCTACTTGTACAGTGATGTGCAAAACTCCCTTCATCTCTACATTCGCGATCTTTCCTTGTCTGCATGACGCTGTACCACATCCGTTGTTTTATAAAAATTATTCGAAGGTCAAAACCTGATCTTTACAGACTAAGAGCTTGCCAGACATCCCTCCGTCGAATACAATCAGTTCTGCGCCGATTGCAGCAGCTAAAAGTTTATCCACCCAGCTGGCGTCAAAGCTTTGTGCTGCCCATGAGCAACATAGTTGGCGGATTGAGACTGTGTCACTCTCTCCAGAGACTCCATTTTGACCCTCTGTCCCCACGTTGGTGTAAGTCTGTTGTTGTAATGAGTCCATAGGCGGGGCAAGAAGCGAACGTCTTGAACGCAGTAACGCAAGATCTCATCGGATAACGGACGCTCGTTGAACACCTTGTATGTCCCTCCCCGCTCAGGCGCAAACAGTCGGACCCCTTTTTCTTTGCATTCTTTCCAGTCCCTGGCCTCGGCGATCGATAGGCGACCATCGCGCTCGATGCACTTGGCTAGTCCATTGACATGCCGCCGGCTAAATGTACGGGTTGCAACCTCCATGAGCTGTAGATCTTGTATACCAGCCAGACGAATACCGAAGCGGCTAAACAACGCATCCGAGTCGTTTCGAACGTCGAAAAAGACCTTTGGAATGTCTGAAGCCTCCAGCATGTCCTTTAGAGTATGACCGCTTGAACCAGGGGTTGTAAAGCTCGTTTTGTCCAAGGTGTAAATATCAATAAGGTAGGTACTCATGGTTGGCAGGACGTAAAGCTGGAGGATCGACACAGTGCCGCGCCGAGAAAGATTCTCTCCTTCAATATCAATATAGAATGATGGCGGTTCTATTGGGAGATCTTGAATGGCGTCGAGTACATTGGCTAAAGCGGCCGTTGTGTCGACGAGACTGGAAGGTACAGGGGCGTCGATCTTTTTTTCCTTAAGAAGTGTCGGAATTCCCGTGACGCTGCTCGTGTGCTTCGCGCCCTCAACAAGAACATGGGTTGTCATGGTCGGTGATTTTGCTTGTTGACAGGAAGGTATCGGTAGGATAGGTTTGCTAATGGCCTTGGGATTGAACCGGGCACTGGCAAATCGAAACCAACGGGCTTTATATACGGCTCCAATTAACATTCATGGTAGGTATTGACCAACAACCCCTGGACGGTCGGTTGCCGTAGAGGCTGGACTCCATTTTTTGTTGCCGTCTCATGTTCTCGCCTGCAAGATACGTCGGACATATCAACGAGCATTCCTGGGTGAGACTACGATGATTGAGGGATTGCTACCTGCTGTGGTGCAGCGATCATGTTTGACTAGATTTCGGTCCGAAATTATGAATCAAAATCAAGTAGATGGTGAATCCATTGCGAGATTCTAGTCAGCCTGTAGATCATGCAATTGAGTTCGAAGTCTTCATTCGTCTTCGGCTCACAGTTGGAATTATCGATCGGTCCTTTCCGCACGAGGGATGGACTCTTCAATGGAACATGTGTTTCAGTTTGGCTTTACAGAATTGCTGTATGGAATGTCAGAGGCCAAACCAATTTCTGTGGGCTGGATGGCAGCTGCAAGGTATGTCCGGTGAAGCTGTCAGTCTGACGCAACGGAGACATCAAAGGTAAGGCCCATCGTTGTTCATCAATTGAAAAGTGCCTGTCCATGCTGAGCCCGTTCCGAAGATATCGCCATCTGAGTGTCCTGTCCAGGATGGGTTTGTGCGCATTCAGTTGTGGACTGGGGATGTCAGATACTTCCATCAAGATATCGAACTGATGCAGTACACACAAGTTTTTTTTATTACGCCTGATGGCTGGTGAGTCCATAAGGCACTATCAGCTTTGTACATAGTCTCTTCCTTCGGTATGTCCAGTGTCTCAAAAGCCCATACGATATTCGTTCCGTCCTTACCCTCTCGATTCCCGTCATTGGCACGTTCTCCAGATACTTTGCTGCAAACATGGCAAACAAGGAGGCAGATTTGGCTCTCAAAACTGCAGGGGTGGGACAAATAGGCTTGAATGGGCCCATAACGGCGGGAGGGGCGAGAAAGGGTATCACAGATTTATCCGGCGGGTTGTATTTGGATCCCTAGAGGATGAAAGGTGTGGAGAGAGACGAAACAGGTCCTTTGGGGGAGGGGGGGGGGGGGGGGGCATGAATATTTTGACAGTGCAGGTAAACACTGGTTTGCAGCCGCAAGATGCAAGGTACAAGGTACAAGGCCTACAGTATCCGTAGGCAGGATACGCGCGCGCCAATTTGACAGTGAGGCGCTGCATGTGGTGCAGAAGAAGTAACCGCAAGCTCGAATGGGGAGCAACGTGTCGGGCGGGCGGTCCTTGCGGTCGTCTCGAGGAATCTGGCTCAGTCCCTCCCGAACTTTTTGTTCTCCTCATTCTGAGTTCAGACGCCCAAAGCAAGTGGGTCTCATTGGCCCTAGCGAGGAGTGGTCTGTGTTCTTGGCAGCTGACGGCAGCGTCGATACACCCTGTCCAGCCACCACGTAGCCAACACGTTCAACACCTCGAACACCAGCGAGCACACGACAACTGTAGGAGTCCGAGGCCGAATAACTCCTCGAGTTTGCAGACGGGAGGTGAAACGGGGCATATACGGGCCCGAAAATACGTGAACCGTCCATCCTGTCCCCTACCGTGCTAACTAGTCAGGCAGACAGCATTGAGCGGTCAGACTTTCCCCTGCCGAACCCCCGAACCACGACGACGAGACTACACCGACCGACAGCGGACTCTAACGCCCCCCACCAGTATGCTACGGCGCCAAATCCGATCTCTTTGCCGGCCGTCAAGTGCCACGGTGCGATCCTACATTCCAGCTTGATGGCAACCAACTACCACACCATCCTGGCGTGCTCCGCCGTACTGGCGCGATCACAACTAGATATGGGCTGAATTGCTTTGCCCGCCTACCATACTGAACGAGGTGCACGCCTTCGTCCACGCAAGCTGCTGGTGATGAGTGGAGAGAGCGCGGCAGATATCGCCAGACACCCCTGAAGCCTTCCGCCCCCTTCCTGCGGGAATCGCCAACAGACGCACAGGGACAGGATAAGCTGGATGACTTGGTAGGGTAATGTCCAAATCAAACCTGGCAGGATGTCAGCGATCTGGGCGGCCTCCCTTTCACAGAGGCTGCAGCGGGCCGATCTCGAGCACAAAGAGACAGATAGCTACTGGGCAAGGAAGACGGTGAAACGGGGTCCCTGGCGCTTCTTCTGCATTTACGACAGGAAGAGACTCGACCCAGGTCGCCAACAAAGGTCAGTGTACCCAGCGTATGACTTGGTATTAATATAGCCATATCAATTACATGTCTTCTACCGCCGTAATGTCATCGTGGGACTCTGGCTTCCTTTCCCGGTAACTTTCTTCCACCATTAATTCCCCATCGTTCTGCATCCGTCATCCCTCGCAATCGAAGTTGTCTTTGTAGCCCCCAAGGTTGCCTGCTGACCCGCATGCAGGTTTCGAGAATCCATACGTAACAACCAACTTCAAACTGCCATCCATGTGTCGTCTGCATCGTCTGGTACAGCACCTTGAAAGGGGTGGTTGTCCAACCAGTCCTCTGCTGTACTTTTGGTTGCATGTCTGTGATAGAACTCATGTAGTGACTGGTTGAAATCTGAACGGAGTTAGCACAGCCATCCGCTCGAAAGGGTTGGAGTGCATTAACCCTCAAGCGGTATGCCTCGTGATGGCTGAAGAGAGAACCTGGAAATGTATTCGTTGATGAGGATTAAATGGTTTGGGATCGGTGTTCCTGCATAATCCACGTTAGCTTGTGTCATCGCATGCGGACCAAAATAATCGTACCCTTCGGGATGGTGTAGACGTAGGGTGTCTCGATCTCTTTACCCTCATCCTCCCGATCGAGAGCCTCGTCAAAGTATCTGCGTAGAAGTTCCTGCATCATGAAGGTATTGGGCAACATGACCGCCCCGTTGGAAACTATTCAGCGTCAATCAGTCCGTAACTGAAGCCGGCGCTAATCAGCCAACCAACCAGAGGGGTTTTTGACGGTAGGATACACGAGCCCGTTCTTATCCACCTGGATTCCTTCATCGTATAGATCGTCTGGTCGGCTGTCGCGCTCTTTGATGTCATACAGACTTGATCGTTGACGCGGACTATAGTAGAGTAAGGTGGCTGGGAACGAAGAGTAGATCGCCTTGACCGAGAATTGTCGTCGACAAAATTTGGTGAGAGGCGTCACGCCCGGGAGGACAGTTCTGGAGACCTTTGCAAGCATGGCGACGTTGGTCCAATTCGTTGGTGCAAGGGATGTCGAGAAGAAGAAGGACAGGTCTGGCGCAGGCAAGGAAATGCAGATCCGGATTTTCTGTTGGCCCGTTCTGCAGCCAGAGCGATGCACAGTGGGGACACGGCGGTGAACAGTGGGCGTCATTCGCCTTGTTGGCCGCCCTAAGACCAGGAATCGGTCGGGCGCGCCGCCGTGTGCTGCCATTGGCTATTCTGGTGACGCTCCAGTTGATAGCGACGCCAAGTCCCAGAGTCCCAACCAACATCAGGTTTCGCACCTCATCGGAACGACGGACAATGCACTGTAGCCGAAAGTTGCGGCGATACGCCTAAGACTGCTTCATGCTCATCTCGAGCACCTATAAAGACAAGACATGCCCGCCTAAAATGAAATGGCATTATATAGCATCAACACTGCCCGGCGCATTTCAGCTTCCCACTCATCCTTCTTCTTCATCGGTTCTATTCCACGTCTGGTATCGCTTTTCTCGGCATATCGCCTCCATTTCTCACCATGTCGAAGTTTATCAACTCATTTAAACGCACCCCCACCATGCTCTTCCGCCTCAATGCTGGTAAAAGCATCAAGCTTCGGGAGCATTCTGTGCGAAGGAGCCAGAGCTTCGACGTGCTGTGCGAGTCCGGCATGGTAAAACCGAAGGCTCTAGATCCTTCTAACTACGAGGGTACGCAACTTCACTGCCGTCATCGGGTTATAAACGCTGAGTCCTTATCATCCAGCCCCCAACGGAGCCTCTATGAGACCCCTTGGAGAATTCCAGACCCACCTAGTCGGAAGCTTTAGAGGAAGCAACACCGTCGTGTACGAGATTCCAAAAGGTATCCTATCTTTTATGCATCTGTTTACAGCCTCTGACATCCCAAGACACCCTCTTACCGAAAGAATTGGTTCTGGTACATGAGCATTCTGACCACTATTCACTACAGCCTGCGGTGGAAATGTCCTTGACAGGTACCAAACCACTACAGGGAACCTCTTTAGGTAGGGGTGACTCACAAATGACCTTCGCAGAGCTGAACGAAACAATCACAAAATTCCTCCAGGACTATGCGAAGGAGTACACTCGCGAACAGTGGCTTTCAACTTACACGGATGATAGCGCCTTATAGTCGTCACCTTGCGCTTGTGGTCGGCCTGAACCTGCCGATAATCAGCGTGGTTAGGCAGATATGTGTTAGCTTATGGGGGAACTCGGCCCAGGTATGAAAATAATGATATCAACAGCCTTGCTTGCACTACTCCCCGCGGCTATCACAGCCGTTTCTACCGATTAAAAGATGCCTATCTCTCCTGTAAGCTTGTCGTCGAGAAATCACCAACGTAATCGCGTCATCACAGTTCTTGGAAGCACCATCGAAAGTTTCATTTCTGCATAACTTCCGTTGGTGGTTGCTGAGCAAATCAACTTGCCCCTCCCCCAAGCCCACCGCTTTGGGCTGAGCCCTGTCGATGACTGCGAAGGAACGACGAGTCGCGTGAACGACGGGAACTCGGGACATGAGACGCTTCTGTCGCTTCTGGATAGGTGTCAAGCCATTGACTCCTGGTGAGCACTTTGGCATTGGCCGTCATAAATTTTGTGATCTTCGAGTTGAGGTCTATACATCAACATTAGATCTTAATCGCAGCAACCGAGATGCAATGCAACTTGCCGTCTATGTCCATTGCCTTTGCTGGCTGAAGAGAGTAGTGGTCCGACCGCTCGTGGACGAGGAGCAGGTCTTCGGGAAGAACAGTTCCTTCCAGTCCAGTTAGCAAATACACAGGTTGCCGTCATGGACGTGTTATGTGTTCAACAACTTGAATTTGCTGCTAAAGCTCACCTTTCGGAACTGCATACACGATCACGTCTTGGCCTCTAAATCGACTCGACACCAGGGACTGTTGATACGGTGAATTTGGCCGCATAGACGCACCGTTCGGGGCTGGCAATGTGTTCAGCCGTGGCATATCTGGAGACTTCAACGGCTCGTTGCAGGCTACTTACCTACATACGTCGACCTTTCAAGCGCCTTCGGTGCGACGCGTCCGTTCTCTGTAAAGATGTCATAGACGTGGCGTTTTGGTGTCCAGGCACGAAGCTTGATCTGACGGCCGTTATTGACTCGAAAGAGTTCTGTAGGGAATTTTCTAAAGACATTTATCAGATTAAGCGGCGGCATTATGAATAAAACTTGTCAGTTGCTATGCTTCTTTCACTGTAACAATTTGGAAAGGAGTTGTTTCAAGGACGACTCCTTTCGTTCTCGCGGGCTCTTTGGTCAACATCCAAGGCCGGTTAACAAAATCGGGTAAACAGCCGAGATTCCGAGGATTAACCGCCACCTCACTTTGCCAGGCCTGGGCCCCACCAACCACTTCTGGCCTCCTCCGTCCAGGGACACAGTAAAGTTGGCCGTCATCTGCCACAATGGCGTCATGCTCCTACCACGATAATGAAGGAGTGAATAGTGTAAGGTATAGCATTAACCTCGTGAACGCATACAACATGTTTAGCGCCGTTGAGCCTTAAGGCTGGTGGAGGGTAGTGGTGGCCGAAATGGGGTCGCGACAGGTTTGTGGGTATTGCGGTACGCTTGTGGTGCTGTAGTGGCATTATCTACTTGAATACATGACCTAGAGAAGCACTCCTCAGCCCCGAATTGCTGGCAGTAACCCCATGTATACTGTTTATCGCCGCGATGCTTATCTCTCTCGGGCGAGTTCGAGCAGAAGGAACTTCAAAGTTAGTCACGTGATGAAAACGGAGAGGGTCGAAATAGGATGCGGGGTGAAGGGATGAGCGTCAAATATCCCATACACGCCACCTACAAGCTAATAGGCGATCTGTCGCTTAAAACGGGGATATTCGCCTATATTAAAAAGGGGCGGATTGTCGTGGGGCCTGGGAGTACGGTGTTCTGTGAATTTTACTCTGACCATCCTGAGCCTCTCAAATCGAATAGGACCATCCCTTGGTCTAAGCTAGGTCGTCGGCGATAGGTAGACTATGATAGTAAGGTATCCTGTGGTAGAGTACTCTCGGGAGCGGCGGGATCTACTGGTAGCCTTATGCCTAGATATGTAGTTGTTAACGCACAGTGGGGGTCTTGGGGCTTATGATGCTTAGGAAAACTTGATGTATGACCTTTTGTGATGGTCTGGGATAATGACTTATGGGAGTAAGAGATGCTAGGGAGGGGGCTTTCTATTTAACTACGTGATGTTATCAGGGGCTAGCTATTACTTTCTTAGAATCTATATGAGGAGCCGCCTGGTGAGCCTTCCGGTGAAGTACTAAACACAGGGAGGCTAGTTAAATTTAATTGCTCACTCTTAGTTAAACTATTAAAATCGTCGTTAGAAAGACTTTAAAGGAGAGGTTTAACCTCTTTTTAATCCGTGACGGTGGCCGTGTAGGTAGCCGTAGCTGAGACCCCTCCGTGGTACTAGAAACTACTCTCTAGTGGTGTTGAATCTAGTATCCTGCGTGTGCCTTGTTGAATGACGCTGGCTAAGTGGTATGGCGTATTGTTTCGCTTGGCGTTGATAGAATGTTGGAAACGCTCTTGAAGTTGGATCTGAGTAAGATGCGACTTCTCTAGAGGAATATGGATAAGAGCTTGGATTAAAGCCTTGTGGACTGGATGGGGGTGAACCGGGGCTACGTTCCTGACGTTATGAATCTGGCTATCGATGATAAAAATGAGTTCCGGGGGTTGTTAGTGGGAGCCTAAGATACTGTCGCTGCTGTGGCAGTGCCCTCGAATTCGTGGCTTACACTCCGCCATAGAGTCACTCTGGTTGGAGGTGAGTGTTATAATACGGCTCCCGGAACGGTAGCCTTCTGTTGGGGGAAGCTAGTGCCACAATTCCAGCCATGACGAAGGCCTAGAAATGGCAGAGACACAGACATGGAGTAGATCTAAAATTGACGTTATTGATAGCCTAGTAATCGAAGGACGTACTTTAGCTAAATCCTAGCCTGTAGTGCAAGGTATTTTAACCCTTCTCGCTGAATGAGGTAACCTTCGAATTGACGCCTCGTGTTGTAAACAGTCTTAGTAAGTTGTATGGACTAAGTACCTGACTTAAGACCCGATTTTGGACCTGACTTGGAAACACGGTCTAAATCAGAGCATTCTTAGCCATGGCTTCGAACCTTAATAAGAGAAAGACTAGGAACTATTAACCTCAACCGCTGGAAGTAAGAGAAATCCGTCCCAATGTAGTCTCAAAAATGATACCTTCCCCGACTCTCTTACATGTACTTCTTACGCTTGGGATCTCGGCGCCGGCCAGCGGCTCTCGCGCGTGTCAAGCATACTCCTCCAGTCAGGAGACAATTCCTATAAGTCACACTGATCGTGTTTCTACAGCTTCCCAGTCTTCGTCGCTTTGGATCCCTTCATCCAACATGCTAGGCGGCGCATCGGACATTTTTGAAGCTCCTTCTCAACACGCCTGGATATCCGTCTCATCGGCACCAATTCATGGAAAAAGCGAAGACGCGGGGGCAATGTCAACAGTTTTATCCTCAAGTACGCCTTACTCATCGGGTACCACTATCGTTAGCTCTGGTCCCAAGTGTTCCAATGAAAGTCTCACCATTCCAATCTCCTTCGTTAGGGAAGAAATTGAGAACTTTTGTTCTAATGAAGAACTGTTGCGCACCACTATCGCAGCTCCTATCTCAGGATTAAGTATGCCAACTACCTTGACGTGGTCAGTTGGAAATAAAATCGATTACGGCGGGCAACATCTGTTTATCGATGTGTCTTACACGCGCCAGGCGTGTCGAGGCGCTGTCCCACTTGTGGAAGGTCAAACTCTGGCAGAAAAGAAGAAGCGTTGCCGAACTAGATTTGAGTCCATTTTAAAGGACTGCGGGCAATATTCAAACGAAGCTGTCCTGTACGAAGGCTGTCGGGTCTATATGATCTCCTCTGGTAATAAGAGTAAGGCTGATGGGTGGTTTGATAATGCGGGTGACGTAACTTGCGCCGATACGATAGCAGCCAGTAACAGGCTTGTATCGGGCAGCGACACATGCACATGCTGGTACAGCGGGTACCCTGGATTAACCGCCTTGTTCAAACGCCCCAAGTCGAAGTCTTGTGTGGCAGAAGATATTGTTTAGGATCTGTGAACAAGTTATATACTGCTTGCTACAGTTAGTTGAACAGGGCTCGATGTTTGGCATCTAGATAGAAACTTAAGACACATTCTTTTGTAAATATGCGTTTACATAAAACATCTTACCCAAGATCTACAATTTAAGATTTCAGGTTAACCCAACATTTAGGGACATCGCTTATGCTTCTTGAAAATGAAGAGCGGGATTGCCCATTCTTGGGGTTGAACCCCCTGGGTAATCGCAAATAATGCCTCTATCACAGGCCGGGCCAAGTTCGAGATCAAATGCCTGACTACACTTGTGACGGCCAAGATGCTAGAGAGACTATGTATCGTGAACCCAGTTTCGTCGAAGTTAGGAAATAGATCTTCAACGAGGGAAAACCAGCCACGGAGTATTTCCGGGTCTTCAAAATAGGCTCTTAGCTACCACCTAGCGAGACCAGATGCCCAGGGCTTCCCGGCGTTGGGCGCGTCGCGGTCCGCGAGCAGTCAATAAGCAATACATTTTAGCGTCCAAAGCTCCGGGGAGGAAAAATCAAGGACTCAAGGTTCAGAAGATGTTGATTTCCGCCCTTTTTCCACTCATCAAGCGACAACTTGAAGACCGGTAGCAGCGTCATTTTTGGAGCCTCCATCTGCTGGTAAAGATAGATGGGCAAGAAAGTGGTGTCGTATGATCAGGGTTAGGTAGCCTATTGATCTATGTAGCCTAGTCACTTAGCATGTTGGATGAGAAGTAATTCTAACTCAATTCAGAAAATGCTCCTATGTAGGTTGATATTCTAACTCCTTAAGCCACACACTAGTGTGAAGATAGTCTCGAATACCTCTTGTTCTAATGTCTTCTTCTAGCCTTGGCTGACTAGTTAGTCGTCGATATGTGGCTTGATACCCAGTCACTAAATCCCTTAACTCGTCCCTGATACTATTCGCGGCGGAAACTGATGTACGTTAGTTGGGCATTTCTATGGTTTGAGAAGTACATACCCAGGATGAGCATATCACCTCTTTCCTCTTGATATCTATTTCTAGTCCTACCAAATAATGTCTCTACTTCTTTCCAAACAGTTTCTCGAATCTGTGGTCTCCCGTGTATAAATCTTGCCCTGTTACCAAAAGTCATATCAAAGTCGTTATGCGTTGTAGAGCCTTGCGGCTCCTTTGGTATTTGTCCGGCTGCCAACGACGAAGTCAGCTCGATAGAGCGTGTCAGATCAACACGGGCTTTATAAAAGGCGTCATAATAAATAGTAATGGAGAGAATCAAGAGTAAAGTCAGCAGCTTGATTCAACGTGCTTACTTCAGATTACCTACATAACTCTCGTCGACTGTATCGTCTTGAAGAAGAGAATTTAATAGCCATTGTGCAGCTCGTGCAAGGTCTAGATCTGTTAGACGGGTCGGCTTCGCTGCACGACTGACCTACCAAGACTATCAACCAGCCAGACAAGATGGACTTGTCGCGTGCGTCCTTTGCAACACGTGTAGCCATAGACCAGTTTCTTGAGAAAAGGAACTTGAGCGGCTATGCCGCAGCCAGTAGCTATCAGCAGTACAGCCTCATAGTCCCAAACTGGAACACCTAATCCATGTGGGCCAGTGACTAGAGCTATCCGAGGTGAAATTTGATTATCCTTGTCCCGATATCGAAGTAAGCTGGAGGTAAAACCTCGTCGAGGTTGAATGAAGAGATCTAGTGTATGTTGTCCGGTTTCCCCATAAGACGTTACTACGAAAGGGTGTGTCTCGAATAACCGCACTCTAGGAATCCACAAGGTGATGTACTGACCAGCTTCCAACTTCATTGATCGAGGCAGCTGTATTGAGACCTTAACAGAGGTGTTACTGGAATCGCCCGGATTGTAGCCAATAAGGGCACGGGAAAATGACTTCCCACGACTCATGTTTCGATAAATAAGAGGGAAAACCTGGATACTCGTGATCACAGAGACGGTACCGAGATAAACCCAAAGGTAAAGTCGAGGTAGGAAAGATGAGGCAAACAAATGTTGAACGACACCAACAAAGACCAGTGTTGCAAGTAATTGATGGAATCGGAGAAACATTTCGTAAGGTATCATCTTTTTGGAGATATAGGAAAGCGTAGCTAAAGTGACAGCACTGATAGACCCCTGGTAACCTTCTCAGTATGTCAAGGTAAAGGCTTGGTTATCCTAGACTCACCACCAATGTGGACAGGTCTCTAAACTTCTGTAGGTTGAGAGAATGCTGATCGGTTACTGTTCCGATTACGTGGATAATTAGTAGCAATGCAGACATCCAACCTAGTGACCGATGCATTAAGTAAAAGAACTTGAGTGAAACTCCAAGTAGGCCTGCCAGGAAGTCTAGATGTAGACCCATAAACAACGGCGTCATGTTGATTAGGGCTAAACTTCCCGCCCTGGCTGTCATTGTAGGCGCTCGAAAAAGAAGGCAAAGAATGTTAGTGCTAAGATAGAGTACTTGCAGGAAAACACCTGCAGCTGTCCATGGACCTAGAATACTATGCCGATGCAGTACATGTCGATAGAAGAAATACCGTGCCATAACGTGTAATGTTTTTTTCTTCAGCCATGCTACACGCGAAATGACATTAATCAGTAAAAGAATAGAGAGAATGCCACCAACAGTCAATGCATAAACCCGAGAAGTCAGATCCATAGGGTGTAGAGTGCATAGAGGATAGACTGAATATACGGACTCGGATATCTGGGAGGATATAGCCAAAATGTTATAGTCCTTTTTTCAAGCCGGAAGTAGCTTTTTAATCCTGACCATGGTTCCGGTAGTCTTGAGGAAATGGAATGTATCAATCAGGATATACAGTAGTACTGGACATATTATCTACCTCTTTAATCTAATAGCAAGAACTTTTCGATGATTATATAGCTACCTCCAGAAGTCTAGAAGTAGCTCTATAGTCAGTATCAAACGCAAGGGGTCATAAACAGTACGAACAAGCATAACCGGTACATACATGTGCTAGCTTTTTACTATGTGCGTCCTAACCTAAGCTGTAGAAGAAAACGTAGGACCTTTATTAACCAGACTTTTTAATACAATCCTAACCGTATTTGCGTATTTGCGTATTCCAGGCGCTGATCTGCTCTTGGTAATTTACTCCTGGTACCTGAAATTGATTTCACGAGCTTCTGTTGACAGAGTTCATTTTACCCCCGCCTTGATGTTCTCGTATTGGCTGTTGGGATAATCGAGTTGATTTGGACCAAGTTCTGTATCAAGTGGCCCCAAGAGCTCAAAACTCGTAGAGACTAGGCTATCCTTATCTGTTCTGTCGCCGCTAGCCTCCCAGAACATAGACCCTGCGAGCCCCTTCTTTTTAAGGTAGGAGATCTTACTCCTTACTGTGCTCGGTGTGTCGTATGAGATAAGTGTTCTAGCTTGATTATCGTAACTATAGGATCCCAGGGCAATGTCGTCAATTGCAACTGTAGCACCGGGTTGAGGGAGGACCTTATAGTCCCACACGCCATTCTCCCACGAACCCCCGCCTATACCGGAGAATGGCTTCCCTAGCCCGTCCGTGTTCTGAAAGGCGCGGCCGTACAGGGGCATGCCGAGGGCTATTTGAGACGCTGGGACACCGGCTTCTATGTAAGCCGTGATAGCAGCATCGGTAGAGAATGGAGTTGCCGTGCTATTTGCTGCGTTCGGATAAAGGTTGGCCTGATGAGCGGCAAAGGAGTCCCACGAGCCAGAGTAATCGTAGGCCATGAGATAAAAAGTGTCTACAATCTTTGAGATCCTCATAAGATCGAGCTTCTGATAATGAGACTGCCCAGCAGGCGATGCTATCGTTAAGAGAAAGCGGTATTCAGGGGAGTACTGAGACGCATAGGCATCAAGCTCCGCACGTACCGCTGTCAACAAGAGAACGAAATCCTCTGCTTCTCTTTTGTTGGCTGGGTATTCCCAGTCGATGTCAATGCCATCAAAACCCCAGTCCTTCATTAGGGCCACTGAAGACTTGGCAAATGTCGATCTGTGCGCATCAGTACTGGCGGCGACCGGGAAATGAGTGGACTGTGTCCATCCGCCAATGCTGAGCAAGGTTCTCATGTAGCGATTAGATTTCTTTAGAATAAAGAGCTGCTTAATACAGCCATAGGCATTATTCCCGTGATCGTTCCATACTATCAAGAGGGTCAGTCTTCTATCGAGCCCCTAAGTAATAACCTACAATCGGTTGGATAATGCTTTTCCAAATCGGCGTAAGTATCTTCCGAATAGCTAATAAGAAGTCATTCCGGGTGTTTCGCCCTTGATACGAATTTGAACTTACACCTCCCCTGACGGCCGTAAATTCAAGAAGGCGTATAGAACATGTGAAACTTTCGTTGCGGGAAGGTCTTGGGGATGGTAGTCTCGCCCATAGATTGCCCTGATACATGTCAATGCTTTTTCAATGTGCTTTAGGTCCGAACGTGGCTCACCAGCTCGGGAAATAAACTGCATTTTGATAGCAATTGGATACCCCGACCAAGGCCAGCAAGAAGAGAGAAACACAAGACGCGGGCGCCATTCTAAAAGGTAAGTATAGACTACACTTACTTTAAGAATTGCGATTCTTAGTAAAGTACTAAGCCTTACTTATAGTATGAAGGCGAATAATGTGCAAATTACACCGCGGCGTGCGTTTATCATCAATTTCCTCTGGAGTACTGTTTCAAGTAATAGAGCTAAAATAAACCCTTTTGCTTAGTGTTCGCCGTACCATCCAGCTTCTCATGTATAAGACAGAGCTCTAGACCTGATGTTCATCTTCATTAGCCAGAAGCAAAAGACACTCTAGTAACAATGAATAAAGACAATTGTAAGTCGGGGCCAAGTCTACAACAATCCAATGAAGAATGTATTCACTAACTCCTCCTCATAGCAACCACAACAGGGAATGATCAGACAAATCGTGTTATCGACCGCCTCACGCGCTGCTACCCTGTGATAATCATGGTTGCCGCCCTTCTGAGTTTCCTATTACTTACCACTCTAAATTTGAATGGCTACAATCGAGAGAGCGCGACCAAATCTTCCGATGCTTCAGTGGCTTTGTTTGCTAGTGCTGTTATTACAGCAGTTTTCACAATGGTGATAACGATTATGTTGTTGTTCCACTTCGATGGCCACGATAGGCCAAAACGCCTAGAGGTCGTGATCTCATGGCTTCCTGTTTTACTTATTGATCTTACTGTTATTGAGTTCGTGGTCGGCCTGGTCCTTTGGTATGCCGATAAATATAAGCTTTGGCTGGGTATTTTAACTGGATGCCAAGTTGGGGTTATGACTCTTGGGTCGATTTGTGCTGCACTCTGGATGTGTCATTCGATAGACCAAGATAACAAAAGCCTAAGCGAGGATAGGTCTTACGTTGTCATGAAGCACAAAGATATTTAGGATAATGCCTAGCGTATTGCCGCCATTCGCATAAACTAAACCATAGAGCTCGATTTAGAGTAAGTATATGTAAGTCTCAACCTTGGCCCGTATAAAAGTATCTCGGTTGCGTGACCCACAACAACACGTCTTTGTCATGACTTTGGACCCTATAGGACTGTCCTTGGTCGTACTTAAATAATATCAGTTTTACACCCTGTGGGACGAGGCGTTACACCTGCACAGAAGAGAAAGCCAGGGGCCATTTTTTTCATTTTGAAAGTCTCCTCAGCTAAGTTGTGATCTGAATAGATGTTTTAAATACTACCTAGCATACGCTTATGGGTCACGGGATCTATCCATCGTACGTCGTACATATCCTAGTATAGCAAGCGCATGTCCGTTCCACTAGCCTTGACTTTCAAACAATGTACATACATGAATAATAAGTATCTAATATTTCAACAGTACGCGGCTTTGGGTTGTTCAAAGGGCGGAAACACCTTCGACGGCACGTTGGTGTTTAGCCGTTAAGCTTTCTTTAATTACTAAGCTATTTTCCTTCAGTAATGCTTCCTCCCGCGAGGCGCTACTGCAACCGAAATAATTCATTAAAGCTGATTTGGAATCTACTCTATTTCTATAACTTGGGTCATGCACTACAGTACTGTGACCAAATAATTAAATGGTGGAAATGTAGCCTGTTACCAAAAGTCGGTTTTAGATCTGCGCCATTTCTTGACCTTAGGTAAATTTTGGGTCTTACTCCTTTTAAGGATTAGCGTTGCATAATCCATCCCACAGATTCAGGACACGGGATCACAGTCACACTCGATGACAGATGACGCGAGGAAGCCTAATTCCTGTCCTTTTAGTCTCCTCGCACTACGCCTCTTGGGCGCACTTCCTAGCCTGACCGGGACGTGGGGCTCCCATAGCTTTAGCGTCACATCTGGACCTTGACTTCTTTCTGGATTCTCCCCCACATTAGGGTTAGCGTCACTAAGAGCATCTGGATATTCAGCTGTTTTTGGATCTTTTCCCCATTAGGCGGCGTTTCTTCTAGATCTAACGTCATTGGCGAGTCTGATCCTACGCTCGGATCCTGCGTCTTCAATAGACCTTACATTCGTCCGTTGACGACACGTGAATTTTATGACTTGGATTGATTTGGAACTTGACATTTATTCGGATTTTGATTTAATTGAACTTTAGTTGCTCCCTTCTGACACTCCCTCACCCAGTAGCTAATGCTTTCCTCCGCCGGTCAGCCGCCTTGAAGGTTATGCATTAGCATGATGGCTGATTGTTTTGCGTCTGTTGTCTCTTTGATAGGGTCTCGAATTGATCCTCTGCCTTTCGCTTGGAAGAAGAAACACTCGATTCGCTGTATGCAGCCTCAGCTAAGGCGTAAAGTCGCTCGTATGACGGATCAATGGAGTTGGCCCAAGGTCCTGCTAGATTTGGGGGCGGAAGGAAGCTTGTGTCGAAGGTAGTCACATCCTCTCGCCGGGCCAACTCCCTATTCAGGTTATCGATCCTCGTTTGTAGTGAATAGAGGATCCTGTCGTTGTTGGCCATGCTGGTATTGTTTTCGCTGATAATAGCTTGAAGTTCGTTGATTGTGGTGCGTAGCTTCATGAGATCTTCATCCTTTCGGGCAGACTCGGTTTGCCAATACTGAATCGAAAGACCAAACTCATCGTTTATCCGAGTAAGAACTCTCGCTATAGTGCTTTGGAAGTCATGCTTGTTGGTAGGATCGTGATCAGCCATGGCGATGGTTTGAAATATCGTACAAGTTGAGTTTGTCAGGACGGGTACTTAGTTTAGGTTGAGGGAGGGTTTATGATATTGAGTCGTGCTTGATCTAGTGTGAAAGTGGTCTAGAAAAGTGGAATAGTTTAAAAATGCAAAAAGGTAACTTTTTGCTCTAACTAGAAATAAAAGTCGATATCATGCGGTAACCGATGTATCACACTATGACTAAGATCCACATGTAGCGAATAAAAAATGTCATTTTGAATAAGGTTATGGTCTGTTTCTTATCGAAGCTCGCGTGAGGCGCTTCGGAATATCATAACGTACTGTACTCTTTATCTGAGAATACAGTAGATCGACCGAAGCCTCACACTGTAGACTCGTGGATCTTTGGCTGCAAGATGACGCAGGAGGAAGAGAAACATGCGTTGAACGCCAGGTCCATCAATTCAAAGCCTCCGCAGGAAGAGCCTTACGATACATTTCAATATCCACATCTCCCTGGGATTCGCCTAGCCTCTTCTACCACTCACGATACAATCGACAATTGCTTTCCCCCTCTCTACAACAGTAAAGCGAGGCCTTTTACCTCGCCTCGACCTCCCATCTCAGCAGAATGTCTACAAGAGCTGGACATTGACAGTATCGTTCAGAACCCCCATTTCCGCCACCATTTGTTCTTTGATCCTCGGACCCGATACATACCAAACAACAGAGGCGAGGCAGTACGACGAAGAGAAGCTAGAGCCACAATCTTTTGGCATACGTTGTACGAAGAATTACGTCTATTTCTTACCGACGAAAAGCTTTCTCGAATACTTAGTGGGGACGAAGTGCCCTTCGACTGGTGCCTTCCCACCTTTTTGAGAAACGTGAAAGAAGTAGTCAAAACTTTGATACCAGCGGAGGAGCACCATGTGCTGGAAGCCGCCCTCGACTTCAATACTATCGCTAAAGGTCTTACAAATCGATCTTTGGACTCTGGAGAATTGCCAAAGTGGCTTGCCTACACGCTCAAGTTACGATGTGCTCCAGTGCGCGACAGTGTTGCCGACGAAATGTGTCAGATGATCCAACAGGGTATTCAAGGATTCGACCTGAGGAAGCTCTTGCAAGGATTACAACACCTCGTGTTTCTGTTAGAGCTCATGACACTTGACATCACGAACTACTATGTCCACCAATGGAGACCGTATTTAGTCGATAATACAGTCGCTTTCGAGCAAGATGTTCTTTCTACATCTATACAACACAATCTTACCGACGTCAATGCGGCTCAAAGCTGGTTCAGAGCTTCCCAGGAAGCATACGCTGAAGCAGGATTACCAGCGTATACCGGGCTTTGCTTAAACGCAACCGCATTCATGGTGTCACTTTCACGACTTGTTCGGCCGTCAATCCCCTGGTCTGAAGTGCCTGATTCATTCATCCTCGATTTCAGCCGTTTACAAATGATACGCGCCGATTTACTTGATCTCATCAATCTCGAAATTTGCATGCGACTTTATGAAAGCTGTTCGAAGAAAGCACAACCTGGGATCGACCGTCTTCACCATGAGTCCTCAACGTCGAATTTGGTTCTTACAGATGATCCACTTCGTCAACGTAAAGAATCCGAGCTGTGGGATTCCTTGGTTAAGCTCCTTCATTCCTACACTCAAACGAGAGATCAGGGATACTCATGGGCCGCCATTGTATCTCCTTTTGCTCTCCAGATTTCCCGTTTTGGTACGGTCGAAGGTAGCATGCTACGGAGTCTTGAAAGTCAACTTCAAGCCCAAACGACTGACTTCAGCAATCCCATCTTCTGCGAGGTTGAAAATTGCCTTCATAGTCGTTTGATGGCGAAGTTTCAGGCTCAGGTCGAGCATTTTGAGGCGTTGACGAACTTTGGCGTATTTGTTGCTGCTTCTGAAGCGAGAGATAGAGAGGCCAAGCTGTTCGAAGCCGAGCAGCGGCTTCCGCACTACAAACCACGACAAGCATTCTTCCGAAAATGTATTAGCAGTATAGGTACGGGCTTAGCACAGCTAGCCACACTGCATTGGAGGGTTTGGGAAGATACTTTCTGTGAGAAGGAGAGATGACCCGTAATTGTCTGAATTATCAAATAAACCATCATCGTCATACGTGCCTATCACCTTCGGATATAATACAGAAATGAAACAGGGGCAAGTATGTGACTACTTCTCAATCGCATGTAACCATGATCGTAACGGTTTGCAATTCACCTTACCTATAGTTAAGACCGGCATTGCTCGAAGTCGCTCCGTGGCGGAACGCAAGGGCTGCGGATGCTCGCAAAGCGGGGGAATCATGTACGTACTCGCAACGCTCACTTCCCGTCGACATCTCGCTATCCTCTTTCTAACGCCCCTGAGAATTCCCCCCCTGCCGCCGACTGGAAGAACGCTCAGCCAGTCAACCCAAGGTATTTCAAGTGAGCCATCCACAACCAGGACTCGCTCCTTGTCAAAATTTTCTATCTGGGTCTGGCTGAGCTAGCTCCAAAGTACTAGCTCTTAGAGGTTAGGCTTGCCCACCACCACCAGGTGCCCTCAGATACAGGGGCATTTAGGGGCAGAGGGGGCCTATGGGCAGGCGAGCACTGATGAAAATGGGACAATTTCTAGTGGAGTGGCGACTTCTTTTCATTTAAGAATGTTTCTGGCTCTACAGACGGTTTGATTAAAGATCCAAAAAGGACTTCTGGAGCATATCGAGCTTCTCAGTTACAAAAGGTCAAAGCCATGAAGTAGGGGTTTGATAGGTCTTCCCATGTGAAGTCCCTCCATCCATCATTGGTAGCCATACAGGTAAAGCACCTCTCTCTATACGTGAGAAATAGGGAGTCAGCGAAGCATGCTGTTGTTTTGTTGTATTTGATGGTTTCAAGCTCCTGTTGCGGTGCGGAGCAATCCTCCCAGCAATCAGCTGGTGCCGGTGAGATGGCAGTAGTATTTCGATATGGGTCCGTTGAGGCTGCAGTCACTAGCCTCGAGACCATCACAAAGAGGATTTTCGCTAACAAGAACGTTAGTATAATTTATGGCTTCTCGGTAGACTGACGTACCTGTTGTAGGTATCATGATGATACGTTTCAAGAATGAATGGATTGACTTTCAAATAGGGCATCTCGTTCCTGTGTCATTACTGTATCTCAATATATAATATAAATGATGGGTCAATTTCGGCTGAACCCCAGCGTTCGTGCTTGTTAGACATCTTGGAAAGTCTCCGCGGTCTCGTTTGAGCTTTTCTAGTGATGCCTTTGCTAGTGCAGTAGCCCCTCAAGGTGATTGGATTTCGTTCATGAACTTCTGTGGGAAAGAGAGTCGCCAAGCTTGTTTAACAAAATGGTCAGATCTGTTCCTCCAAGTTGAAATGATCCGGATTTGTAACGTTCAGCCACTTCTTACTCCTACCCTGGTGCTGTTCCCACCCTTAGTTTCTGCGCTAAATTGATTCATCTAGGTGCCGGAACCGAATTATAAAACCAGCCCGTCTTCTTTTTCAGTGGTGAACTTGTAATACTAATCAGATTCTTGGTCCTTCCGCAGCGCATGGTCTTGGCCTACATATGTACTACCAAAATGAAAAACGTTAGCTATCTCTTATTCATACTATATAAAACAGTGTTAAGTGCAGCGGCAGAATCATGCAGTAGCTCTATGGTAGCCGAGCTGCAAGCTTCGGAACCGATTTCATCTACAGTCATACTACCAACCCATTCTTCCGAGGTCGCAGGAATTCCTAGTTACGCGTCACAAGACGATCATTTGAGCCTAGTAGCTTCAAGCTCTCCTTCCATCGTCTCGCGAGAGAAGGCCAAAAAACCGCAAAGCACTGCGACCTCTTGTATTCAATGCGCGCCCACTAGCGCATCGGTCCCCCAGGTGTACCTGAACGATATCATCTACGATTACTGTAAGAGAGAGTCCTATTGGAACACAACTATCACACCTGAGATCTACTATGGCCCGAAAGATGCTGAGGGGCGAAATAAATCTACCGCGATCACCATGGGCTGGCATTACCAGAAGAATGAAACAATTTGGGTTTCCCTTACGTTTGTTCGTGGCTGTGGAAACGTCTTCCAGTTCACTGAGGGGCAAAGTAAATATGAGAGGCTGGAACATTGTTTGCGTCGATTTCATCCCATCCAGACCGGCTGCCGTACCGATGACTCAGCTGCAATAGGTGGCACCTACACCGACGGCTGCCGGCAGTATTCTGTAGACATCGGTGGAAAGGAGCCGTTCCCTGACAGGATACGTACAGACGACTGGGGGGTTGTCACATGTAAAGAAACCGACGAGAGCTCACTTACTCCTGACGATCAACTTGTGGGATCTTGCACTTGCTGGTATGACCAGACACCGGAGTCAGTTGCTTACTTTAAGAGGCCACATGGTTCTCAGTGCAAGGGCGAAGACATTGCGCTAGACGATGTTATCGTAGTATAAATACGTAGTCCTACTCACGGCATAGCATGAGTGGTTGGCCAAGTTAGCATGCGTGCATGGATATCTGTGTTGGACGGAGTACGTGGGTGTCTCTTTGAACTCCTTTTGAGCCCTCCAAATATGATCGACTGGGGATGGTATGACTACAGCCTGGGGTACGGATTGGTTGGTCTGCTGCATATCTTCGTAGGGCGCGTGTGACTGGTTGGTAATGGAGCAACATTTGGCTATTTAGTTGAGTGGCTCGGATCAGTTCCTGGCCCTTCGTTGGGCTAGAGAGAAGCAATGCTCATTCATCATTTGGGTGTACACCCTCTTGAATGAATTTGATTCTCTTTGTTCCACACTACATTATCATCTTGAATCATCGATGCATCGAACCACTTGTGCCCAGGTATGTCGCCAGTTCCGTGTCAGTGCGTATAACTAACAGCCACAATCGTGCGCGGTGTGTCGCGAAAGGGAGATTCAATGCGACGGCCTGACTCCTTGTACGCCTTGCAACTACAAGGAGGAAGATTGCATTTACCGGCGCACTATCCCTCCACTGTTAGTGAGACCTATGGGGTATCTGCCAGTGTCTAATCCGATGTCCTCAGGCGTCTCGAACTCGTTCAAAAAGCTACCGCGGAAGTAGCGAGGGTAGTCGGAAATTATTCCGACTCGCTTCAGCGGAGTTTGGCCTCAACGATTAGGGACGCTGCTAAGATGATGTCGCGCGAGCAATCGCCCTCCGACAGCGTCTTGCAGCCTCCCGCTATGCTGCTACCCCGGGCAGAGGTCGATGATCATGGGAAGCTAGTCGGCACTACGCTTCGCGATGAGGGTGGGAGAAAGGTCGGGATCATTCACACGGTTTACGACTCCTACGCCGTTCTCCGGCTTCTTCCTGGCCGTCGCTGATCCGGCGTAGTGGAGTCTTGGCGACGGTGCTCCGTATAGTGTTAGTTTTGACGTTGTCGCCCGTTGTCCTGGTGGAATCAAGGGGTCAGCCAGGTATACCGATAGCGTAATAGGAGGCGTTGGAAAATTACATGAAACAGAAGTGAGGCCAGAAAAAGACATGTTCGCGCAACTTCAAGGGCTCTAAACTATACGATTGTCATCACCATTGCTCGGCATCACCGCCATCATCACCGCCATCATCACCGTCATCATCTCCATTTCCATGACCATTTTCATGACCATTTTCATGACCATTTTCATGACCATTTTCGTGACCATTTTCATGACCATTGTCGCCACCATCAGCATCGCTATCGGCTTCGCTACCGCCATCATCGGAGCTGTCCGGGGGGATGGTCCGCAGCCGCTTGAGTGGTTGGATCCGGAATGTTGGTCTTAGTGGACTTGGCGGGTCGTCCGCTTTTCGTTTCCTGCTATGCGCCGACTCGCCCCTGAGACGGTTCGTTGTTCGTTCCCGTAGGTCTTTGATTTCCTCCGGGCTGAACTTCTCCTCTCGAGTGAAGGTATGGCCCTGGGATATAGCGGTACCGTCGGGCGCCACGATCTCCGCCTCTGCTTCGAGCACGTACTCTTTGCTCATGCTCATCGTGACCACAACCTTAGTGCCTTTCATACAACCGGGTGGAATGCCCCGCAGTTTGAAAGACGTCAAATGTTTGCACTCTTCAAGCCTCGGTGACTCACCCTCGTACACCTTGATTGATAACGTGGTTTGGTCGTCCCGCCTAGTAAAGAATGGCTTCTGTACGGACTTGACAGGCAAGCCCGTACTGCGCTTGATGATGACCGTGTTGCATAGTGCTTCAGAGCCATTCGACTGTGTCTGCAGGGCCTCGATACCTATGGATCGGGGCACGACGCTGCGCAGCTCGATGTTTTGATCAGTCCCAACAAGGTACGCACCGCGCGCGACCGACGTGTCCGGGTTGTGGAGGATGACGTGAGCGTTGGGAAGCAGCGTTCCGCTTGCGTTCTTCACCGCGGGAAGATAGCTCGAACCTCCGACGAGCACGACATGGGTGGGTTTGCATCTTTCGTTTCCCGTCAACGTTTCCTCGATGAGCTGGCGGATTGTGGAGCGCAAGAATCCACAAATGGTATTCTCGAACACGTCGCGCTCGATCTCCACTGCCGGCTTGTCAGAGTGGACCGTGATGGTGGCTACGTCCACATGAGAACTGGACAGCTTCTTCTTCGCCTTTTCGCACTTCTCCAGCAACTTGGCCCATTGTTCCTTGGTCGGGTCTGACGTGTCAGGGAAGGCCTTCTTGTGCTTGGCCAGTGCGAATCTGGCCAACGCAGCATCGATGTCGCGGCCCCCGCTGTTGTTCCCCGCGGTTGCCAGGACGATGAATCGTTTCTTGTCCTTGCCCTTGACGCTGACGCTGGAGTAGCGGACGAGGGACAGATCGGACGTTCCGGCGCCAATGTCGATGGCAAGGATAAATTTGGCCCCCTCCAGCTTGCCGGCGGCCTGGTAATGGACGACAGCGGCGACAGGCTCATCCACGAATCGGACGTGGGTGAAAGGCCCGAGAAGTGCGGCAGTCCGGGTCGCGCTGCGCTGCGCGTCGCTGAACATGGCCGGTACGGCGATGATCGCTTCGTTGCACGCCTGCCCACCATTGAGCTCCTCGACTCTGTGGTGAATGGTCCCCAGTAGGATGGCGGCGACCTCCTCGGGGTGCACTTCCTCGCCATTGATATGGAAGACGACGTTTCCGTGTCTGTTCGTCATGGAGTGTGGGACCAGATCGACATTTGTTTGACAGCTTGGGTCGTCGGCCACGAGTCCCATGACGCGCTTGAAGTATTCAATATCGACCTGCCTTTCCTCAATTGCACCCTCAGCGACGGCCATCCTGCCATGGTCGTCGCATCGTACGCTGGAAGTCGTAATGTCGAGGCCGTATTGAACATTGACGATTTCATCATCGTACACTACCACGGTGTTGCGCGTGCCGAGATCAATGGCGACCACCTTATGGTCTCGAGAATCCACCTAGGCGTGTTAGCAAGAGGGCCGAGACGGTGGAAGGGGTGGAACAACCATGACGGAAAGTTTCCGGGTGACAGTGCTCGAATGCGTGGCACAGTGTTGGTTTGGCTGGGGGCTAAGGGTGGAGGAATGGGGACCTGGCCGGTGAGGTACAGACGTGGACGGGGCACCCTTCATATACCCCACCACATCCTTACCCACACTAGACCTCTCAGGGGCCTGAAGACAACCAACGCGACAAGACCGCGTCGCACGGCTCCCGCCTTTTAATCTTGGTTTCCCTCGCCCGTTCCTCAGCCCTCCCAACTCCGCGTGTATGTACGCCCCCCCTCTCTTTCTGTCCATTGCAAATGAGGCCTCTCCATCTCATTGACATCTGCCAGCTCTTGTGCCTCGACGCAAACGGCGACCCGTTCGACAGCTGCGATCAGGGAAAACCAGTCCCAGGCGACCGCCAGGCCTGGATTCTTGATGACCGAATTGAACACATCCGAGACGTCTACGTCCTCGATAATATAGATGATCTCGAAGATCTGGAAGAGATTGTCGAAACAAATGGAATCGATTTTCTGCTGCAGCAGAGCGCCAGATTGAGGAAAGAGACGAACCGCCCAAAGACGTGCGACTGGCATTGCTGTCAAGACGAACGATCGGAGAGGACGCAGGCAACAGGCGGCAGGTCGGCGAGCCCCGAAGGTTCACACAGCCGATCGACGAACGACGATGCGACACGCGATGCGACACGCGATGCGACACGCGATGCGACGACCGTCGACCAACCTACCCGTCGCAGAATGGCAAACGACAATGACGCTAGCGGCTGGACGCGGAGGCGCGAGACGGCAGCCAGACGATCAACGACCGGAGGACGCGACGACACTACAAGCGGAACCTCTACCGGAAAGACCCACATAGGCGATGTTTCCGTGGACGACAATGTGCTGCAACACCTAGATGCTCTGTGTGCAGCATGGGACAAAACTCGAGAAGACATCGTGCTGCTTGTCGGTATCGCAACGCCGCGTAGTTGGAAGCAGATGGCCAATGAGCTGGCGGGTTATGACTTCAAGAGCGTGGAGACTGCTTTTAAGCGCTGGAAACCTCGGCGAAGTAACAACAAGTGTCTTCCGAAAGACATAGAAAAAGTCATCAAAGCCGTCCAAGACGAGTTATCTTCTGGATCCTCTCGCAGACACCAGCCAGGACGAATGAGCCGCAGTCATGGAGGCACGACGCGCGAGGTCATCGAGGTTTCTGATCGCTCCGAGGACGAAGAGGAAGAAGATGACATGCCCCGCCGAGACTCCCCTCCCAACGAATCCCGCAAGCGTCGAAGCAGCCCGGAGGCGAGAGCCAGTTCACCCAAGCGCCGAGCTACACGGGCACCTTCCCCGAAAATCCATATCCCTCCACACGCTCCGATATCCGATGAGGCTTTCGGCTCGCTGGAACCTGGACAGCCCTTACACCTCGATGTGATCATGAGCGTATTGTCCACACTCGAGGCACTCTCCGCTATCACCGTCATCAGCACTGCCGACGAGCTACGCTATAGTACTGGAGCAAAACAGTCAGCGACAGGGCGTCTCCGCGTCCTGCCTGTCAACAGAGGGTACTGGGCGCTAGGGGTCCTCGACGAAGCTCGACAATCCGTCATGGTCTTTGACCCGGACGGGGCCCATTATGGCGCAGTGGTCGACTACATCCAGGACATGTGTCCAGACTACGGCATCAAGCGGACAGCACCTCTTGTGACGTCAGAACATCCGTGCGAGTCTGGCACGTGTTTGCTGGTGACTGTGCTCTATCTGGCCGCGGGGCGGTCGGTGCCAAATAGCGTGCACTGGCCGTTCTGGCGTCGACTGGTCGGTCAGCTGCTGCGTCCCTCGGGAACGGACCAAGGCGAGGCATTGTTTACAGTTACTGTGTCGGGATCGCTGACAGATGTGGCTGTTCTAGACAGCCTACAGAGGAGTGCACGGGACTATGTCCGCGCTCGGCTTGATGTGGCAGGGGATGCCTCGGAGGCACAAACCGTCTTGGCGGCCATCACACAACACGAGGAAGAGGCGGGGTTAACGAATGTGACATTGGATGCCGTCAACCGGGTTAAAAGGGCAAGGAATATGAGCTTGGAGGCGGCTAAAGAGGCGCGCGCAGCTGCAGCAGCTTTCGATTCAGTACGCCAAACTATTTTACAAGCAGCAGAGATAGCGCGGCAGAGATAGCGCGACAGAATCAGAATCAGAATCAGAATCAGAATCAGAATCAGAATCAGAATCAGAATCAGAATCAGAATCAGAATCAGAAAATGAATCAGAATCAGAAAATGAAAATGAAAATGAAAATGAAAATGAAAATGAAAATGAAAATCTGTATGAAAATCTGTACGAGGGTCTAGCCGTCAAAAGATCTTCTATAATACTAAAACGTAAGACCTCTACCTATAATACCCCTTGAATTTTTAAAGCTTCTAGTCCGGGGCTGTAACTCGAACAGAATACCCCAATCTCCCTTACCACCCGCGACACGTGCTACATCGTTCTAATCCTCGTATCATTGCACTAACAAAAAGGTCAGCAATGATATGACGTTGTTAAAAACGGTACCTACAATGACTTAGCTGTCTTTCTGGTGAAACTCCATCGTAGAAATGATTATGGGCATGTTCCTAATCGATAGAGTCATTCCCCGAGGCTAATGGTTTATTAAAAAGAAGAGAGCAAGAAAAGAAGAGGTGCAGCACCTACATAGATGCTAATTGGGCTGTTGACATTTTTCCTCGCATCTGTCACAATATGTTCCGTGGCTGCCGATTAAAACTTGTTGACAAGCACACCAGCAGTTACAAATGGCCATGATAGAAATAATTGTGGGTGGGAAATGTGTTATTGATCAGGATGAATCCACGTTGCCAGCCTTCTTGCCTTCGATATCTATGATTTTGGCAACCTATATCTTTGCATGTCATCGTTGTGTACCTATCGACAAGCCTCAGGGATCAACTTCGCTGGTGGACCTGTTATCATCATGATGAAAGCGGAACTGGAGTCCCTAGCACAACACCCGAAGTTATCAAATTTTTACTTTTGATGCTGCACCTCTTGGCTGCAGTACACCTGCCATTTAATGAGGATCCACGCGTCCGCAAGCGCCGCGGAAGGCAGCACAAGCATCCGAAATCAGGTCATATTGGCTCTTCATGAACGGGCTTGCATGGCTAATGAAAGACACTACTAGCAGCTGCTTCCTCTCCACCCATTCCCTGACAACTTCTTCGGAAAACCCAAGTCGAAATGCCGGGTGGTCCACCAGACGGTGTACTCAGCTGAAGGAGCTGTCTGACTCATTGATGCGGTATTGGATGATGGATAACGTGGGAGCTGCCTTACCTTCTCCCAATCCTGTACAACATGTCAGATCAGGGGACGCGGCGTCAAGTCCAACACTGATCCCCACCCACACAAGCGGAAATGACGCCAGAGCAACTGGCATCCGGAGTTACTACTGTTGGCGCTCTGTAGGAGTGCTAGCAGGCATTCAAGGGGCGCGGAAGTATAGCTAAGGGCTGCTAATATCTCGACGAACGCGCAGACGTCGAACATGGGGAGCGGGGAGCGAGGAAAAAAACCAAAATGACTATTTTGAGATCTTATCAACCCCTTCGGACATCAACTTGTTTTTGACTGTGGTAGCAAACAACGCTAGCAGCTGACATCACTATATGTAACCCAGTCCAACACACCACCGACCGATAGCTCGATGGCTTTTGCGATGAGATCAAGTTAACTGGAATATGACGACAGCAGAGTATGCCACCATCTTGATTGTTTTCTCTTCTGCGATCGTGTATCCGATGTACCTCTCGTCACAAACTTCCCCGCCAACCTCGAACTTGCCGAGGAGGAGAAACACTGCGCAGGGCGTCGTTATGGGTTCGTTTTTATCAGACTGCGTTTCGACATATCGACCTTTCGAAGTGAGACCGAGCTGGAACTTGTGAGTCATCTGCTTTGATTCGGCTCCGTTGCTACGTACATTTTCTCTGACTGCCTCTTCGATGTCCTCTTGGGAAGGCCCGCGAATCCTCACATGGAGGGCTTGCTTGTCGGACGGCTTTCTTTTCCCGAAAAGGGGCATCTCAAGTTATCGTCGACGACGGCGCTCGTATCTTGCCCTTATCGCAGCAGCTCAATATCGATGCCGGAACGAAGTCGCATTGCGTCAACGGAGTCTTGGTTTTGCGATCGCGGGGTTTATCGGCACATGGATATTCCGTTCCGGTTGACAGTACCCCACGAAGACGACGAACAGACTGGCCAACGTGAAGGCCACATTACACTGATGAGGGGACTCCATGCCGACTCGTCAGTCCTGATACAGGCCCAGGAGCCATCCGCCTTCTTCTTCAGCGCCTCATCTCGGACGCCACACCGGATTAATACCCCGCACCCGACGGACCACCACGACAACTATCACCTGAACCAACCCATGCAAGCGCCGATTCTGTAATACACTACGTCCAGAGGTCGCGACCACGCCCTCCAGCAATGTTAAGGACTCGGCGGATGGGATGCAAACCAACGGACTTCAATGCACTGGCCAATCTTAGTTTTGTCATGTAGCTAGCCCAATCCAAGAGCTTCAGCCAACACCCCTTTTCCAACCCCCGAAACTATCCAATTCAGCCATCCAACAGGTGCTCCACGAGTGCAAGGCCTCCACCGTCTTTCGAACGGGACCCAGGGGAATGGAGACGCTCTTGAGTTCCACAGCACCAATGACTCCACGGTCGACACTTCGAAGCAAGCATCGTCTCGTGGGAATGGACGGGCAGCAGATGCTGACAACGTCGTGCGCTCACCTGTTTGGGCGAGGTGCGTTACCCTTGGTGATGGGGCAACACAAGTAGTCATGTTATGCTCGGATCCCTCCGCATAGGAGCACTCGCACGTAGTATAGCTCACTGATCACATGTCTATCTCC
The DNA here is from genome assembly GCA_002851775.1 of Verticillium isaacii. Taxonomy (NCBI): domain Eukaryota; kingdom Fungi; phylum Ascomycota; class Sordariomycetes; order Glomerellales; family Plectosphaerellaceae; genus Verticillium; species Verticillium isaacii. Next base: position 6,472,913 of record NMXN01000005.1, on the reverse strand, counting down.
TCGTGTGCCTCGCCGACCCTATTCATGGCACTATCGACTGATCGTTCCCTATCGGCCTAATCTAGCCTACCCCTCGGGCATCACTCCGGGCCCATATCGTGTTTTCCTGTGTAGCTCAAACGAGGGTCTTGACTCGAATAGCCATTGCAATGCACCACACACTGCCTGTGCGAAAACCACCACTCCATATTCCCTTCCCAAGAAATCTTCAGGTACGTAAGGTCTCGTTGGGAGGGGGATGATTCAATGCTGTCCACATAGGGACACCTATCATGTGTCCTTGCAAATCCCAGATACATAGACTCTGAAGATTTGACTTCCAAGGGCTCCATAAGGTAATCAAGCCGCACCTGTCCAACAGAAGTTCTTCGTCCATCGGCATATCGAAGCAGTAAGCCGAGAATAGCTGGCTTGTCTGTTCCCCGAGTTCGACAAGCGGTTAACTCCGTGATCTTGGCTAAAGATGCGGACGTGAATGTATAAGCCTCAAGTGCCGCTCCGACAGGATAGGGCGACTCGGGAACCGGGAACCGAGGGTGATTTGTGTTTGGTTCAGGGCTAGGTTTCTGGAATGCCAGTAGACTAACACCTTGGGATGAGTAGTCGTAAAAAAGTTGATGGCCGCCGCGCGCCGGGCGGTCTAAGATTGTAAAAGTCGGAACTAATCGTGATGATCTCGGGTGCCGACCTATGACCATAACGCGACCTCGGCTTGTGAGAAACTATCTATGTTAGATTAGACTCCCCATCTGATTTAATGGTGCTTACAAGTAGAATATCGCTAGGTGTCATTTGGAAACGGCAATGCCATATCGCGATAACGAGCTCGCCTTCGTCAATAGGAAAATAAGTCCACTGCCCATAACACTCATCGGTACTATAGCATCGTAAGTCGTCGTTTGAGGTATGAGCGTGCATCTTCATGATGCGGTGATGAAAAAGGGCCGAGTAACCGGTGATTTCGGGTTTGTTACAATCTAGTGGCACCATCCTGAACAATCCACGATTCTGCCCTAGGTCATGATACCGTAACAGTTCTGGAGATGGATGTGGCACAGCCCAGATTGTGCTACGAGGCATCACAGTAGCGCACGATTCACCAGCCTGAGTCAGTCTGCGTAGCTTAACGCTCTAGGTAATTCGAACAGGTAAGTAAGTATAAAAAATGGAGCGGAATGAACTTACATCCGTATGAGCCTCAATCTTCCTAGCAATGGGTAACCGAACTGTCTCCCACCAAACCCCTGGCCGTCGATAGGATGCAAGCAGCGGTTTCGTAGAGTTTCCGAATACAATCTTTCGAACTCCTAGGTGATCTACCGCGAGCCATGCGGTGTCGATAATATCGGTGCTGTCGTCTGGGTCATTTCGTCTTCGTAAAGTGCCTCTTCGTGTAATGCCTCTTCGTGAAGTACCTCTTCGTGAAGTACCTCTCCGTGTACTACCTGTTCGTGTATTCTTCAAAGCTGCGATGTACTTGACATCTTCGAATACGGTGTACCGCGCCCGAAGTCCGCGTGTGATGCGAAACCTGGAGCTGACGTGGCCGGCTACCTTTGGGAATGTATCCAGGGCGTAGTAGACAGCGCACCTATGCAACTCCTGTCCACAGAGATGGTAGTTGGCGATGTATGTACAAAGCTCCGGGGGTAGAGGCAGGGGAAACGTGTAGAATTGAGTCATGTAATGCTGTAGCCACCGGATACGTTGCTCGTCTTCCGTAGCGGGAGGCTCGAACTTCGGGGCAGTTATCCGGAAAAATCCTGCTCTCCATTCTGCTGTGGTAAGGTCATAGCATTCACTATGGCATCCCATCATTTGCTTGTCGGAGTGCTCACAGACTCTTTCGCAAGAGGCGTCAGCACATTCCATGTACGTGTAGTCTGGCAGCTCCACCAACGGAGAGCACTCGTGTGTGTCGAACAAAACACCATCGATCGTCACTACTCCGGTTAGAGGATTACGACAAGTAGGGCCCCGATACGCACCAACAACAACCTTGCTTCCGTCGTCAATGTTGAACCTACACAAACCACACCGACGGGGGACACAAATGTATGCCATGATTGTTTCCTGGTATGGGGACCGCTGGGAAGCTTACTAGAAAATTGGGTCGCCCTGGCGAGCGGAAGTCCCTGCTTTTATCCTGGAGAACAGCCCTCTTTGCGGGCCACCGAGTTCCTTACTAAGCATTTTGTCATTTACGAATTGTCTCGTGATTCCCGATTAACCATAGAACAAAAGCAACTACCGAAACAGAGCATCACATTCCAGTCCTTTTTTTTTTTTTTTTTTTTTTTCTCTTTTCGGTGACTTTGGCACCCCCTTCAGGTTGTCGAAAGAAGGCATATTGAGATGGTTTTGAGCCCGGTATTTTCTAGGGCTTGACCTGCACTGTCCCATCGCTCCGCTTCTTTGGCCTCAAATGTGAATCTGGTTCAGTCTCGTTGTCTGGTTGGGCGATGTTGCTTGGGTGGTAAAAGAGAGCTCCGAGGTGTGGGCGTTTGAGCCTTCGATATCGTCATGGGTCATGCCGGAGGAGAGGCACTGTAGGCGTCGCTGGACATACCATTGGTCTCACCCGATCCACCATAAGCACAGCCTGAGGTACCAGATGCACCGCCCAAGGCACCGGGGACTAGGCGCACAGACTAGGTCCTGACGAGTGGGGAAGTGGAGAAGATATGGGAATACCTGTAGAAATGGACTAATAAGAGACTAGGGAACTAAAACAGCTCTATACTGGCTCCACGTGATTCTATAGAAGCTATACCACTATAAAGCTCTGAATTTTCTCTTTCTAACCGTACGGAGTTTGCCCCGCTTGGCCATTATATGACAGAGCTGATGAGCGTTAAAGGTTGTATATAGACCTTATTAAAGTCTAACTTCTATAGTAAGGATAAGGGGGGAAAGGCTAGTTGGCTCTTATATACACCTTAGGGTAGCTATAGAGGTTATAGCTATTTGAGCTTAACTAAGATTTTAGTACTTATCTATCCGTAGTTAGCTATTATCCCTAATTAATAACGCGTAGGCAGGCGTTTAGAGGGCCTATAGGCTTTAGGACAGGAAGTAGGCTATCTAATTAACTTTTTAGATCGTGTTATAGCGCTTTTAGTAGCTTCGGATTTTAGAAATTTCGTTTTCGCTAGTATTGATGTTTTTTTTTCCGCGCCGTCACCATACTTATCTCTCGGAGCATCATTCATTTGGCCAGATTCACACGTGACAGAGCTTGTGGCTTATGTCAGCGATACCAAACGCCGACTCTCACCTACGATAGGGAGAAGGGCGCCCGACCTGCAACGAGAAATTTGGCCCGTGCGCTCGACTGGTCGATACTTGACCAAAGCGCTGCGCATCGTACATCATGGAGCCTTGACCCTGCCATTCCACCCTCGGATGCGCCCCAGCTGCCCTGTGAGTTTTCGTCCCTTAGTGGCGCGATTGTCTAACGTGTGAAGATCTAGGTTGCCGACCATTACGAACTTACAGGTTCACGAATTGAAGCCGATGACATCAGAGTCCAAGCGAATCGTGCGCTCATCTGCCCACGAGGCTGGAAAAGGCCCGACATCTGCCTCCATTCAATATGTCCGACCAATCCGTACATCAGCCGACAGCGCAATCGCTCACCAAAGGGCAACACAAATTGTCCTTCCGTCATGAGTGTCGGCGCTGTAAACTTAAGTATCGGTACAAGCATACATGTACGAGGAAGAGTAGCCAAAAGAGCAGTGATCGGTTGCTGAAAGAGTTGGATGATGATGCGCTTCATCTGTTGAAGCTGGTAGCTTATCTAGGTGGTAGCATTCCCAGAAGATTTCTGGACCGACTGAAGGCAGACAAGCTGATCTGGGGCAGTGACGGCAATGTTTCATGCGAAAAATCACTTGCAATTGCAGTTGTCGCTGACGAAAGCCGTTGTCGGCAAGCTATCCACGTTCTCCAGGACAAGCGTATCGTCCAGCATTCGGAGACAGACCTCTCCCTTGCTCCTGGAATGCAAGACCGTATCTTGTCAGCAACACCAGATCCAGAGAAGTGGCAGTCAATGGCCCTGATGGCTGTCCTTCATGTCTTCCCTGAGCACCGCCAGCTCGAACCTACGAAGTAGGCTTGCACGATCAGAAGCTCCATTTGTCTTCCTGCTGACTCTCCTGGCCTAGTTACTCTGCTATCATTCTGGGATTTATTTCCCAGTTTCAACATGTTCTGCCCCACCTGCGCAAACATCGGATCTCCAGAGAGCTCACCTACCCCCAAACCCTTCAGGCTATCAACGTCTCACTGTCGGCATCATATTTCCTTAACGTGGAATGGAAGAAAAGCATTCTCGACGCCGCGCAGGAGATGCTGCAGCCACATGATTCTAGCTTTGCAGACTTCGATCCCAACCTAGCAAGACTGAACTTGAGGAGGATGGCTTTAGCGCGCATTTCGCAGGAAGTCGATCCACAGACGCAACTTCTGGAGATCCGTGCTACTACATGTCGGTTCTTGGCCACGAACAAGCGAACAAATGCTTACCTTGGGGAAATGTACCTTTTCGAAGCACGTCTCCTGGTCGACCTTCAACGATTCGAAGAGGCGCGATTGGCATTGAATCAGTTCGTTCCAAGAGACCCTCATGATGTCTCAGAGCTTGAACGAATTCAACAGCACGACATCGCATTTCTCCAGGGCGAGATTGCTCGGTACGAAGGAAAGTTCGGAGACGCTCATGCCTGCTTTTTGAAGTTGCTTGATTGGATACCTAGTCCTCCCAAGCTCACAACTCAACACAGCGCAGTGGCTTGCGAGTTAGGGATGTTCGGGTTCGCTGCCTCAACCCTTCTTGAAGATTTGAATGCGGCAAGAGCACCGAACTCTTTTACGGGAGGAAGAAATGTAAGCCGACTACAGCTTGCATTGGCAGAAGTTTATACGACGGAAGCCGCAAATTTAGCAGCACAGGGACTCCAGAACAACTGCGATGGCGGACTACCGACTCAGGTGGTTCGATTGACGGAGAAAGCCAGGGCTTTGCTGGACCATCTCTGGCAAAAGTTTCGGGACAAAAGAGATTTGAAGAAGGTTGGATTGATCAACAGATTCAGGGTCATGGTGGCATTCGCGATGGTGGAACATCTTACTGGAGATCCCAGTCGTGCCATTGAACTATGGGATCAAACGCAGACCTTCTCGAGGGAGATGTGGCCGGAAGGTTACTCAGACGCTATCATCAAGTATTCCAAGTCGGATCTGATGTATCGTCAGAAGAACTACACGGAAGCCAGGAGTCTTGAGGATAAAGCAATTCTGTTGTGTCGCCACACGGGTCGTCGGTTCCACATTGCCGGGCTTGGGACCGTCTGGCCTGCATACGTCGGTGCCTCATTAACCATATGCTTTAGGAGACGGCTTCTTCCCTGGTAACCTGTTTTTAGTTTCGTAGTGTTGCTAAAGCTTCGCCAACCAGATAGGTCGACCCTGTGATGAGAATCTGGGATCCCTGAAATTGCTTTTTCTCCACTTTCGCAACGGCGGCCTTGAAACTCGAAGTGCACTCGATTTGTGTCTGAGGTTGGACCCCTCGCCAATAAGCCGCGTCCTCCTCCACCGTTGACTCATAGACTGGAACGCCTAGACATTGTTAGGTTGATGACTGACGAGCCGGAGTTCACATACCATAACGCTTGTAAGGCGAGAGCAAGATCAGGTCGAAATAAATCTCAAGTTGCTCGCAAACCCTTGCAATCGTAGATATGAGGTCTTGCGTATCACGCGCTGATTCGTGCCCGAAGATAAGGATTCGTTTGCTAGTTGGCGCATGGCTGCAGCCTATACTTGACGTAACCTCCGATCGATACCATCCTAGAGCAATCGGAAGGCTGAGACAGTTGTGCGCAATATCGAGATACCAGTCTGTAGTGCCCTTTTGAATTTTTTGAAACCGTCCTGGCCAGTCAAACTGGAGCGTGCCATCCAGAATATCCCTCTCATCCAACTCATCGTCACTCCGGCGAAGGAAGGCATTCACTAGCTCAATAGCCAAGGACGCATTCTGCTTTTGCACTGCAAGCCGTAACTTGGGGTGTTCCGGCAGCTGCTCGCCAATTTCGACGAATCGCAGAGGACAGCCAAGTTTCGTTGCTTCGTCTTCGAGGACCTCCCTTGCCACGGCTTCCGGTTGCACAACAGAGTATGCCGGTGTGCCTCGTTTCATAATCCCGCTCTTGTGCCCTGCAATACTTTGGATCGTGTTTCCAAGGAGGTCGGCATGATCTAGGCCGATTGTTGTGAAGCCGCAAGCGACGGGTTGCTTGAAGATATTCGTGGCATCCTTACGTCCTCCCGCATGAACTTCGTAAATCGCCATGTCCACGGCCTCTTTCTTGAAGACATGTGCGGAGAGTAGAAAGAGAAGCTGTAGATACCCCGGCATCTGCGTGTCGTCGCCAACATTCTTGTAGAGTGTATCCCAAACTTCGAAGAAATATTGCGCAAAGAGTTGCTCCGAGATCGGCTCTGAGTTGATTCGTATGCGTTCTCTCTCCGTTACGAGGTGAGGAGATGTGTAGAGCCCAACCGAAAAGGGGCGGGACTGATGTTGAAAGTGCGTACGAATGAGGCAGTCCGCCAGGGCAGCTGTGCTACCCTTGCCTTTAGTGCCGGTGATGTGGATCACGTCAAGCATATCGATGTCCTGATGCCGTTAGAACAGCGCAGTCACATTGTATTCGACTGTATACCTGGTGTCCAAGCTCGAATAGCCACTCTTTCATATTCAAGTTGTTTGGATGGTTCTTGGTCGGTGGTTTCGGGTTTTGCTTCGCTAGCCATTGTTTGGATCGACGGCGGAGGAGATCGATGGCGCTCTATAGACTTGCTTAGCTGTTGTCTACCAGCCGAACGGGGATCTTTCGAGTACCTGGTAGGTTCTGCTCATTTTTGTCGCAAAGCACACGAGGCTCACAGTCGCGCATCGTCATCTATTGGTGATTGGTGTTGTCGCGCTTGGGCTGCTGATGATCAGGGGGTTGGCAAATTCCTTGTCGGCATGTCACGTGCGTCGGGATTAACTTTACAAATCAAAGCGTCAAGGTTTGTAGTGACGTCATGGTTATATCATCTAGCTTGCATAGGCTCAGGGCTCACGGAAGCGCCGAAAAGAGGGGCGAGTACCAGACCCGAGGGCCGTCTCTACTTAGGTGCATGCCGCCCTTGGAAAGTCGCTGGGGTCGAGGATGGTCTTTTCAGGCTTGTGGCGGATTGTATGGGTGTCCAACCCGTTTGTGAAGGATCCGGGCCATGGTCGGACGGCCTTGCAGCTTGAACTGTTTCGGGAGCGGGCGTGGTTCGGCTTGAGTCTACATTGGGCTGTTAGCTGAAGCTGCATCGTCGGACGTCGCCATCGGCTGACCTTGGCCTGACCATGCTGCACAACACGCGCAGTTATTACAGGTACTGGCTGAGGCGCTCTTGGTTGGGGTGTCCTTCTGGGTTGCGCTGTCCGTCGCCAGTTCCTCTTCGTCCCTGTACTGCGTTAGCAACCCATCACACAACTGTCCCGCTCCAGAAACCCACGGGATACGGGAGCATTTCGCTTGGGAGGCCTTCTCGGCCCCCCTCGTGGCAGTACACCAGAAGCCCCTCGTGCACATGGCTCTCCAGATCTTGCATGCTCTGTGGAAATTCTGCATCATCTTTTCGCACGTCCCTTGGAACCCGTAGAGCTCACGGCCGAAGGTGAGGGCAAGCTCGCGGTCGTTCATATGCGGCAGGAACAGCGAGAACCAAAACACCTGAGCTCCACCCCAGAGGAAACGCCATGCTGCCGTGTTCGCCTGGATGGCCGTGAAGTTATCCTGCTGTGCTTCCGCACTAGGATCGCCTGCTTCCCTTCTCGACGTCAGTCAATTGCGAATAAGTTCATAGAGGTTACCTACGTTGTGTCATCCCTTGCTTCTTTGGCGCTTTGAGTTCGGATGGCGCGTGTAGAGAAGACCCAGTAGAACCCAACGGCCAGCACTGCGGCGACCAAAACACTAGTGAGCGTAGCATACACAAACTTCATCTGCTTTCCCAGGTTCATCGCGCCCATAGCGACAATCGACGGCGCTTTAAGCAGGCAACCCTTGAGGAAGGCGTTAGGCGCGTCGGACTTCCTGATGCCTCGCCGCGATGCATCGGTGACGTCGGTACTTGACTTCTTAAGGGCCTCAAAGGACATAGAGTCTAATCCAGGCTGGACTTCGTAATCCCACAGAAACTCCAAGATGTGAGGGATAGCAATGATGATGGTCTTATCCCAGGCGTCGTCGATTGATGTATAGCGGCGAAGCACAAAAGGGAGGAAGTGGCCTGTGATACAGGTGATGAGAGCCAGTAGAAAAAGGGTCAGAGCCCAGCTCGGGTGGCAGCTATGTTTCTTCTGCCCTTCGAGTAACGGGGTCGTTTCCTTTGCTGGAGGATCCATGAGGCAACAATGTCGTCCGCGGACCACGAGGGCCTTGGCGGGGGGTGCTCCCTTTTTGGCTCACCGCGAGCGCTGACAGCGGTGCAGTCAAGCTGTGTCTCTACGTATGCGAGGCATCAACCGAAGTCACAGGGCATGTGCATTAGCCTGTAAGGTCTGCAGATGACAATATATTTGTCTCCGAGGGGGCTACTGTACAAAGCGAAGACCTCGCAGCAGGTCTCCTGTCGTCCGTGACAAACGTGGGGGCCATTTACCCTTCCATTTTGAAGCTTCTAATGCCTCCGTTGCTTCTTCCATGGCCTGGTCTCCCGTCTCAAGTTCACGCAAGGAGTAATTGATATCCTCCACATGCTCTTTGGCATCTTCGTGTAGCTTCTGGATCACAGGATCATGTTGCCATGCTTTTGTAACCTCCACAGCAGTGTTCCATGTTTCCCGCTGTATTAACCAATTGGGTCAGGTCGAGTCAGGTCACGAGCGCTCTGCCGACTTACAATTGCTTGTTCTGTCTGCTTAAGACGTTCTTGAGAAGGCAGATGCTTTACATAAAGCTTATCGTAGCGGATGGCGTCATCTATAATCCACTGATGAAGATCTTGGTGCTTGAACGCGATTGACGTGGTTAACAAACTGTATAGTTTGGCAATGGTCTTGGTTGAGTCTCGCGAGAGCTTCGCAAGACATCGCTTGGCCCAGAAATCACACAAGAAAGGATAAATCTTGTATGATTGAAAGATAAGAATGATAAATTCTGTGGCGTGAAACAGCCATAGAGAAGGCAGCGGTCTAATCTGAGGAATTTTGATAGGCTCCACGGGATATGATCGTACTCTATGATGCGCGGTAGCCAGTCTGTCAGGTTGATGGAGGCTTGGTTTCTGAGCGATAGCCATGTCGGTGGGTGTGGTCGGCGTACGATTTGCGATCTCTTGCAGGAAGGCAACCACCCAGGGTATGCATGCGTCCTGCAGTTATATGCGTGGACGGTCTGGGGCCTCGCTGACCGGCCCGGGGGCACGAAGGGGCGCTTGGACTGGTGTGATGGGGATGAGCTGAGATTCATGCGCGTGCCGCACACCATCGCGGACGCGAGACTAGCCCCTGGCGATCGAAGCAGTTTGGACGTCCAGACCTGATCGGCGGCTTGGTACGATTAAAAGGGAGCTTAGGCAACAATAGGGATCGGTCGAATTAAAGCAGGACTACAAAGACTTGGCAAGACATCGCGGTCGAGACCCTTGCCCGCAACGACCCCACCAGACCATATGATCCCAGGACGTTGACATCTCAGGTTTACAATCAGGGCATATCTCGTTCCCTCGGAATTCGAACTTGGTAACGTTCAGAGGGCACCTATGGTGCGTTCTCCAATATTCACCGCACCATTTGCCCGCAATCCATCGCTGGCCGCCGCAGCTGAATTCCCTTATGATCCATTGGCACATGGTCTCGAGCCTTGTAATGGTTAGTAGGACTTTCCAGCGACACCAGTGTGTACGTACTTTGTTTAAGGGGGTATGGGGGTGCAAGAGCTTCGTGCGGAAAGTAGGAGCAAGATGAGGTGGATGCTTAATGGCGAGGCTGTCCAATAAATCATGCATGCCATGATCCTTCGTCGTATTGTACATGGCAGCAACAGGTCCAACACCCATCAAGCCGAAGCGGACATGACCTCAGCTCCGATATGACGGTGGTGCCAGATTGGATGGATTCTCCCTTGGCAGGCCTGATGGCTGCTCTACAGTGTCTCGGAGGGCCACTACTGCTGCAGCTGGGTTGATGCCATCGAGGGTTCAGCGCCTGTCACAAGGTGCAGGGGTGTCCAAGCGCTTGGTACCTTACAATCACAGCTGCTGGTTATTTGGTAGCCGAGCTGCGCCTGTCATCCTGATATGCAAGCAGCAAAAAGACTTTCCTATTTGGGTGGACGAGCCATGTCTACAAGAAGGTCTATGCCCTGATGAAACATCAATCTGGTACTAAGGTTCCTGAACATGCAAGCAGCAAAAAAACTTTCCTTTTTGGGTGGACGAACATTAATTTAGTACTAAGGTCCCTGAACATGCAAGCAGTAAAAAAACTTTCCTTTTTGGGTGGACGGACATTAATTTAGTACTAAGGTCCCAGAATATGCAAGCAGCAAAAAAAGTTTCCTATTTGGGTGGACGAGCTATGACCACAGGTGGTTCCATGCCGGATAAACCATCAATCCGATGTTTGTAGATTATCTCCGCACTTGCTTGGCTCACCGAGCTCCCCAGGAGCATATCCCCAACCGCGGCACTGTCTCTGCGTTAGTGGATCCTCGGCCGATCGAGCAAGTGGGGCTGCACAGGGAGCTGTCATCCTGAATGCCCATTTCGCCCGCGTGGAAGGGCGCAATGGTGAGCGGGTCTGGGTTGGGAGGCAGTGGTGACCCCAACAAGCTTTGGACAGTATGCTCGACGTCGTGGCCTGGGAGCAATGGAGAGAAAGCTTGTCTGGGGTTTGGAGGCCGATCTCTTGGAGGTCGCCCACTTTGGTATGTCTCGAGCTGGCTGCTTTCTTTCTTCTGGAGCTCTTGTCCTTTGGTGTCCAAACCAGCAAGGGCTGTCTTCCGGCAGTTGATTTCGGGGTCGTCACTTGGCTGGGAATAGATGAATCGCAAGGTCTTCTTAATGCGGCGTTGCTTCAAGTTCCCTGTGAACTGATCCGTAGAAAAAAGCGGAAGTGTTGATGCTTAAGGCACGCAGTATCGAGACTTGCTCCTGCAAGTTGGCGATGAGGCTCTCCAACTCTTCTGGATCGGTGGCTTTGCCAATGAAGTTCATGTGTTCATGCATGATACTGGTCGGGTGGGTGAGATAGTCGGAAAGTTGATTCTGGCAAGCATGCTCAAAAAGCTGGATCGGGCGAGAATGTTCTTTTGCAAGGGTATGACTGAGCTCAGTGTCCGTAAAAGGAGTATTTACTCGTCAAGACGGGTCTGAATGAGCATGACTTCCCAAAAGGGATAAGCTTGTGTGATTCGTGACGCAGATACGTTGCAGGAGCCATGCTCGTCTAGATCCTTGCAGGCGAGCATGACTACCGCAGGCGGACAAGCAGTAGCTCCGACGGGGAAGGAACGCCCCAATAGCGAAGCCTGAGACAAAGACATTAGGTCATTCATGGTCGGGATTGGAGGTGCTGACGGCAGAAATGGAGAAGAAAGGGTTTAGAAGAGAGGGGGCTCGGGGGCAGCTGCATGTTACATTACACTTCCAAGTCGACGCCTGCATGAGTCTCCAGTTGACCTGCCACCTCGACCCAGGGATTTTCCATTGCCCAGCTACATCAGGTACCCTTAGATCTCCTCTGTCGAGATGGACGACATGCAAGAGCCGGCGCTTGTGAGATCCCGTACTGTCCAGAACGTTTGGATGACCTGACCACTGCCCAGGAGCCCGAAAGTGATGACGAGGATTCTGCTGTAGAAGACGTAAGCTTTCCTCCAGCCCTGAACATCCTCCTACTGAAACGTTTCCAGGTCTCCGACGACGACTCGACGGCTTCCCTACAACCAAGCATACTCGACTACCCGATAGAGAACGGCCGAACGTACCATGCATATCACCGAGGAAGTGAGTACGGCTCAATTGGAATCAGATCCGGTGGACTAACGAGATTTGGACAGAATACCCGTATCCAAACGACGAGGTGAGGTCCTGATCGTCATGAGCGCTGATGGAGCGGCTTGCTGATAGAGGAGTTGGCCTTTGAATAGAAGGAACAGGAGATACTGGGTACGTCCAGCGCTTCCTTCGGTCGCCATGATGGCTAACTTCAAACATACGTCGTACACGAGATATGGGCCAAGACCTTGGGAAGAAAGCTCGCGCTCTGTCCCGGGAGCGCCAGTGCCACACGGGTGCTGGATGCTGGCACTGGAACAGGGATCTGGGCAATAGATTTTGGTAGGTGACGGGTAGTGGGAGGCGTAGGCCGGAACGAACTGCTTACATCCGTTGTCAGCCGACTCACACCCGGATGCGGAGGTGATTGGTGTGGACCTCAGTCCAATCCAGCCCAAATTGTAGGTCTTCCGGAATACAGCTTGTATCTGCTCGCACCATGCTGACGGCAAGTCGCACAGCGTACCTCCTAACTGCAGTTTCCAGATAGACGATCTTGAGGACCGATGGATATGGGGGAGGCTTTTTGATTTCATTTTCGCTCGGGACATAAGCGGAAGCCTCCAGGAGCCCCAGAAGTTCATCAGGGATGCATTCGAGTAAGCCACCCGAGATTCGCCGAGAAAATAACTGACAACACTCACGGCTACAGCAACCTTGAGCCAAATGGGTATCTGGAGCTCCAGGACCACACCTATCAAGTTGGATGTAATGACAAGACCCTCGCGGGCACGTCCTTGCAACTTTGGAGTTCTTACCTAGTCGAGGCCGGGAACCAGGCAAAGCGACCAATCGACGTAGCCCCTCTCTTCCAAGGAATGATGGAGGAGGCAGGATTCGTTGACATCGTGGTGACTAGGAAGGTATGGCCGACGAACGGCTGGGCTCAAGGAAAGAAACATAAGGAGCTGGGCGCATGGGTACTCGCTTCGCTTTATAACAACCTCGATGGGGTATCCATGGCGTTGTTTACCCGGGTCCTGGGCTGGACCTTTGCTGAGACGACGGTTTTCTTGGCCCAAGTCAGAGATGACTTGCTAAACCACGGAATCCACGCATACTGGCCAGTGTAAGAATCCCCCAGAGCAAGTCGCGATGTTCATGGTTAATGCTGAAAAAGGTACATCGTCTACGGACGCAAGCCAGACAACGTACCGGCAGTGTCACAACAGGATGCAGAGTAGCGACGTGTGAGCTGGTGGCAGGCTGTTGTTGTGGGCAGTGTGGTCTTGTCCGTGTCATTGCTGAATCGTCAGCGCATGACATACATGCTAGCAAAATGGGCGACGGCGCGCGACACTTGACATGGCCGCACTGTGCTTCAGTGGCGCCACGCGTCGCGACTCCACGACGCGTAAATCGTCGACACGCAGGTCAAAGACGCATGCGGCCCCACATGCGCTTTGCGGCTCCAGGTGGCGGTGGGGTCTTGACGACAGCTGCAGGCGACGAGCGATTTGCACGCCGGGCTTGATTATATAGGACAGTCATCACTAGTAATGTAGCCGCTGAATAGAATATGTGGCATCTCTAACCATCTGAGTACCTGACTGTGCGTCGAGTGATAGAGCGCACTATGCTGTTGATCTTGGGTGCTACCTAGATGACGGGAGCGATAGCGAGACCACAGACTATGAGTATGAGCTCTAGGCTAGACTATACCGGTGACTGGACCGGACGGATCTGCGGGGGGCGAGAGTACTTTTCACGCTCTTCGCCCGAGTATATGTGAGGTGGTCTTGCATTACGTGCCGTCCTGGTCGTTGATCAATACTTGTTGAATAAATTCCAGCGGGAGGACTTGTCGCACATGGGTCCGAGCATGACATCGATCTCAACGGTCGGAGAGAGACACCGTGAGTCACATATCATCAACGAGGCAGCCAAAAAAAAGCCCACCAACGGTTGCAACTATGAGACGGCTGCCTGTATCCCTGGCGGCCTTAAACGCTGGGCGGCCAACATGCGGTGAGGCCCTTCCGTGCCGGGGCTGAAGACAAGGGTCGAATGTCCGCCCGAGAGCCTTGTTGATCCGGCAGATGCAAAGCAAGGTGCTTGCCACGCACGGGGAGTACGGTACTTCCCCGTGCCCCTTTTGATACACCGAAACGTATGACTGACTTAGTTGGACTTTGCCTGCCATCTTGCTGCAGTCCGCCACCGAAATGCAGCCCAGCTACCAATGTCCCTGTCGCCTGTGCAGTAGATCATCACCAACCGTATTTGTAAGTGCATGCCAACCATGCGTTTGCGCTGGCGAAGCAGGCTGGGCCGGGGTCTTCGGGCGATGATGGTGTGAAAGGTGGCTGCAGCAGACGTCTAAGCTCAGCCATCAAGGCGTTGCAACATGGCTTGCGTCCGCCTCGCTTGCGCACCCGTCACGTATGTGAACTTCACAAAACTCTGCGCCGGCGAGCGACCCTGGCCTGACCCCATGGGATGGTGATGGTGTAGAAGGTGCAGGCAACCGCCGATGAGGCACAGCACATTAGGCGTTTGCCTCACCGACAGTTTATGGAGGTTCTCGACGCTCGCATGTCGGTTCTAAAAGGCTATAAGTAGCCGGCATCATCATTACTTCTGCTACACGTCGAGGAGAATTCAACATCACCTTCGCCTTCTCTTCATTCCTCTGAGGCTGGAATATCCGTTGTCATGAGCACCTACTACATTTTCGCTGGTCTTGTATACCTTGCGGCCGAGGTCAGGGCTCATCCACCGACAGACCTTGACCTCTATAGCCATGACCTCATATGCCGAGGAATCGAGAGCCACTCGGAACTTCTGAGTTCTGACGTAACAGAGAAAGCCACCGTTGACAGCGTAACTCAACGAGTCAACCTACTTCTTGGTCATTATCAAAAGAGCGTCACAAAGGCCGTCGGGGTAGCGTCCGTCCCCGGCAGCTGGAGCCTGGAAGACCTTGACCGGCTCATGAGAGTCTTTCCTGATCGCCGATACCCTACTGTCAGGTCTTGCAAGAAGGAAGACGCGATACTCCAGGTGGTCGGTTTTCTTGCAGAGGAGGCCTGGTGGTCCAAATACCGCCTTCCCCTCAATATACCTCCCGTGGTGAACGAGAATTATCTCGTGGGCTGGTGTGTGGCTCTCGGAAAACCAAGCAGGAGAGTGAAACTCCCTGCAGACCTTATTTCGCCGCTTTCATCTCCAGTCACAAGCAATCCCGGAGACAGAGACATGGAGCCAGCCGTCGCTTCTAGAAAAGGGGCGTCCCGATCGAGTCGCGCTGAAGCGAGGCAGTGCAGGACACCGTCTCCCGATACATCATCGACAGAAAACAACCCTCCCACGACTCCTGAGACGGAGTTTGCGGGGCTTTCGGGCTTGGATGAAGACGAGGACGAGAAACCGGCGCTCCAGGCGCGCGGAAATTGTCGGCCTTGTGGCTGGAGACATCAGTGAAGGGATATTGTGGGAGGGCTTGTGTGGACGCACTGCGGAGAAAGGGGATGGTTTCAGAGGGCTCCGAAGAGTGAGCTGCATGATGTCCTTGCCATGGAGGCTTGGTTTAGTTGCTGTTTCTTAGTCGAGAGATGCTGTCCTCGTGTTGAATGGATCCAGAAAAGTGTTTTGACTTCTGTGTCGCTATGTCTGTGATGTAATCTCATATGCGCATTCAAGGTCTACAATCATCATCGAGTGAGAGAGCAGTCCGAAAGCCACGTCCTGAATCACCGTACTACGTCTCAAGTACTCTAAGACGGTATCACCAAGAACAAAGGGGCAATTGAGGCGTCTCCCTAGGGAAAGCAGATGCACTGAAACACTCGATCTGGGTCACAGCTCAGCCGGTGTAATTTACTGCCTGTGAACAAGCCGCCGAAGCTTCGCGGTTGCCGGTCTGGTGTGGCCATCAGCTAAGAGCCGGGCCATGCTTCATCTCCGTTGCTGGCCAGCACCCCAGGCACTGATTTCCGAGTCCCCGGAAGGGTTAGGCTAATGGTAAGCCCGAGGGGCTTTCTTCTCCTGAATGGCTGTTGCTGAGCGCCATGCTGGTCGATGCTGGCCTGAGGTTAGCTCTCGTCTTGCCAACAGAATCCATATAACAAGAGGTGCGCGACATCGATCGCCTCTTCACCTCAAAAAACCACCACCCACACGCTGTTAATTTTCTGCCTACTTCGTTAACGTCCCGCAGCACCAGTGCTTATACACAATGGCATCTCCGTTTTCTGACCATTGGATCCAACCATCTACAGTGAATCCAGCTGACTTACTTCTGCGTCCGCCGGGTACGATGTCGAATAATCACCTGCCAGATCCACGCACTCTAAACATCGTTGAGAGCTCCGGTCCGCTCGCTACCTCTTACTCGACTCCTCACCAGCCCGCCCAAGAACACCACCGCCAACAACAGACCTCTTCTGCCGCCAGAATGTCAGATCCCTCAGAGGACAAGAGGATCCTCCACAACAAACCTGTCACGACAGATGATATTACCTCCACCACGCGTATCGATACCCTGATGAAGGCCCTCCACAAGAGAAATGGCAAAGAAGAATTGCCACACAATTACTCAGAGGAATTTGGTGCTGAAAACGTAAAACCTAGACTGTCGTCATTCCCATGAGACTGATACATGCTGACACCGGCCTCTCTTGGCTAAGGCAAAGAAGTACAGGTGTCCCTATGACGGATGCCGGAAAAGCTTCACACATAATTCGTATTTGGAAGACCATAAGCGTGTCCACGATGGTCAAAAGCCTTTCGTATGTTCCTTGTTTGACTTGAGCCCGACCTCGATTGAGTAACGAGTACTAGGCATGTACTTGGGATGGATGCGGCCGTAAATTCTCCCAGGGTGGAAATCTTCAGGTAAGTCAGCAACCCCAAGCTTCACTTCAACTACGAAGACTGAGCATCACTCTGCAGACGCATACTCGTCGTCATATCGGCAAGCGCCCCTTCGAGTGCAAAGTTTGCGGAGCTTCGTTTGTCGTAAACACCGGCCTAGTATCGCACAAGATCACGCATAGCCAGGCAAGGAAGCGCTTTATGTGTGGGTTTAACGGTTGTACCAAGAAATACACTACCATGGGTAACCTGAAGGTAAGCCGTTCTTCCAAAGTATGCAGACCTACGCCTAAAACCAGACACGTAGAAACACCACAATGAGAAACACGAGCCAACAATCATCAGGCTTGCAGACTTGGTAGAGTCTGTCACAGACGTCAGCGCACTCTCAGCCGAAGACCGAAGGCTGCTCGATTACTTCGCCGAAATCTATAAGCACGCTGCGAAGGGTATCAAGGGCCGCGGCCGAGACCGCTGGGTTAGCGAGGTCCATGTGGATAACAAGTGACTCAGCTCGTTCGGGATGGGCTACTTCTGATCGAAGATCTTCGACTCGGTCTTTCCCGCCTAGTCCTGTGAGGAACAAGGCACACCGACTACGCGTGACTTTGCATCATACTTGTTTACCGGTTTCTGTTAGCTCTTGGAGTCGATGTGGCAAGAAAGATGTACTATTAGAAGATACGAGAAAATCCGGTGATCCTCTGCTGCATAATTCAGCGCATCGTACACAATTACTCCCGCGTTTTGTGCCTTATTCACACACGGCAATCTGTCCAATCATCTTGAGCTCAATCAACCCATTATTTGTTGCATATCCCCCACCGCACCTCATGACTTGTAGGTATCGTCACGGTAATGAGCCCGGAACATGGACTGTGACATGTGGCTTTTCAGCTGGCATGATGACATGTAGACCGAGGAAGAAGTGATTGTCGGCCAGGATCATTTCTCGTGGAATTCTGGAAGGCATTCACGTTGTATCCGTCGGCCTCTGCTGGTTTGGCGTTTCTTGCCGAGGCAGCTGACTCGGGTGTTGAGCAACTAGAATGTGTCCCATCACTGTGACTGGAATGCTAGTCAGCATTGACAGAGGTTGCAGCAGCCTATAGGCTATGTCCTGGATGACCTTACCGCATCCAAGGACTCCGGGATCTTCGTCACGAAGATAGGACGACCACGGGGAAAGTCGAGTCATGGCGTCGATGCCCTTGTTAGTGGGTTCCCATGCCCAAGTCCAAGTTACTTAAGTTGACTGTCTCCGTGCTTTTCTGGCAGATGCGTTTCTTTTTTATCGGCATTCCTCTGGCCACACCTCCACTTTGCTATGGATTCGTATAACGCTCGTCACCTCGTGTTTGTGTCCTGTGGGATGAGCTTGCTGGCATCTGTCCTTCGCATTTATCGCCTCTACCTGGTGTACAGACAAGGCCCTCGACAAGTTCTTGTTGCGCATACAATAAGAGAGAGATTCCGTTACAGCTTTTTACTCATTGTTTTTGTCGAAACAACTTTCTACCTCGGCGCCGTGCTCTCTTTCAACATCCTGGCACACATTCAGGGTGATATTTGGCTGGTCTTCTTATCCCAAACGATTGTTCTCAGCAGCATGATAGAACAGGTGGGTAGCCTCCTTACTTTGGCTTTCCCATGACTGATGGAAGTAGTGCTGTTGGGCAGCCGGTCTGTGGCACGTGCTCCAGCGAGCTTTTCACCCAGTTGCTGTTCTTCGCGCTTTGGTGCTTTGTGCCGCCGAATTCATCGCGGGTATTGTTCTCGTAGGGGAACTACCCACTACTGGAAGCATCATGCTATCCGTGAGTGCCGGGTCGTTCCGCGTCTGGATGGCTTGGGAATGGGCCGTTTTTACGTGGAGCTTTAGGGATAGGTCAGTCGGCAACAGTTTACGCAACACCCCGGAGACGCGACAATTACTTGGCCATCTTTCTATCCAAATCCTCTCCGCTCTCGGTGTAATCGCGGCTTGTGCCGCGGCTACCCCTTCTGCCTTGACCACTAGACCATTTCTACGTCTCGGCATATCCCCTGTAGGTAGTCTGAGCCTCCATGAGAGCAATGTTAACATGACAGGTCATTTCAACCGTGTACGGGGTCCATGACCTTGCTACAGAGATCTGGATGATGGCAGGCCGTATCAGGGAGTTCATCCGGAATTTCGAGAGGCCGAGTAACATAGATGAACAGGAGCTTCAACATCCGGTTCCTCCGGAGGGAAGAGAAGAGGGTGACGAGAGCACGGAGGATCAACATCCGGGTTGGCAATCGCCCTACTCACCGGGGTAGTCGAGAA
Source organism: Verticillium isaacii (assembly GCA_002851775.1). Lineage (NCBI taxonomy): Eukaryota > Fungi > Ascomycota > Sordariomycetes > Glomerellales > Plectosphaerellaceae > Verticillium > Verticillium isaacii. The sequence goes on along the minus strand of NMXN01000005.1, from coordinate 6,453,667 downwards.
GCAACACCAGACATTCAATACACGAAGAAAAAGAGGGATGAGTCTACGCGGGCGTGGGGGGCGGCAGGGTGATTCGGGTCAAATCTGAAAGCTTTAGTCGTACTTGGCTTGCCTGATGGGTAGAGTCTCTATCATTTATGACGTTGCCAAGTCTTGCCGCAGCAGCAAGGTCGTTGGACGACCGCCTTAAATAGGCCATGTGTATCTGCTTCTACATCTTCCTGCTGGCTGATAAGGTTCTTGATTTTCCTGTATCTCTGACATAGAAAGTCAGACGCCTTCCTCGCGAGATCTTCGTTAGTCGCATCGTGACACAAGCGTATGGCTGCCAATAGAATGCATGCATCGTTTAACCGGTAATGTGGCTCCAAGTCGCATGCTCTAGCTGCGGCCTCCAGGCTGTCGGCGGTCACGAAGCCGAGGACGGTTGTGATGCCTCCAACGAGGGTGTATGTGGCGTGGAGCAATCCGGGTGGCAGGTAAAGAGCAGTTTCTGGCGTCAGCAGGATAACATGGACTTCCGTCACAAGGTCGACAAGTTTTCCGAAATGATACCTCTCGTCGCTGTTCACGATGTTCAGCCAGACCTCACGGTTGGGGTCAGTGTCTCGGCAGACGGCGACCAGTTTTGCTCCTTCGGTGATCATGATGGCATGTTCCCCCTGATCTAGACGGTCAACGGACGACGCGAACTGACTTGAAGGGCAAGACGTACCATCATGCATGTCAAATGTCGTGAAGGCGGGGGTGATATTGGAGGAGGCCTCCGTTCTGGCGGTTTTCAACTGGACAAGGTCTTGGGGGATGGCCATTTCAATCTTCTCGCTGTAAAAGTTGACTGCAAAGACCGCTCGCTGCGCGTCCGGATGTTCAAGTTGGCTGAGGACCTCATGGATTTTGGGTGGATATCGTGGCTCGTGGAGGTCCTTGATGCTGAAGACCTTGTTCCGGTCTTGATCAAAATGATGCATGAAGTCGTCAAGGAGGACATCTCGCTGCGGTCGGTCGGCCCAGCACGCGGAGGCAGGGAGGATGGTTGGAGGATGCATTCCCTTGTCTGTGTAATCGGCGCTCCAGCCTGTCCACTCGGTGTGAATCCCATGTGAAAGCCGGATCGCGGTAGTGAAAGCAGTCGCAAACGGTTTGAGGGAACCTGTCGAAGCCCTCAAGAAGTGAGAGAGGGCATGTGAAATGGCATCAGGTACTGGCGGTTGATCGGGGTTCGCCCAGTGGATGGCACCGTACCGTTTGCGTGGTTCGTGCAAGCATTGGCCGACGCTGGCGGACACCATTGACCACGCCTGGCCGATCTTGGAGTAAGCATCTTGCACCTTGGCGGTGAATCTGTAAACTCTGTCAAGCCGCAACAGAGCCTGTTGTGTGTAGACGTCGCTCAGATATCTGGCGTTTTCGGCCACGGCCTCCACTTGCGTCAGGATGAGCGACGCGGACTGAACGCATGCAAGCCTGGACCGGCTCTGCTGCAGGCCTGCCACAACCGTCGAGTGGAGAAGTTCCACGATGGGCACAGGTGCCGGCCTGGGATCGAGGTGTAGAGCAGGTCGCAGGCACGTGTTCAATGCTTGCTCCAGAACCAAATCGGGTTCGTTCGGTTGTGTTTCTGGCAGAAGAAGGCAGGCTATCCAACATCGCCAGACGCAGAAGTCGATTGACAACGAGAGTTCCGTGGCCGCAACGATGGACAAGGCAGAAACGATGAGCAGAAGAGCGGAAACACCCTCTGTTTTTTGCAGGACTGGAGCTGTTTGCCGGACCTGATAGAAAGGGCGCTGGTTCCCACCGAAAAGTTGATAGAAGTTCTCCACGTGGCGTGTCGCGGCGTCCGGTACAACAGGCAAAGCTCGAGGATCGTATAGAATGACGGAACCACCGGCGTCACAAACAACGCCGAGGATCCAGTAGTCTACATCGACAGGTATGGCCAGGAGCACCTTGGACGAATCGAGGACGAAGTCAAGTGATGCCCCGTTTGCCCAGTCGTCGCGGCCGAACACGATGAATGTGGCAGCAGTAGTGACCCGCAGAACTTCAAACACGCCGTATATGATGTCCGGATGTAGAGGTTCGTCTCCTTCGAGTGTGCGCCGGGCCTCCGCGGAGAGGCGCGGTAGGCCTCGCGAGTCCGAGGGCGATGCGATGCGTCTTCGTTTCCTTGCTGTGGCAGCCACTGGGCCTCCCGCGGCTGAGTTGGATTTGCGCGTGCAGCCGCGTCTCGCGGCGGAGGCAGAACTAAGCGAGCTCTCCGCAAGGACCAACAGCGGGCGGTTGTCGCATGGCTCTTGTTGGTTCGAGGGCTCGCCTCCCCTTTGGGCCTCCTGGTCGTTGTTGTTTGGGCTCATTGACAGCCTCTTGTTGGCGCTTCGACGACGAGCAATCTGTGGGTTAACATGTTAGTGGGCAGTTTGGGAGGTAGGATGCTGATGCGTACTTGTGGCGGCCAGGTGCTGGCGTTGACGTTTGTCTTCGTCACAGCCAAGCCGGTTCTCGTCGTTGGTCCCACATGGGTATGGAGGTGGGAGGATGCCTCGACGGAGTGGCATCCATGACAGCTGCTTCCATCAAGGGAAGTAACTGGGGAGGAATTGGACCTACACCACAGGACATCATGGTTAAGGGGCAGAAAAGGGATCTTACATCATTAGAGCCAAAAGAGGACCCCAGACTGAACCCCCTTGGGCGAAAACAGAGGGAAACACGTCGCCACGTGACTCAATCGGATTCACCACATGGTCGACGCGGCGAACAGCGATGGCCAATCATTTTGATTACCACCACCTGGATTCATGGAGGTGCCTGGAACGCGTCAAGGGGCAGGTTATTGGCGCACCACGGGGCAACACGAACATGACACGACATGACCGGCTCCCAGGGTACGAGGGGAAGTTGTCGAAACAGAAATCACACTGGCGACACGTAGACAAAGCTGGCAGCCCGATTTTTTTTTTTTGCAATTGACGGGGCAATGGCGAGTAGGTGAGGCGGGAAAGAGATCATGCGACCGCCGCTCGTCTGCAGGCGCCCGCCGTGGAGGTTAATGATAAAATCGTCCACAATGAGTACCACAATGCATATGTCCGGCGGGACTGTGCTCGATCCATGGCTGCTACCTGCATCGCTTTCAAGGATCTGGGAACTGTCCACTAAGGCAGCGAGCACGCTGCCAGTCATTTGCCAGTAGAAACAGTAACAATAGCTCTTCAAGTCATTGTATTGCAAACGAATCAGTCTACTTTGAACTATGTATTCAGTCACTCAAGCTTCTAGCACCATGATTAAAATGACTGTGGGCCGCCAGAGCTAGCCCAACCAACAACACCATTATCCCCTGGCAAGGTGGAAAGAACGCCATCAATAGGTTCTTCCACAGGCGAAGGAATCGTACAGACTTGAGAGTTATCGCTCAGTGTGATCCCGGGACATTTATCCATTCCCGCAGTTCCCGTGTCGCACGTAGCAATGATGTGTTGGAGAACGCCCTCGTCCCATCCTGAAATAAAGTCACCGTGAACTGAGTACCCTGTTTTATCCCCATTGGAAAGCACAAAGGGTTGGGAGCCTGCATGTGCCGCCCATCGATCTTGAAACTTGAGGGTGTCCCAGTAGACCTCATAGAACAAATGAGGAACCTGGACCCAGGAGGGCGGGCAAGTTTGCTTCCCATCTATGATGGATGGGAATGCCATGTTGTTTGTGTAGTCGTCTAGCGCTCTGCTTGGGTCGTAGCACGATGGGAAATGGAGATCCATGCGAAGAGGAGAGGCAAACTGATCACAGTTGGCAAATGGAAAGCCTACACCAGCTTCCGGGTTCCTTGGATCTTGCACACCAGCAAAAGTCCCATCGGAACCGGGAGGATAGCTAGGAGGCTCAGCGGATAAACGAGGACAAGACCACTGGGCAGGATGAATTGGGCCGTGGGATGGATCAAGGTTGAGCTCTGCCGAACCAGGATATGTTCGAAGGGTAGCGTTCCCGCTGACCATTTGGAGTCCTACAGGGAAAGGTTGAACAGTTTGGCCGTTCTCCCCAAAGCTACATCCAATAAGCATTCCTTTGCACTAAAGGTAATCTCTTCTGAACACAAACATTCGACTCACAAGTAGTAAACGTTCATATAGTACATGTCCACAGGCTCAAAGGCCTTTGTACCGGGGTCTTGAAAATACAGCTTAGGAAACCAGTAAGCACTGAAATCCCCTTCGACCATAGCCGTTGTACACTGAGATGAAACAAGATCTTGACCTTTCGAACTGAACCCAAAGTTACTGGCACCCATTACAGTATGAACGTGTGCCGATGGGCCACCAGGGCTAACGATAGGGTCGACTCGTCCTTCCACAAGCGGTGTATTCCAATGATGCCGAAGCACCGCAAAATTCGCAAGCACATTGCATGATTGAAGAACAAGCGACAGTAATGTATACCAAGCACGCATGGTACCTTACAGAAGGTGTAGACAGCGTGACAAAGGTGGGTTTATATCATGTAGATTCTACGTCTATAAGAGCCAATTCGGCGACTTTGCTCCTTGATGAGGAAGTGTCGAAAGCACGTACAACATACACACACACACAAACTACTACGCCTGGTGGCCTAGAGCCAATCAGGCATTATTCGATATTGTACACGGTCGCTTCTTGTGATTTGTCCAGATTTCCCAAAGCCCATACGAAGTCCTCTTTCCGCTCTTGCTTCTTCAAGTTCTGCCTCTTCGCCGGTCTCTCGTAGGCTTGGGGTTCTATCGGCAAGCTGCTTCGTACAACCAGTTAGGAGCATAAGTAGATTAAGTCTGTTCTAGATTGAGTTCATACCCCACACAGTCTTCTCTTCTAGTCTATAGACAGTATACCTTCTTGTTATTGGAGTACTCGCCGGAACATAGTTTGCCCGTAAGTTGCTCGCAGCAGTTGAATGTGTAACTCCGTAGTTCCTCACAATTTATTCGGATAATAACCGGTATCAACGACCTATCTTACTACTTGTTTTCGCGCCGCTTCCCCACATTATCTGTGAGCTGCCCAGTAACCAATCCGACATCTATTCAGGGACATTAAATGGCTGAGAAGCGATGTGGACGCGCGCGCGTATTCATGTTACAGTAGGCGCCCCAAGGACGCGGGCAGCATGGTGCATCCCAAGCGGCTTGTTTCTTATAAAGAAGACTACGACACTCCGTGTTTAAACAATACGACACTAGGCTAGCAAGCTTCTTAACCTACCCCCTTACCATTCCTGAATATCTGAAGTGAACTGCAAGATGCCTTCAGAGAAAGACCGCCTTTACGTGGCTTTGTACGCTCGCGGAGGGCTACCGACTATGCCCGGCCTAGAAGACACGTTGGTACACTCCCATCCCATCCGGATTGCATACTGACCCTGAAAAGGTACCACTGGGCCTTCATAGTTGGGCCCAAGTCAGAATCAAGCATCAGCCGAGGTTTTCGTTTCCATGCCAAGGAAAGACTGAACTTTGTTGGCACTCCACCTGTGGCACAATCGGTGTGGAAATACGAGGAATTGGGAATTTCTATGGCGCCAACTTCGATGTTACTTGTCCGTATCATGGTCGGCAAGGTCAAAAGTATGAATCGGCTGCGGTCGATTTTCCAGCATACACCGGTCCGACCTGAGGTTGAGGGTTGGAACTGCGTTGGATGGGTTAAGGAGGCACTGTTGGCTGCAATGCAGGATGGCAGGGCATTGGGGACATACGCCGGCGGATGGCAGGAAGTGAGGGACACCGCTATGTGGTACATTCAGAGCAAAAAGGAGGCTCATCGCTTCGACGGGACGGTGTACTATGACCCGGCTCAAGCAGCAACTTGGGATATGTTGTCGGGGGTGGAGCTGATCCCTTGACCACGATTTCCAGACACCAGAATTCGCGTAAATTCAGAGAGCACCAAAATACTTCTGCCTAACCCTCTCCATCTTCAACTCATGTGGCATAGGCTCCAAGAACTTGTCTGTCTCTGCCGCCCAGAATACGTTGACAGGATTGACATACTTGGCACAGGTGTACTCCCAGTATGGTGGCAACCACCCTGCTGTCTCCCAGTCCACAATACCTGTCACGTCGTCCCCCTCGACCAAAATATTCAGGCTGCTGAGATCACCATGGGTCAAAACAAGTCGGGTATCTGACTGTCGATAGAACTCGAAGAGCTGGTGCACATCATCAGGCAGCTTCGCGTAGTCAGCATTCAAATCTGCAACATTTACAAGAGCCTTGTGGAAGTCGCGGGTGGTAGCAAATGGCCCCCAAAGTAGCTTGGAAGGTAAGCGACAGTCGCAGAACGGACCGCCGCTCACGCCACCGACACTTGCCCCATCTGGAGGGGGTACAGAGCGGAGTTCGGTAACCATTTGACGGAGCTGGGCAAGGACTACCGATTTCGACTCTTCGGTACGGGTTTGCCAGCCATGCCATGCCATTTTACCACGCATCTTGCTCATCACAAGATAGGTGGCACCTTTATGAACAAAGGCGCAGTATACCTTCGGGACGGGAACGGAGGTGTGTCGGGCCACAAATCGCATGGCGTTGGCTTCGGCTAGGCTCGCAACTGGCTTTACCTTGATGCACATGTTGAATACGGACATTAAACCAGGAGAGGGTTTCCGTAACCACCGAAGATATCTGTGGGTTTTTGCTGTAACGAAGAGGATAACGAGAAGTCGATTGATAAGGCCGGCATTGACGGCTTCCGTGTTTGGTGACATGTCGGCAGAAAACTGACTCGAAGCTATCAAGACAATAGTTAGGTCGCAATTCTAGTTGCCCAACAATGAAATTGCTGCCGGAACCAGCGAACTCGCCTTTGCAGTTGTTCTCGTTAGGCTGCGGTATCGCATCGCGCTGAGAGAGAGTAGAGGCGATGACCAGTCGGCTGGGGGGGTGGAAGTGCCTTCGCCGATTTCTGGAACTGCTGGCTGCTTTCGTTAGCAGATGGTCCTGGACGTCAGGTTTCGGACGCCAACCTTGGATGACTCGAAATGCTCGGTTTTTGGGGGGAAGGCGCGCTGCGGACAAGCTGGCGACATATAAGCGCCCGCAATCTTGCAGGCTAAGGCCACGACGGAATCGGTGTCATCGCCGAAAGAGCCTCACTCCAGATTGGACCACAATTAGCCGAGAAAAATGACTAAGCGAATGGAACGACGAGTCGGAATATAGTTCTTCCGTTGTCTGCCACGACACAGAAATGAATGCAGTCTCGCCGTCATCCTATCGTCGGCTTCGCGGTTGTCACCTCGATTGAAGCACTTGTTTCCAGAATGCCCAGCTCTGATTCGCCAGTCTGTGCACTCTTTTTCAGGCATAGCTTCTATTGCATATCCCGGTGCATCGTTCGTTCGCCTTAGTATGACCGTTCTTAGTTCCAGTCAGCATGTCGTACGGACTTTGGGGCGGTCCCGGCAGGTCTCAGCTGGCTTCTTCGAGCAAGCTGTGACTCCTCGCTATCGGGAGACGAGGAACTGGAGTCCTGAGAGTCACTTGCATCATCACTTGACCAGTTGTTGGCAGTCTCAATTTGCTCCATGGTGTTGAAGCACTGCAGCGCAGGATGTTTGCTGGTCGCTTCTGGCGGACTCACCCTCCAAACCAACGGGCCACAAAGTGTCGGATCCACGGTGTGATCTGGTTTAATCACGATAGGGTGGATCTAGTAGATGTATCGCACAATTGGTGATTGTCTTGATTGTTGTTCTTGACCTTGATCTCTTCCCTTCTTCGCGGGCGGGGCTGGTCGATTTCATCACGACCCTGCACCGCCCCAGCGGGGGAATATTGTAATATCCAACAGACCCGGTTTTTAGCGCCATTATATCCGGACAGGAGGGTCAATCTAACACAAAGAGGGCCCGATTACCTTCGACGCGCTTCCATGCCGTTCAATGGCTCATGTCACGTGTATATCACTAGAAATGCGGTTCCCATCGCAGCAATCAAAGCATGGACAATAAAGATTCTATGAAGTTATCGGGGCACCTTGACCATCGCCGACCGTAGGTCAGGGCTGGTGGCTAGAATGGGATCGGATGGGATCGGATGTCTGAAGAGTGAAGAGGAGTCCCCGCTAGGTACTATTAAATCAGCTCGCACTGGCTGATGGCCTACTTCTTTAGTCCTGCACGCTTTCGCCTTCGCAATTTGTATGTGTTAGTGTGACCCACTGTGTAGTGTACCCTTAGGTCTAACTAATGAGCCAATAAAGAGCACACTTTGTCAAGAGGACACTACTTATGCGTAACTGTACCAGCCTAGGCCATAAGAATTCGAACACATTTGGTTGGTCCAGATGTGGCCAAAACAGTAGTAAGTATATTATTTTCGTCGACGTCAATGCCGCTGTTATCGACAATTGTCGTTTTGATGGCCTGCTGGAACGTAACGAGAGGGCCAAAAGTCTCGATTATAGATTCATGGTATAGGTGGTCTGATAAATCTCCTCCGGACCATACCTATTCAGTCCATGAATCGCTAGCTGCCTCTACTGGCCAGCTCAAGTGCCCAACGAAAGAACGAAGTAAGCTCTATTCACGACAGTATGGCTGAGGTCACATCTAAGTTCCAACTTGTCCGGTATTCTGTTTCATTAGAGTTCAGACAAGCTATCTGAAACAGAATGGCTTAAGCTCTCATCGTCATCGTCGAAAAGTCTATTCTCTGCCTCGATTCTCCTATCGGATTGTCTATCGTTGAACCCCTGCTCCTCATGTTGTTGAAGGGATGCTACCCTACTGACGAGTAGCTTGATCTCATCGATCAGTTGTTTCTTTTCTCGTTTTAGATTCCGAATTGAGACTTGAAGGTTATCTTCCTCCTCAATCAGATCACGGCATTCATGTTTCGTGTCCTAAGTATTATCAGTGTCTACAACATAATGTGGTACACTTATCTCTCTACCTGTTCCGGTGCCTTGTTGCTACTCAAACTGGCAACAATGACCTCAACACGTTGTCTTTCCACAGGATCGGATGTAGTACGGTCCACCGACGGTATTCCTAGAATGGTAAGAGCAGACTCGAGATCCTCTTGCCGTAGTATCGTTGATACTTGACGCTTGTGTTCAGTGGTGGGTGCAGGGTGATGATGTGAATCTAGGAGAACCTTCATTTGTTTTAATTGCCCCGAATCTAGTGGCGCGAGACTGGAGAAGTATAAAATATCCAACTGGAGTGAACTTGCACCAGTAAATAGCGTAGAGGGCATGCTTGAGAAATAGCTCACGAAACATAACTCTAGGTATTGGAATACTGGCTGTCTATTTGAAGGCACGAGTAAAGATTAAATGTCTAAAACCAGATAATTAGGGAAGAGAAGGTAATTAAGTGACATTTAAATAGCCAACATCAATATCAAACTACCCTAAGCCTGTAATAGGATAGGACAGGCTTTATGCATATAGGAGGTAACTCTTACGCTCAACAGGCGAGCTGTTAGGGAGAAACCATAGGCCAGTCACGAGTAAGATATAAGGAAGGCCAAAAGAACTACGTGCTAGGAGGCGGGTATGGATTATTCTATGCTCATCCATTAATCTGTCTACGATTAACCGCTGGTTGACCGTCTCCGCTCGCTACTAGACGGTAATTCTAGAACAAACAATAGAGTACTGTCAGGCCGCATTGTATGATACTGCAGACAAGAGATGCGACTGCAGCGGGAAAGACGTCTCCATACTTGACTTGTAAGGCTGGAATTTCTTCAAGGCCTCTTGCTAACATGAAAATCGGGAATGTCAGAGCAGAAACGGCAATGAACAAAGCCAAGCTGACCACACCCGATACAAGGGAGGGAAGTTTCAAGATGGAGAACTTCAGCGTCAGCAGGAATATCAGAAGGGATACAATACTAAACGCTAGGCCTATGGCAATCAGAGTTTCGAGGTTAGGAGATTTCTTGAGGAGCTGTTCCAGCTCGTCCGCACTTGGCAGAAGTTGCTTCAATGGTGCGAATATGGCAACATCTGTAGCAGGAAGAGAGTGGCACGAAACGTCAACGCATATGAATTTTGTACCAAGCGAAAGTTGACTAGGAAGAACCTGGCTGACAATGGACTTGCCTTTCGATATAGCGCTGCTAGCAATGCTTGGGGCAGCGCTCTGTACTACCGTCGCTACTGTGTCTACAACATCCTTGATTGGGTTCTTAAGTTTTCTCTTTTCGGTGATTTGAAACTAGAGATTATCCTTAGGGAAATGGTATCTACAATTAGCGCGAGGTACGTACCAGGATTGTGAGCAACCCTTCTTTCTTATTGTCTACCTTGGATAGGACTTTAGAACAGAAGAGGGCAATGATGGTAGAGCAAGCTACATATAGCGACGCACATACAATGGATAATACGTTCTTCAGCATGTTAGTATGGTACCGCAATATTGCCTCCCCCTCACTTTTAAAACTGACGTCCGACAGACTGTTTATTATATGTATATTGACCCCATTTTTTGGAAAGTAACAAATAGCGTAAATAACAGCCTTTCAATCTACATGAGTGCTGGTACAGTTTTGATTTAGCAATAACGTTCATTATACCATTGATACATATTTGGACTTCTAAAAGTAACCAGCCGTCAATTTAGATTGGCTGCCTAGCCGAATAAAGTCCATCAAGATCAAATTATCAGCACAAGTCCATGACAGTCATATGTAGCCCTAATAGGCTACTGACACATATCAATGTCCGAAACACTTTGTATGTAGACAAAAAAGCCCAAACTACGGCTACCAAGGACAAGGCGTTTGTGAAGTTGGAGATGGATGCTTTTGGTGTTGTTTGCAAATCCTTTAGCGTTTTGATTGAAGCCAAGTGCCGAATCAGAGAATGTAGTGACTTGTTTCTCCGGATCATGAAAAACACGACAAGTATCTTCCAGTGAAGTATGCATACTAGAATTGTAAGTGTGATTAAGTACGTCTGATAGTACTTCTGGAAGTTGCGAGTGATACGTCGTTGCGCAGTGGATGGGGTCGGTATTGATAGCCTCTTAGGGTCAATAAATGGATACGCCTGATGCATCATAGAAAATAGTCTATTTGGCGGTGTTTGAAGGATATAGGAACCAGAGCTCTCTTGATTCAAGGCAAGGCAACCTTGATGAAGTCTGCGACGGCAAAGCTCTATATAAACGTGATTGACCATCTCCGCAAACCGACGGTAGTAGTACCATATTATGTGCGATCGCTAATAGAGCTGTTAGGTTTAAAAACGGCCCTCATGTGGAAGTATACTAAATGCCTTTATGGCCCTCTCATAAGAAGGAAGTACTTGACGGCGGATGATCCTGGACCACTGCTTGCCACACACATATTATGACATGTACTGTCTCGTACACTATCCGTTACAGCGTCTCTATAGTTTGCCATCATGGCAAGCGAGACACGACCCGTGTCTTGGCGTACGACATCAAGCGTTTACTCTGATTCGTTTCAGTTGGAGGACTTACTTGACCGGCTTTCCGTACAGGTCAGCGAATATGGAAGCAGTACATTACGGTCTTTAGTAGATGAAAACAATCTACTAGCACGAGAGTTGGCGGTTTTACGTGGTAGATGGACGTGCTCGTACAACATGCTGTTGAAGGTGGCCGAATTAGCACGAATATTGGACGCTTGCACCAATGAAATTGTTTTGCGAATGGAAAAGAGTAAAAAAGAGTACTTGGCAAATTGTATTGTTTTATGACTTTGCGAGCCTATAATGGCGCTTTCGTACTTTACTACTTCATTAGTCAAAAATATGCCATGCCTTTGCCGACTCCTAGATGAATCTACCTAGAGTGTGAGCCTCTTTGTACCAGCTTCGAGAATGGAAACACGGAAACAAAGCAAACCACGGCATACGTCCGGAGCGCCACCACCACTATCACCTATCGATTATGAAGTATTACGTCTTGGGGGAATGACAGCAGCCGGCGATAACGCGAGAGACCTCATACAGTCACAGAAAACACCAATCCCCAAGGAAGAACGAATGATTGAGCTCATCAAGGATCAAGGGCGATTACGACAAGAGATTAAATACTACAAGGAGTTGGTAGAGGGAACTGCCCCTCTGATTCCTCTTCTCCAACACCATGTTCGGGAACTCTTTAGAGTGGTAGAGAACTACAATGACAAGATCTATCACGCCAATGATCAATGGGAGGCTGAGAGACGGGAAGAGGAAGATAGAACTAGTTCAGTATAACACGCCTATCCATCTATCATGACATTAAATACAAGTAGTCTTTACCATAGTATAAGTTCTTCACAGGAGAAATCCTCGCTTATAAACTATTCGTTGAAACGACCTAAAGTGGTTATTGAATAGCAATTCTATGCGCTATTAAATTAACAGGCAAGTTATGACCTTAGGTACAGTTGTTAAGCTGACACTTAGCGGCGACTTACTTTCTTAAAAGTAGAGTGGAGTAGGTGTTAAGAAAATCATGTTCAGTATGTAATCTCTATCCACAAACATCTAGAGTCTAATTACACTAAGTTGCTTCTTGAATCTCCTTTGCGATAAACAAATCAGGATCTAATGTGAACTGAAACTGCTGATCCTCAGCTGATAGGCTCTCTGAAACAGATGGCGGAAGTGGAATGTAGCTACTAAGATTGAACTGGACCTGAGAAAGCCTAATTTGTGTACTGGCTAGTTCTTTTTCAAGGGCATTGATTAGATCTCGCTGGGCTTCTATCGCCTGTACTTGACGTTGATACCGCGAAACGACTTGATGAACTTCGCTTTTGAGTTCCGTAACATGATTCTTTAGGTTCTTATTATCGTTGAGTTGCGACTCGTTTTGCTTTTGGGCCTCGCGAAGGTAATTATTGTACTCTTGGATACAGGCGTGATGGACCTTGTATGGTACAGATTCCTCTACAATATTTGACATACTAGTGATGACCGATTACTCTAGACAGATAAAGAAAAGGCATGTTAAACTTATATTAAAGATTAGGGTCGCTTTCGCAAGCTGGGTTACCACTTGACAGTATAGGTCAGTTGTGCAACGAGCTAGAAGTAGATCCGTATGTCCTCGATCTTAGGGTCATTTCCGATTAAACCCCAGGTCCATTTATGTCGTAAATCTATTCCACATACCGCTTGCGAACGTGGCAGCAGCAGGAATTACTTAATCGAGCCTATTATCAAGTACAAAGGCCGTTTATTAGTACAAGTGTGATTCAGCAAGTGCAAGAGACTTCAGCTATACTATCAGCATTGTTTGAAAAGAGTATAGGCTGACTGCTTAGTTTCGTATTCGAGATGGACGTAAAGATAGGAAAGCTTGCGGTTTCTGGCTGGTCAGCGCGCCTTATCATCCTGGACGTCGTTCACGTTCTGGAAACCGCAAGATGGTCCTTCTACGGCGTTACCACTGAAAATAAAGATAGGGCCCAGTGGGACTGGCACAAGGATCACGAACTCTTGTGGGTAGTTAATGATGGTCGCACCATTAAGGTATGGCAAGAAGCAGGTCAGAGGCCATACATTTCCGACGGGCAGACCGAGTTCGAGGTCGAAGGGATCATTGCACATTACGAAAACACAGGTGACGGAACCACATATTACGCCGTTAAATGGATCGGATATGAGTGTCCCACATGGGAAGCTGAAGAGAACCTCGATAGTTTGAGCAATCTCTTGATGGAGTACCATAATGAACCAAGGTCCACTTCTTGCGCCAGCGCGACCGAGCCATATATATGTAAGGCCAAATGAGCTATCGAGAGCTGACTGGTTCTTTAGTAATGGAGGACTACCAGAAATTCAAAGACCTGGCAACTTATCCATTCTCTGGTAAAACTCTATATTTATTTGAGAGTGTAGTCAGTGTAATCAAAGCTCGGTATCCTGAAGGACTTAAATGTCATGAAAGGCAAGCTTCCTCACAGTTCCCATCCAGTGAATCCATAGCGAGTCGACACACGCAAGTACCAGATATAAAGGATGAATGGTCGGACTACATGAACCGGGCTTCGCAACTTAAAAGCGGAGATGATGGCTTAGATATCCGGCCGTCTCTGATCACCTTAGCCCAGAAAGGGGGCCTGGAAATAGAACTTGTCAAAGATTATATCAACCTTCTAAAGACCGTACCGAGCGACTGTCATGTGAAAAGCCCTGTCTCCCTGGAGTCTGCTATCGAGGTAACCAGCCAGGACTCCACAGCACGACTGACCGCTCTTCCGGTTCTAACTCACAACCAGTGGGCTTTAGCTGTTCTTTATCCTGACTGCCTTCATTGGTGTGGACCAGCACAGGCACCAGTACCAGAAGAGATCAGTCGTTGGGCTTCCACAGTCTTCCCTGATTGCCATCGGTTGGAGTGCATCGATCGCGGCCCAACACCCTCACCTGAAGACTCCGGAATCATCTTGCTTCTAGGGATACGCGCCATCATGGATGGTAAAGCCCATCCATTTTCAAATTTTCATGAGGGAGACGTGGATCGTGCTCGGGTTCGAATTTTCACGGAGCTTCTGACAAACAGTCTCACTCCGAACGACAAAGACGTTCACGCCTTCATCGAAAGTGCAAACGCGCAGGACTCGCTATTTTTCAACGAAGCGTACCATGCGGAGCCATTAGGCGATGAAAGGGGGTCAACTTTGAATGAAGAAGAGGGCTCTCTGACTTATTCGGAGGCGCCCTTGGATGACGTCCCCATGTTCGATGACCCGGACACACCGCAATCAACCTCATCAAGGGACATTGCGGTTGCGAGAACAGCGCAACAAGAGAATATCCGTATCCCTACTTTTCAAGCTCAGCGATATCTTGATCTTCCAAAGATGTCCGACGATTGCACCTCTATCTTGGAAATTCTGAGCGAAGCTGTGGCTTTCAATCGCAGCAGTAGAATATCAGACACAACAAGTCTCGTGCTAATTTGGTCCTCACTTAGACGGGGCATCAGTAGTGAGTTCTATCGTCGATACAATGCAGTACTCTTCTATCAACGCATGATCAGTTATGACAATGATCTTCATATTCAACGCGAATTCAACTACTCCATTGCATCAAGTGATATCAGGCACATGAGAAGGCTACAGGCGCGCTACAAGATATGGCATGACATTTGTGACCTATGGGGCTCCCAAGGAAGCCCTAGGTACTGTATGCTATGCATAGTGCCGGAGAATTTGAATCTTGAGAAGAGCAGCGCATCCGACAGGAATAATTATTTAGATCAGCTTCGTTCACGCCTAGATGACAGCCACGACCGCCTCATATACTATCTAAGTCAGTCGATGAGAATCTGTCAATTACTAGTCAACAATACACTTCCTGATTTTCCGTTAATGATAGATTCATATTATACAAAGGCGCATCAACAGCTTCAAGAATCACTATTTGACGCCTTCACTAGCCTTGACGCCCGACCACGTGTGCAGATTGCTAGGCAGTAGTCCCCAACGTCGAATTCGAGTTCTTCCATGCTTTTGACTTGGTCATATCCCTGACCTCGACCAAGCTATAGCAAATCAATGACTTCCTCGAAAGCCCCCAATCAGCTATGAGACATCGGTCAACAAAGACGATTGACAAATGATGCTGGTGAGCGTATGCTTCTTACCTTACAAGCCAATTCGAGATCCCGCCCGTGAAGAAATTCAGCAATTTCAGGCACCTCATCAGCAATGATATCCCAAACTTCATCGTGATTCCGGGCAGCACAACGACCCCTGTGGTCCAAGAAAGGCATGAGAGTATCGTATGACGCCTTCCCTATTTCAACTCGGTGCCTACATCTTGTAGATTCTCCATTCAGCCGTAAGAGGTCGAGTCGGAAAGGGTGTAGGAATGGTATTGAGGCATTGTATAATTCGGATTCTGTAATCCATAGATCCCATTTCAGAGACGCAAGGAAATTCCTTTCCAGGATGTTGATGTCATTCAGGGTTAAATAAAAGGCGTAGCCATCTGTTGCTGTCCATTTCACCCAGCTCTTGTTCCTGAATGTCTGATCACAGTGGTACTTGTGGGAGACAATTATAGAAGCAAGAAACACTCTGTGTCCTGCGCAAGGTGTGGCCCTATGCAGAGGTGTTCTTGCAAAGAGTCGTGTCGCATAGATGATGCTGATCATGAAAACAGTCAAGTCTAATTGTGAACATTGGACAATTCTGTCAATGAACTCGGGAAGCGGTGGTAGGTGTGATGCATCTCCGATGGTAATTGACGATAATTTCGAGGTGATCTTATCGGCAAAGTAAAGTATGGTCAACTTATCAATTTCTCGGTTGAGGAATACGTAAAGTGAAGCCTCCTCGAGTTCCCTCTGGTCTACAGAGGACTTTGTAGTTATGAGCAAGCTGGCATAAGACATTCTTAAAGAAATCGATTGTTAAGATTAGAAAATCGAAGTAAATATACCGGAGAAAGCTAAGATCGCTGGTCAGAGGCAATCTCGAATCGAAAGCTCCTACATCCTAATTTAAAGTCCGATCCACAATATGATCAACCCTATTTTATCTAGTCGTCGGGCTCTTCCTGTCGCGAAATACGTTTATTCAGCACTTATGTACTGGCTTTAGAAAGTCGATCCAGAAGTGGCTGGCATTTATAGCGAGGAGTTTATAGCATCGAGATTCAGCATAATTTATCCTTCACGTCTTATAATAAAATACAGCAACTCGAGAGCGACCTCTTCATGGCATTTCCGTCTTCTGCTTGAACACTGGTGAAAAAGGTAAGATTATTCATTCATCAATCCTCCTCATCGAAGGGAGAGCAAGCACGAGCAGAGGCGTGGTTCTCTATTGAAACGAACTGTTGTCGAATACATAAATGAATCTTCAAAGTAATTAGGACCTCCGATCTCGTAACATTAAGAAATACCCTCATCGCGGATGACATCATGACAAGTGGGCGAGGATTAAGATGTAACGATGCAATTGACTCCTACCCTTTCCTAACATTTCGAGTCCTCCTAATATCAGAGAAACAGGGCCTGCAGTACACTGCGAACAGTATCTTCGCGACCCACGACAAACCCGTGGCCGTGAGTGATGGGATGGCTGTAAAGACGGCGTGTGTTTACCTCTAGTGCTTGATTTGGGTGTCTAGACCCTCAATGCCCTTCAGTATGAACGATGTGTTATTTATCTCTGGGCGAGTCATGGTAGTCTCAATGCTTTAGCGACGACGAACGACATGTTTCGTGCTTCTCCTCCTCGACCAATCCGAAAGCGCCATATCCAGCCCTCAGGGTGTCAACGTTACGTCGTCGGGAGAAGGCAAAACAACTCTTTTTCAATTACATAAGAGGCATAGAACGTAAGCCAAGGATGCACAATATAGCGGAGTCGCTCGCTTGAGATCTTCCTGTCGGAGAATGTGGCTGTCCAGCTTCCGAGGAACCCATATCAGGAGGTAAGGTATTGGAAGGTATTTCACCAGCCACCTTCCCCCCAATCTCGGCATCGATCATCGCCTTGTTCTGTATAAATGATTCAGTACCTGCTCCTAATTTAACTTTCTTGATCTCCAAAACATCGAACTTCAACCACACTTCTTCGTCCCGAATACTCAAGTGTACACATCTCACTTCTGTGTCCTTCAACTGATTTCCTTGTCAAAGACACACAGATATGCATCCTAGAAGCTCTCCTACCCTTTTGAGGGACATTCGAGATGGTTTCGAGTCGTACTGTGGAGCTAACTTGAACGACAATCTGATATCAGACACCTTGAGAGTAGCCTCCAGTAGCAGCGAACCCGACTTTCACATTACGTTCTCGTCGAACCTTCGATGCGCTACGAGAGACAGAGATCCTCCACCGACCCCGTTCGAGCTTTTCGTCCGTCGATTCATACGCCTGTCGCAAATCACTCCCAAGGGGCTTGTGTTTTGCTCGATATTCATCCCAAGACTTCGGCTCGCTTTAAAGTCTACGGAAAGCAAAATACTATGGACTAACGACCGCATATTTGTGGTTTGCGTCATTCTGGCCAGGTTTTCATGCGACAATTACTTTGTCGCAAACTCATTATGGGCTGCCTGGAGCAAAGAAGCAGCTGCGCATATCACGTACGGCTTTGACGATCAAGAGCTGTTTCAGATGGAGGAAGAAGCCTGCGAGCTGATGGGAGACAACCTTTGTGTATGGCCCGGGGACGTGTACAACACCCTTAAGCACTCCATGGGGCCTATACATTCAGACGAGGGAGTCGTCTATGATGTGGCCCAAGCGAGGTATGTTCATTCCCAGTCATGAGCCGAGAGTGTCTCTAATGGTTCGGAGTGTTGATAAGTGCTGGCTTCCATTGTGGAGAAGCAAATGTGTGCGTAGTACAAAGCATGTACGACCTTGGAGATTTAAAGCCTCTTATGATGCTTTGTATCGGATTGAACTCATGGTGGCAACGAAAACTCTCAAAGAACAAGTGCTATACTCTGCTTATCCAGCTGAGGAGGATGAGCTGTTCTATACGTGTGGGATCTTTAAGCCTTGACATGAGTTTGCCGTGGAGGTTATAGGGTATATGCCTGTAAATAGACCATATCCAGTGTTTTTCTATTTATAAGTGACTGTATTTACATTATCATGTGGCTAATCCTTTTCGTAATGCTTTATCAGATCCCGAGACAGCCTTGATGAGTTCGTCCAGAATCGGCACTTATCACGGTGTCATGAGAATATATATTATTACTGTTTGCCTATAAATGCGCACCGTAAAGTCCATCTCGAGAAGGTAATTTAGAAGGAACTATATCACAGATTCATTGTCTAATCATAGGTCATGTTGCTTAAAACTTTAGTTTCAAGTGCGCCTTGCCTCCCAGCGGCACTGGCTACGCTGGTGAACGAACCACAAATAATTGATGTTACGCCCCACGACATGTACTCGTCGTCGATAGGTGTTCTAGGGTGTAAGATAAATACCGACCGGGTTGCTTACTGGCCTATTCCAGTAGACTGCGATAATCTTTGCGTGAAGGTCTCGTTCGAAGGTCGGTCAATCAACCTACTTCGCATTGACCTTTCTGGCGGAAATTATGACATCTCATATGACGCGTGGAATTATTTGAAAACGGGCTACTCTGCTACGGAGAAACCGGTGTATGGAGGGAACATTCGGGCATCCTATGAGAACGTTCCAATGCAGGAATGCAGTGAGCTTTTGGACAACAATCGGATCCCACTTAGCGCTGCCAACAGTATGCAGCATCTAACAGCTTGCTTGAACCAGCCTGGTAGCTGGGTTTCTACTAACTATGTTTTGTATAACATCTTCAATCCAGTTTGCACAATTGGAGTGAATGATGTCTGTGACCTTGACTGGCCGGAACATAACCAAGCTACTTGCTCGAAGAGTGCTCTAGCTGACCAAACGGAATTGCGTAACAATCCTGTATTTAACGTTGAGTATGGCACGGGTGCGAGGGTCCTGGCGCAATAGAGTAGGCCGATAGCAACGCATGTCGGGCAAATTAGATCATGGAATCAGTCAACATAAGTCTAATTATGCAATATAATGATGATTGTATCTGCCGCGGAGAAATTCCCATCTAGGGACAAAAGGTGCCAGCGCCGGCTGTCCTCGCATTTCTTGCTCATTTACACAGTGCCAATAGCACGGATGGCCACCGTTCCGTTCCTTGGCCGGTTGGTGGATCGTCGGTGATTCTGTAAGACGTGCCTGGAGAGGGATGGGAGTTCGTATGTTATTGGTCGGGCTTCTGTAAGCGCAGCGATTATGCAGTGCACTACTGTACCTAAAAGGAGATCTTTTGAGCGTCTGATGAATGAGCCAATATTGTCGCTTCCAACATTCCAGGGTAAGAGCTTGTTGCGGACCTTATTGTCCTAGCCTGTGACCAATAGGCAGGCAGCTTCGATGGGCGCATAGAGAAATTAATTGAAGAAAAGGTCGCGGACTGCAACGACATATGCGTTGGCTTTGCTGCCCTCAAGATGATGACGATGGCCAGCATCTTCTTTCGAACGGAACCAATTTGCAAAACCTTCCATTAAACCCTCGCAAAAGCTTGTACAATGGCTCGGCGTGCAGCGTCAAGTGCGAGTAAGAAGTCTCGCAGTGCGAACGAATCCACTCGCCGTCATGTATGTGACTGGCCATGCTGCGCAAGGGTGTGTTCTGCGACCACAAGCCACGGCAATTCGCTGACAAGACTTTGCCCAGCAATTCCGTGATCCCTACGGCCTGAAAAGACACAAGGTTGTCCACACTGGCCTCCGTCCATGGAAGTGTGAGGCTTGCGGAAGGTCTTACAAACAGAGAGACAGCCTCAGGCGACATGCCTGTAAGCCCTTCGTTCCGACCCATGCAGGAGATTCAGCAGATGGCATGGCATGTGCAAGAGAGCCGTCATCGGGGCTTCCGTCGGATCAGTCATCCAACATTCGGGGTCTGTCCGGTATGTTTTTCAACTGGGTGGCAACTCTTTTACTGATAAACTATAGAATCGGCCAAGACCATCCCTGAAGTCAAGGAGGACAGTACGGTGGATGCTATATCGCCAACGTATATCGACACCTGCTCATCAGACGAAGCATACCTACTAGTCTCCCGTAGCGATGCGGATACCCTGACCGTCCGTCATGAGACTACCTTTGTGGAAGATCCTGACCTGGAGAGCGTTGTCTCTTTCGATGAACACTTCAATCCGGATAGCCTAGCATCTACTGAGGGCCAGGGACTTTCAGACTGGCGAATCACTGATCGAGCGAGCTTCACGGGAGGAGTCACTGATTACTTGCGCCATTCACGCGTTGATGTACAGGCTTGCTATTCATGTCGATCGCATGGACGATCGTGCGATGGGCAGTCGCCATGTTCTGTTTGTCAAAATGGGAGCAATACCTGCACATACTCCCCCTATCCCGAGATGACCTCTGCAAACCATCCGTGGGACGCTTCATCTCCCCTCAGGGATCTGGACTGGTATCCTGATACTGTGGTAAGGGAGCTAGTTTCAACTGTAGAGGATGTGCTAACCGTCGTCAGGCATTCACGCCAGACAACAGCCCAACCATGGGGTTCTCTTGCCCATCGATCGATACCTCATTTCTCCGACAGAACTTGGCAGCTCCTCTTTTATCCCCGGGCAGTACAGACATTCTTTCCACGGAATCAGAAGCATCTCCGGAAAGCCTTTGTGCAATCGACAATCTGCATCGCAAGATATCATACATGGTCTTCATTCGTGGAACGCCGTCCATCCTCATTCGGCATTCATTCTTCTCCGGATGTCCTTTGCATGTACCTTGGCATGGCAGTGCTCGCCGCATGCTTACAGAAGAGGAGGCCTTCTGGAGCTGGTTCGAGAACGAGCAACTCAGTCTCTCAATTCGAGACCTCCCCACCAACCATGTCAGCAGCTTCAGACTCGGGATCCCTATGCTTCCAGGTACCAATCAAATCTCTCCAGGATCCCTGGAGACACAGTGCGACGTGTAAGTTCTCACACACGCTCTACCGGCGTGGCTAATGTCGCGGGGTACTAGGTTGGTTCGTACATGGTCGGATTGGCAGACAGAGCACCAGAGTGAATCAACAACGGACTTTGATGCATGCCAACAATGGATTAACAAGGGTCTATTCCAGTTGTTTGGAACCAGTCTGAAAAGGTCGTACTCGACCTGACCAACGCGCTGCGTTCATCATTAGTGCTCCTAATCACGCAAGATAAGAATAGTTACCCTAACAAAAAAGATAACGTACGCAGAGTTGCATGTTGTTTGCACCATGAGACCACAGGAAAAACGTAGCCGCGATAGCCTCCGCAGTGTCTGTTAGCTCCCCTACCGTCGTTTTTCTGCTGCCTCCTCTTATCCCAATCACGCTTGATCGTCGATTGCTGCGGATAGCTTCGTGACTGTTGGGGGGCGCAGTCGAGGAATGTCTCACTCCCGGGCCGTTGCAGGGCTCTAGGGTATTGAGCCCATAAAAATTTGAATAGTTCATGCACGTTAGAGTTCGGGTTGGCCGGTGGGAGCTACGCGCCGCGCTTAGCCGGCAGGGTCAACCTGGCCTGCCAAGCAGGTACCATGCAGCGCCAGTGGGTCTTGCCCCAACCTCCTAACCATCCTACGTCAGCCCTCCGACGTCTCTACCAGCACATAGCTGGACCCAGCAACGGGAGTTGTCGTATTGCTAGCTGCTTCGTTAAGACCTGTTCTCTACGAATTCAATAGGCAGTATTGTCTGTTCGCGTGATGCAGGTGAATAGAGGCATGCAGCACGCCTCACCTTCGCACAACGACATCAGTGTAGGAAGCAATGCCGAAGGATGCGCTCCGCCCAGCTCTAACTTTCCATGGTAGGAGCCAAATCTGGCTCTTGTGGCACGTCCATCTTATCACCCTTCCGTATATGATCGGCGCTTTGGTGAACGCGCAAGCGCCATAAATGGCTCTCATTTAGGCGTTCATCACCTTCCGGCGTTGCCGGTGGGAAGGTCATAAAGTGGCTCGTTTAGCTACCGAGTCAGGAATCGCCGGCCAGACCAGGCCACGAGTCACGGCGTCTGAACAACCAACGAGAGAATCACCGCGGCTAGGATCAACATGCATTTTAGCCCCTTGGTAGGGGGGTTGTATTCATCGACGACTATGTAACAGCTTTCGTGTTGCTTTCTTGGAAGTCCTGCTCAACCCCCATTGCCGCGCCTCGCGATGCCCGCGAAATCGGTCAATGCCGTTATATCCATGGCAGGCTACCAGGGCGCATACGACAGTAGCGTAGAGTGTGGTCCGGGAGGGCGTGATCCGAAGGAGGTTGGTCAATCATTATCCTCCGTTGACGGCAACAGGCCTCCGTCGGGAATAATGGATGGTGTCCCTCCTCGCGCACGTAGCTCGCGCTCCAGGCTTTCGATGGCTGCTTGTTTGTCTCGCATGGTTTGGATCTGCAAAGCTATGCATTCTTCGTCGTGCGCAAGTGTCGCCTTGTATTTAACAATGCTCTGCTCGTACTCAAAGCGTGCCCAGTTCTTCCGCCGAGCAAATTCTTGCCATTGAATCAGACAACTGATGGTCTCCTGGTACATTCGAGTGGCCATGTTCGCGGCACCCATGCTTGGAGTGGGCTGATGAGTGTTGTGATCAGGACTGGACATGTCGTAGCTTGTTGGTCCTAACAAAACGAGCAAACGCAACCTGGACCTGTGTGATGTTTATGAACCCCTGGCTGCAGGAGTGCAGCCTATTCCAAACTGTCGGGACGTTCGTTGGGGGACCAAACGGGATTATGAGCACCAACAGCTCCTAACGCCTCCTCAGTACATTACTCAAACGGCGGCATTTCTGGATCCCACGATGGTATAGAAGGCGCCGGATACCACACTGATTGGTCTCTCATCCCCATTCTTCAGTCCACACATATTATATGCTCAACATGTACTCCCAGCAACCCACCAATCGCGTCAACAATAGACAGGCGTTCAACGCCCAGCCACCCCCGCGTAACTTTGCCAGACGAGTCGGTAACCGCGTTGCTTCTGTCCGACCGCGTCTAGAGTCCGCTAGGCTTCCGGCCGGCACCCAGATGCGACATCAAGCATACCAACGTCTACACTCCAGCCCAGATCAGCCGTTCAACTCAAGCGGTGCCTATGATGCTGGGGCTCTGTACGCAACGATTCCTTCCCATTACTTATCACGGGTCTAATTTCAGCCCAGAGACTACGGAAACCAAGGGCAGGATCTTTTAACACAGGAGGAACTGTCCAACGAGTGAGTCACATTGAGATATTTTCATGATATAGAGTTCGAAGATGACCTAACTCTTGCGAGTCCTCACGTTTTAGAGATTCTGGATCAGATGCAGCACATGCAGCAACAAATAGTTGGCCTCGAAAATCAGTGAGTGAGATGCTATCAAATATGGGAGCGTGACTGTAGGCGAGGCTGACACGCGCCCTCTAGGCTGAGATCTGTTAATGAATGCATGACAAAAACATCGGCCCGAGACCAAGAACTGCAGACCACATTGGCAAAGCTTGTGGCCCAGAATGCAGAAGTATTTAGAGCCCTCTCAAACCCAGAGCCAGCATCGGACCAAATGATGGACTTTCCTGTCATGTAGAGAAGACTCGCTTGCGTTGGATAGAGAGACACTAGTAATGGTGATATTAAAACCTGCTTGCGACTTCAGTCTAGAAATTTCACGTACTTTCGTCAAACCGAGCTGTGCTCTCTGGTAGTCCTCGATCCTGGTGAATAACAGCGGATGCCTCAGTGAAATTTTCCTCCTGGCAGTTTGCGCAAATCCACATGAAATCGTCAGTAAATCATATTCGCGATGGCCACTACAAACATATATCCTACATCATGTGAATACACGTTTCGACCCCTTGAGTCCGTCTAGGAGGATGCCCAAACGACTACGTAGGGTGCTGACATGTAAAATTAGATCCGACAAGGAATTTCTGTGGGTGACATCTATTAACTCTCTGCTGAAAGACCTATGCCCCATATTTCCATCGTGTTACCCTCATAATGCCACTGGCATTGTTCCTGCGCTCATTCGTGCCAAGGATCTTGCTATGGCGAATCGTACTGGGTCCTTGAGCAGAAGTGCTCCCCGGGATCTCGTGAGAAACAGGTGCTGTCTGGATTAGTAATGATTCACCAAGCGCCTTGCTGCTGCTTACGGTGGCGTCGGGAACGTTTCCAGCTTGAAGCATGTCGAGAAAGTCGGATGCTTCTGGTGTCCAGCCGCTGAGATTGATTTTTCTTCCGAGGGACACCATTATTTCCTCTAGATAGGCCGATATGAGATCTTGAGTTGATGCAGGTGGTTCTATCCCGGCGATCGTGGAATTGAGATTGGGCACTATTCCCATTAGCCTGGTGCTTACCGCGCCAATGAAGAAAATTCACCAATCTTGACAGAACCGCCAGCCGAAACACGGATGGTGCTCAGATGAAGCTCGCCGGGGAGGGCAGCAAGATGGTTGATGCCAGACAACACCTGAAAGTCTTTAGAGGGGTTGTGGGGGTTAAGATCGAGCACGTACCTGTGAAAGAACACTGGCAATCTCCGCCTCCGAGGAAAGGCATAATTCAAACAAGTCCATCTCTACATACTCCATGACGACGTAAATGGAATCGCGGAAAGCATAAAGCCCAAGAGGCCTCGCAACATTCGGATGCGCGGCTTTAGCCAAATCATAGAACTGTGTCAGCGTTGTGCCGCCCAGCAGCTGAACCACCGCAAGCTGACGGCTCGGCGGACGGCTGATGAAGGACCCAATCCAAACATCGGACACGCGACCAACCACCTCATAGTCCCATGACGGATGTCGGTTCAGATGCACTGGGGGCAATGCATTCACTGTCGTGATGTCCCAGCCTCGATTGAAACCAACCTTTCTCTTGAGCATTGTCGCAATCTAGATCCGTATGGTGAAGTGAGAGTAGGTAGAAAGAGGCATCTACACTCCGGGCCTATTCTCTTTCTCACCAGTCGTCATCGATGGGATAATAGATAGTCACAGTGCCTCTTTCGATCAACAAGCATCAAATATGTGCCAACCTTCATGCTATCTTCATACACCACAGGACGTGTGTCAATAATTGGTCAATGCTGCTGTGGGATGAGCGTAGGAAGCACAAAGCGTAACAATTGATACTCACACGAACCTGGGGTGTTATGAGCCAGAAATGGCTCGTATCCATCAAATACCTCGAACGTCAAATCCGGCCACATCCAGCCTCGGCGCATGTCGTTTGAGCTTCCACACGGATCGCAGCGGCATGCACTGTTCAGAGCCTCATAGGGCGGAGCCAGAAGTGGCCATTTGGAGGGGGGGGGGGCTGGATCTCGGGATCCGTGCATACAATCCATGGAAAGCGGGGTAATAGCCCATCAGCTATGTGGAAGGACGACGAGAACCAGGGGCTTGAACCAGAACCAAAAGGTCAAGATCCGGATCCCCCGTATGATCGCGTGATGCCATGGTTCACGTGAGAGGAGAATCCTGCGGTTGGCCCCCAAGTTCATGCACAATCCATGCAGGAGCTGGCGGCAACGAAGATCGGCATGTTGGTACCTTGGTCATGGTCTTGGCTGTTGGTCAGACATCCGCCAGGATTACGGGGCTGTGCAACTCCGGAAAAGGTCAAATTCTGGCCACAGACGACTGATTCGATATTTGACGTAGCGGTAGGCCAGCTGATCCATCTGTGCGCCATTATCTGCTATTGCTCCAACCTTCTCGTCTCTTGCGACGAATTCTCCTAACGCTTGCATCTGTCAGCAACATGGGCACCAATTCCAGCGGCAAGCCCCGCAAGGACAAGGTCCGCAAAAACGGCGGCAGCGCCAAGGACAAGTGTGTGAAGTTAGGAAGAGCAGCCAATGTGTTCAACTGCACTGTGCACTGGAGTCCTACGCACCAGCAGCTGGATGGTGCGATATATGTGCCTGAAGGGCAGTCAATCCCGGACGTGAACGAGTTCGTAAGTAGTCCAGGTCTTCCAATGTTTCTCTCAAGAGACTGATATGACTGACATGATCGAATAGTTAAGAATGCTCCATAATGGTACACAGCCAATTCTACGACGAGGGCGTGGGCGGCCCCCACGTCAGCCGCGCCCACAGGACAGTGGTCCTTCAAGAGAGCAACAGGCCGGGGCACCGAGTAGGCGACGAAACAAGAACAAAGCTCCAATCCCCCCCCAACGGAGGGAAGAAGCGAGTGAGGACAGCTGTGGGAGCTCCACAGCAATGGCCACGGATGTGGATGGTGCCACATCCGATGACTCTCAAGAAGAGACCAATGTCGTACCCGGAGCTGATTTCGCCCCCTCGGGCTGCGTTGTGGTTGCCGTCGATGACAACTTGGTCGATCCAGTGGACGACAACAACGGCGACCTGCAAAAGCTGGACAGCTACCAGCCCCAGGGTTCGACAGGACTGACTGCGGAAGCCGGAGACTCAAATGGAGCGCTGGAATCAAACCAGTTGATACCAGACCCTATCTCACCCGGGACCTACTCTAGTGAAGTGTGGGACCTACAGAGTATAGGTCGCTTATTCGACGACGCTCCAAGTCTTGGGACAGCAACCACTATTGATGATTCAACCAGCTGCAGCACCATGGCCCAAGATCTCCCTATCGACCCGTGCGAGCAGCAAGACGAATTTATCAGCACTCCAAAAAGCCATACCATTGAGCTTACTGGAAACGGTAGCTCTCGAGGCCTGTGTAAGCCTGTCAGCCCTTCGAAAGAAGCATCACCACAGAGCATGGGGGAGGTATCAGGGCCAAGTCGTCTTTCTCTCACCCTTGTACCGAAAACCGAGCTCGGAGCTTTGAATGGTCTGCAGAGAACAAAGCTGAAGCATGCAATGAGACGTCAACTTCGGCTGCAAGCTGGGAAGACGTAGGCGAGGAAATAGCCAATGGTTCACGATGCTGCAATTTTAGGCTTAGGCTTATGTTAGAGCTTGTGGTTGTGTCTTTTCCATATTGGGTGGATCAAATTAGTAAGACAACGTCATGCACACAATCTCCAAAATCTGGCAAGAGACCGATGTTTATTGTGCGAAAGTGTTCAAGAATACGCGTTGATTCATGACTACACAGAAAAGCACAGCAGTATAATATCTCTAGTTGGTAATGCATGTTTCTAAAACTTCATGATCTTTTCGGGAAATGGCATGGGCTTGGTTTTGAGCCTTGATGAACTGGAGGGGAAAGGAAATCGTCGCTAGCCTTCCATGTGGAATTTGCCGATAGCTCCGCAAGGGGATATGTTTCCACCTGATGGGCACAACATTCATGAAACACGTGGTGAACCTCATAGAGTATCGTCCGCTTGGGCTCAGATCGGTGTTTCTTACAGCGCGAGCAGATGTCTTCCACGGATATTTCGCCTTGCATGTCCTTTGCCTCCTGATAACTCTTCCTACTCCATGGATGGAATCCATCCAATGAACTCCTACGCGACTCTCGTCTACGAGGATAGCTTTGAGTTCTTTGCCGTCCACATACCACACAAGAGTACAGCAGTTGAAGAGTTGAGGAAGACATACAGAGGAGTTAGATCCAAGAGTCTCTGAGAGTTCTACGCTACAGTTTTAATATTACGGAAAGCTCCTGAATCGGCTATAATTACAGAGGGCCGTTACTAGACCTAGCTCTAATCCTTGATTGGTAGTTTAGTATTCCTATATATAGCAGGGTTAGAAGCCCTGCTACTACGTCTGCACATATGTTAACCCAAATGAGTGAATGTAAGCACACGGACTGGTTGCGCCTAGCGATCAAAGACCAGTCGGTCTTCTTTGAAGCATCTGACCTGCCAAGAAGACTTTTAGGAGGGCTCCCCGATCCGGATAGCCAGTTCATCGGTTGCATCTTGTTGGTTGGCAATGACTTCAAGTCTAGGGTTCAGTGTGCTTTAGGTGCACAGCTCCCCGATTATTCGTCTAGCAGAGGTCACGGTGAAATTCATCTGTCTCTGTCAACGCCATGCAAACAAGGAAACAAGCCTCTCATGATAGCTGATGGGGATATTCCCATTAAAAAACGGCTAGGCAGGCCGAAAAGCCTTAAACAATGCCACGAATTTTCCTCAAAAGTTATCCATGGGATTGAAAAACCATTCCACTTCACGACAGCTGTCAGTATGGCCGACCGTGTCTATTTCCACATGACTTTGCCGTTCGTTGACGTAGTCTGCTTTTTTGCAGACGACATTGGTGGCATATCAGAAGTTGTAAGGCGCTTGGTTGCTTGGTTGCAGATGGGAAAGCCATCTTCACTAAAACAACTACCATGGCTGTTGATCGTTGTAGGTGAAAGCAATCAAATGGTTGTCGCCAAGGCTTTCCGAGACATGGTACGGAAGGAAACGAACATTGATCTAAAAAACTTGTTCCACGATGTTCGAATTATCAATGTGGGGAGTCGACAACCTAGAGCTAGGTTGTGTCGCAAAGCAGGAGAAGCAGTTTACGATAAGATCGGTACCGAAATTCATCGATTAACTAAGTTACAAGTCTTTAAAAGAACAAAATCTAACTATCTCTTTTCGGCAACACATCTAGCCGCGTTCTTCACCTATGCGGCCGCTCGTGATATTAACTCCATCAAAGAGCCTTTTGACTTCATTCGGGTCTCTCGTCTGGAAAATCCAGTCTCCCAAGATCACAAGACCCATCTTGAGAACTTCCTCAAATGCTTCAAGTCACTTTCCAAGCTTAAAGACTTTGCCATTCCGGTGATAGCTTCTAGCCTCTTACTCGATCAATACCCCCCCGGCATGCATGGTTAGATATCCGTAAGATGTACTTGTTTCAAATACTAATCAGTAGCAGTGTTCAGCCCTCAAGACGTTTTTACAACATTTTACAAGGACACTTGTTTAGAAGCATGCAAAAGATCAGTTCTAATACACAGGGGCTCCAGACAGTATATGCTACCCTCTGGTTTCGCAAAACTAGTAGAGGACGAAATGCTTCGTAAGTTTCATCAAATAACTGATGGAAAGACATCTCGGGAGGCCCATCGTCAGGTGGTAAGTTCTTATTCGAGGGAATGGGCCACCCTCTTTTCTCAAGATACGTGCTACTGTTGTTTGACTCGACGCCCCCAGCATCCGCTAGACTGTGGTCATCAGCTGTGCCAGACCTGCGTGCGGATCTTTTCTCGCGCTCGTCCATCAGATCCACATGTGCTCGAATCGAGCACATGTATTTACTGCTCATCGAGCGTCAAGTCTATTGTCAGGATAAAGCCAGATACGGCCAGCATCCGTCTGTTCAGTTTGGATGGCGGAGGGACCAGAGGCAAAATTCCTTTGGCGATGATACAAGCTCTTGAAGAAAGACTTCAATTACCGGGATATCCCGTCCAGCAGCATTTCGACATGGTTTTTGCAACAAGCTCCGGTAAGTCTTTTCTATCGTTGAAAGCCGCCCAGGCGTGCTGAAACATCAAGGCAGGTGCCATTACAGCTGCGGCGCTCTGCGTCAATGGCTGGTCCGTGGCGGACTGTATTACCCACTTTGATACACTTTCTCAACAGGTGTTTAAGAGATATCCCGTGATAAGTTCCCCACTTTTTTATGCTCTATCTAGGATCTCAACACCTCTCAGGTCCCTACACTACTTCCTGTCAGTTGCAATCCATCTTTGCAGGTTGCTCATTGCAGATGGTAAATACCCGTCAAAGAATATCGAAAAGGCTTTACAAGAGGCATTTGGCTCCTCTACAAACTTTTCAGATCATTCAGCAGCTAGTGAACTAGGGACTCTGATTGGCGTCACGGTCACAACAATACAAGACGCAAGCGTATGTGTATTCACCAATTACAATGGAATTGGGAGACGGACAGAAGGTCAAGGTGAGAAGTTATTAAATACCCAACGTTAATGTGCTCACCACTCCAGACTACCATATCCTTACGCCGCGCAACGGAGTAAGTCGAATACCTCTTTGGCAGATGTAAGTTCAATTTCGAGGCGTACTTCGTAACACTAACGACTAATAGCCTACGATGTGCAACGGCAGCGCCGTAGTAAGTCCTTAAAGATGATATCTGACCTACATGCAGTTGCTAATATTCGCAGCTATTTCAACCCATGGCATATTGAAGGCCTTGGAACCTATCAAGATGGTGGATTAGGTGCCATCAATCCAGTAGGTATAGGTTTGGCTGAAGCCGCTAATATATTTCCGACCACTCCGGATCCCAGCATCATCGCGTCTTTCGGAACAGGATCCGGACCGTCTAGCGACCCCCAAGACTCTACTTACTGGCGATGGTGGACTGACTGGTTCCCCTTGCGTATATCTCGTGCTTTTTGGAAACGCGAAAGTCCCCGCTGTGCCTGGCAGCGACTCTTGAACCATCAAAAGACAAGCCAGGGCGGTGAGCTTTTCCGCTTCGATGTAGACTTCCCAGGTCCGGAGCCAGCATTGGACAATGTAGCGGAAATGAAATACCTAGGCGATATTGCTCGTGAAACATTGGAGAAAACGCCGTCCTTCGACAGGCTGGTGCGCTGCCTGCGAGCAGAGTTATTTGTATTCGAACTGGACCAGACAAAACCGTTCCACTATTCTCAAGGTAGATTCGAGTGTCTTGGCTATATTAGATGTCGCCTTCGAAGTGGGACCCCAGCGTTGGATGCATTCCTCCTCCAGTTAAAAGAAGAAAATGCTTATTTCCAGCTTCAAGGTCGATCTCTTCAAGGTGGATTCCGGGATACGTCCGTTACTTCAGATGACGGGAGCTTCTGTAAGGAGATTAGATTTCAGGTTCCGAACCGGAGAGACCTGGTTGCTATCACTCTGACGGCACCTTCTACTGATTCATGCAACATCAGTGGCGCTCCCTTCTCATTGCAATGGCTTCTGAGCGTTCAGAAGTTGGAGTCCTGGTTCGGCACTTCTGATCATCGTAAGAGACGGAGGGAGCCCTTCGTGCCTTCTGTGACTGGGCGTAAACGTCGGAGGGTGTTGTGATCAGGGCTTGAAATCCTGTCCTCGTGGTGCAGGTATGGCAGTGGTGTAGATTGTTCTCTGTTTCAGTAATATTGATACGGCTGAAACCGTCCGTCGTCCTTAAGGTCCATACTTCCCCAGCTGATTACAATTCATTTTACGCTAAAATGCGTACATGTTGTTCTGAACCAGTTTAGCCCCTGCGTGATTGAGGGTAGCGAAAAAGGCCACTTCAGCTCATCTGGCCCCCACCCGGTAGGTCCATTTTAAGGCAGTCCCAGACTGCTTACACTGACGATGACCTTGGTATTAAGAAGTAACTCAATGGACATCGTTAAATAGGGATAGCGATCAAGGCTATGGTGGGAGGGTGTGACAATCGTCATGGGTAGAACCATTATGATCATCTACCTTACATCAATAAATTATACCTTATTTACAGTCCTCACACTGTTAACTCTCTTTGTATATGTTCCACTTCATTGCCTATGATCAATCAATGTCGACCTATGTGTACGAGCCTGTGGTGTGATTTGGGTTTAGTCAAGGTGACTTTTAAGAATTTAGTTTCTTTGGAAAGGAACTACTTCCAAGAGCTGACGCGATCTTAGCACTAATGACACATATACTGAAAAATACTTTGAATTAGTGTAGTAGTTATAAAGAGCAGCTTTCTGCATGGTGACCTCATATGTGATTGGTAACAAAATAGCCGAATTCAAGATGCTATAGTATGAGCTGCCACACTTAAAGGTCTAGACCATGACATGATTCACGACAACCTCCGTAGAAAGAGTAGAGGACTTACGTTCTTAAGATGTATTCTTATTCTGTTTATATGTCAACCTATCAAACCCTAACTAACAGAGGTTCAATCTATAATTTCAAGCTATTCCATGCTAACCTAAGATCCCACAGAGATGGCAATTTTATATTATTTCCCAAAATCATAAACCAACTTTTATAGAAACTCTAACCCCCAACATCCTGCTTTCATGTGACCACAAATCGTCTGAGTATTGTAAGAACTATTATTATCTGTAGCTTATTGATCTCTTACAACCAGAGACCTTATGCACATATTTCTATCCATTTTTAAGGTGTATGTGACGCCGAGGTCTACAATCTGACGTCCTTACAAGGTTGAGGCCCCCCAAAGCTGAAGCTGGACTAGGTCTTGTCTATACTCTGTGCTGTACTGAAACCCATTTTTGATTTGATGGAGGTCTTGGCATTTCGTTCATTCCCGTATCATATATTTCATAGCCTCCATCATAGGGCCTATTACTGGTCTGCTGGTAGTGTCGAGGCTCTTGACCCGACGTCATCTGGTTTCCAGAATACGCTTGACGTTGCCTACTTTGTGTTAACCCTTGATTGTACTGTGGCTGGTTTGTATAAGCTATCCCGCGGTTTCCATTTGAGTAAACGACTTCTTGTGCTTTCCTTCCATTCCGATTTTGTTGTTGATTAGGATGTTCAAATTGATTCACTTGCGGTAGATATTGCTGTGCGTATGGAGGGTTATGCCATCCAAACTGATTGTTTGTATCGAATTGTCCATCATAATACTGCCGATGCTCCTGTGGCAACCTTGGGGATGCTTTGACTTGCTGAAGGTATGGAGAGCCTCTTGCTGACTCGATTCGACGAGGGGGGTAATTTTGTGTCGGTATTCCCTTATTCTGGGCAAGCGGTGCTTGGAGAGGAGTCCTCGGAGCTTGATCGCCAGATGAGGGCCTATCTTGGTTCCTATCTTGATCTCCACCGCATCCCAGAGCTACTTGAATGTATGGCCCTCTGCTTGATGAATTTCCCCGCTGAACCCGTCTTGCAGGTGGGCATATAAGAGAAGCCTGTTCCGAGAGGTGCGGGTCACCGTATGCGATAATGAGCTGACTGAGCTCATTCGCTAAAGAATCCACGCGCACATCATTGGCCCCGTTAGAAATTTCTTCTCGATCCTTTAACCAGTGAAGTCCTGCGTTGTTCAATTCAGCTGTCAATGCTCTCTTAGAACCCAGATGATCTCCCAAGCTTGTTCTGGTGTAAATGTCGTTACCGTTCTTCACATTCTTAACCCAAAAGTAGGTATTCGGAAATCGGTCGACCGATCCTTCACCGCTAGGTGAAAGCGCGCTTACAATACCTGCAAAGGGTTCCCGAAGTTTCGCATCGTCTTTGGTGGAACATAGTAGGGGCACGTCTAGGCTACCATTTTTGTACGCGCTCTTTATGTCATCAGAGAGCCTTTCAGCACCACACGTGTGGAGCTCGTTTCCCACGGAAAAAAACCATAGCGTATCAGTGACAACATTCTCTAATCCATTGTTTTTACTGGTTACCCGAACTGCAAGCAAGTCCTCCCTATTCGGTCGTGGAACTCGAGAGAGTTGCATGTTGGTGTTTTGCATTCGATTTCCTTGGGATGATGGATGTCGACCTCTTGAATTCAAAGGCTGTGTCTGTTGGAATCCCTGTTGTGCATGTGAATCATGAGGCTTAGGGAGCGAATCGGTACTAGTCCTTGCGGCAGAAGGACTTATAGTCGTAAAACTAGGATTTCCACCGCCAACGACTTTAATCCACTTGGAGGGATATCCTTGATTGCTCATATACTCCCATAGTGCAGCAAGCATCTGATTTCTTTCTTCCTTTTCCCCCACAGCGTTTGCTTGGAGGAAATATAATCCGATGCTATGGTAATTACAGCACATATGTTCAACATTTTGATTGTTTTTGGTGCCCCAAGATTGTATCTTGGTGTTTAGTTCGGCAAGTTGGACATGCAACTTGGTTTTAGTCTGTAAATCCTTTTCCTCCCATTGCTTTGCTTGAATCTCTTCGATGAACGCCCTAAAGTCCTGTGTATGTTGAACATACAAAGCTTCGACATCATCTGGAAGGGTAATCGTTTCATTTTTGGCTGGAGCTCCATCATCACCTTCATCCGAAGCGGTAAAGTGCTTTTCAAGTAGTTCAGCAAGGATTTCATTTGCTCGGCCTTTCCTTATATGCTCGTCATAGGTGGCACGCTGCTCCTTGTCGAGTAAGATGTTTTCGCAAGCTTTCAAATCTAAGACATATTAGCTTGGGTATTCATAACAGAATCATAATGCCAACTCACAAATTGTGACCTCACTGTCTTGAAGTCCGTTCGTTTTGTCCGGGTGAGCTAGTAAGACCCTATTTTTGAATGCACTCCGAATAGTTTGGTCGTCAGCAGTTTCTGAGATGCCGAAAAGCTCGTAGAGTGTCTTATGTTCAGCGATTAGTTGATTGAAATTGTCTATCTTGGAACCAGAGGCTTCAGTTTTGTTCTTCTCGACGTCTTTCATGTCAGTATCGTTTCCGTCGCTCATTTTAGGCAATGAATAATGAACTGAACCAATTGCAGTGACTGTGAATGACTAGCAGCTTTCAATTCAAGAGTTCAGTGCATTTATATATTCAAAATAAATTCAATATTACGCTAATATTAGATTAATTCCTTATTTTGCCAAATACGGCTGTTATAAAATGTCCCGATATGGCTTTGATCCTAATTAGACATATTGGTTCTAGGATAAATCTAATGCTATGTATGAATAGGACTTTCCTCTCAATCCGAACTCAAATTATTTCTCATGATCTATTAACAGCATGACTTCCCAACTTACCTACGTTGAAGAAATCTTTGAAATGGAGGCTAAGCTGCGAGAGACTCAAGCATTGGTAAATCAACTTCAAGTTTCATCATGCCAGCAAACAGCTGAAATAGCTCAACTCAAAACTCACCTAGTCGGCCGTGACGAGGAGCTTGATGAAAAGACTATGTATATCGGGATATTAGAGTATGAGCTAGATCAACATAAGGATCTTCTGATATGTACTCGAAGAGAAGCAACATACTCTTATGGATTAGGAAGGTTACGAGCCCAACAGGAAAGTCTAGTACTTGCAGGCTTCAAGGGCCAAACTTCAAGTAGAAAACGAAAGGTTTTAAGTGATGAATGATATATAACGTTAACCTTTTTATGCTTACTGCTATTTTTTCTGTCTTCCGCAAATTCTCATATGGGTACCACACGGAAAACCCTACGATCTGTGACGCCATGAAGTAACATTTATGTTCCTGATTCTGTCAAATTTCTCAACACAGACAAAGTCAGTCCTTAGCAGGGATCAAAAGCACTTTGACGCCGTATGGGGGCTTTTCAGAGCGTCAAGTTCAGGATATCCAGTCTAACGAGTCTCAGATAGGTGAAACATGTGTTTGACATATAGAGAACTACGATTGGGCTAGTTTACACTGTGATATCGTGGGTACGAGAATATTTGATGGTTCATAATATACTTAAACCATCTTCTCTGAAGATAAAAGGCAGAGATGAATTATACGGGCAGGAATCCACTTTTCCACAATTATGGACAATGTCACAGGACAGCCTTCTTACTGAGGTCTTTCCCAGTCCCAGAACGTCAAATCTATGCTCGGGCCCTAGATGTCTGTCACGTCCCAAAACATCTTCGACTTGTTAGATTCCTTGTGCTAGAACAATCCCAGTCCGGTCCGGCTCTTGGTCCTAGAACGCCTTCGCGGCTGGTTTGGCTCTTGGTCCTGGGACACTCCGGAGTCGGATTCGGCTCTTGGTCCTGGGACACTTGGAAACTGATTTGACTCTTGGTCCCTGGACGTTTCTGATTCTGGGACATTTCGCGTCCTAAGACACTTCTGATCCTAGGACACCTCGAAACACTCTTGTCGAATGGTCCTGGTACGCTCCTAGTCCTGGGACTCTCATGTTCTAGGACGATCACAGTTCTAGGACGATCCTAGGCTGCTCAGTTCGTAGTCCGAGGACGCTCTGAAAGCCGCTTAACTTCAGGTCCTGGGACCCGCTCGGGCCGCTCAGTCCTCAGTTCTGGGACATCTTTCGGCCGTTGAACTGCTAGTTCTAGGACTCGCTCAACCCGCTCGGTACCTAGTGCTAGGACGCTCTAAGCCCGCTCAATTTCAAGTCCCAGGACGTCGTTATGCCGTTCAATGTCAGGGTCCTAGGACTCAGTCAAGTCGATCGTCACAAACATTCTTCATCATTTTTGCGATACATGATGTCTTTCAGTAATGACAACTAGCTAATATCGTCCAATTCATACTCTGGAACCGTATTGGTGTTTAATGGTGTAATGATTTCGTCAAGGTCTGAAATGTTTATTTTTCCCGTGGGAGCTAAGTAGATTTCGTGATTAGGGGTTTTAGATGCTATTTCAAAGCATTTATCAGGTTCAATAGGCGCCTTCGTGTTAGCAAATGGTGTAACATTATACTTTTCCATCAATGTTAAGAGGGCGGTTTTGGCTATGGACTCTGCTGACGGATCCGATAAAGTAACAACTAACTGGTCTTCTCCTGTTTGTAGCTGACTGCCTCTCGTTGTCTTGAATTTAATGGTCATCGTCGGTCTCGACTCGCCTTTTCTTGCCAGTTGGTGATGTTCTTGGGATTGGATCGCCTCTGTTCTGTGGATCTCTCTTGTGTCCCTCTGTTGTTTAATAAGCTCTGCCATCCTTGATTCGGGAACTGTCAACTGCAATGGCTGAGGTTCGTCTTCATGGAAGTCTTCCATAGGAGCATCGGAAACATTCTCTAACGAGTGTTGTTCCACATCAACCTGATCTTGATTGTCTTGTGATTGAAGTGGAAAGTCTTGTTCCGCTGTTGACGGCGTACATGTAATCCCACTGGACTCTAAACTTCCAAAGAACGCAAAGAAAATTGATTTCCGAATAAAAAATGAGTTGAGTGGCCTTTCACTGAACTGGTCGTTCCACTCCATGTTGTTAATAAAAACATATTTTCTGTCATGATTGTAAGCATCTTGGCTTGGGTGTCCATACCGAGGTTCTGATGCGATTGGATTAAGGTACTGTTGGGGATCATTTTCTTGTTCGGGAAGCAAAGCCCTAGCCCTTTCGAACAGCTGAACTATGCTCTGTATTGCTTCTTCAAAGACATCACCATCATACGCATACTGGTCTGGTTTCCTTGCTAGACGTAATGCGTTGATAGCAATTTCTCTGTCTGGAGACACTTTGGTCAGTTCATCAATCTGAGCTGAATCAAAGCCCAGTTGACGTGCAAGACTGCCAAAAGTAAACATTTGCGCAGCGTCCATATTCCTGTGATGTCGCATAACGTACAACCAGAGTTGACGTCGGCCCAGCTCAAAGGGATTACTACACTGCATCTGTTGAAGATAGAGTAATGACTCTACTACCTGGGCTTTACATCTGTCACGTTCTACACCCTGACTCGAGAAACTGTTATATAGTGCGGTTTTGATTGTTGAGGTGAGATTTGAGAGGCTTATCAACTTCTTCATAGACTTGGCGCAAGCCTCAAGGTAGTTGACGTCGTGGAAGAACGTGAAGAGTGAGGGAACTAGGCGGTCTAATTTGAGCAAATTGATCCATATTTGATTGCGTTCTTTGGAATTGAATTCGCCGAATATAAGACCATTTGTTATCTTCTGTTTGAGTTGACGTGCATCTGCTGATGAAACGCGTGGGCATCTGGATTCTAATGCTTTGACGGTTCTAGAATCAATATTCTTCAACCTGTCTTCGTAACCCGATAAAATAAAACTCCAAATCTCCCTTATGTACTTAAGGTAATGGATGATCTCCTTCGTTTAGTTAGCGACTATTGTTCTTTGAATCTTGAAACGTTACATACCTCATCACATTTGATACTCAAGATCTTGTTCATAGTGCTTAATCTCATGTCGTTCCATAGTCCAGGTATGTCGAGCAGGTCCTTGAATTGAGTTGCTATCCTAGTATTTTTGTCTAGTTGCTTCAAACATCTTCTTCCATGGTCGGTGAGACGAGAAATCCAACGGTTCATAGAGTTTATGTCCCGAACGTCTCGATAGTACATGATCTTGGTGAAAATCTCTCCATCAGATCGTTTCTTTTCATTCAAATACTCCTCGTTCAGCTCTTGCCTCAAATGACCACTCATCCCTTTGATGCTGTTAGTTGGTAAGTATAACAAGCTAGCAACATGGGCACGTACCTTCGTAGAAAAGATCCACTGTCCACCAGGCATCCTCCTGAGGCAAGAACTCTCTTGCAGCTTGAATGCGATGGCGACCGTGAAGACATCTCAGTCGGAATCCTTGGGGAAAGGTGAGCTCTACTGGGTTGGTATCTCCACCTAACATACGAAACCACTCAGAAGTCTGTCCTATGGCAGCCAGAGCTGAATAAAGAGTTTCTCGCTCTATCTCAGCTGCTATGAAAGCCCAGGGCTTATCATGATGGCATCTATCATTGGCGAAGATTTCCTTCAACCTTTCAACATTCTCTCGACTAGTCTCGTCCTTCATAGTATTCGTATCGTAAGTCGCGTGACGCCATTCAAAGTCCAAGTGGTGTAATCTGATGCGAGCAGATCCAGCGTAACATTTACTTCTCTCTTGCTCCAGAGAGTTATGCATGATGGAACAACATGCGATTAGAATGGTATCAGCTGGAGGTCCTCCAGCCATTGGGTCTTGGACTTATATCTTAGCTTGGTATTAAAAGTCCATAATTAACTTAAATGATTTCAGACTATAAATACAGACATAATGCTATCTTTCACCGATTCGACATATCTTGTGTACTCACCTGAGTCAAAATGGCACATCATGGCAAGAGAAATACGCAGATAGAAATCCCGTTCTCAATCGAAAGCCCAACTCTGGCCAAAACTATCCCGCTGACCGGTGGACCATTCGCCAAACTGCCTGTTAGCCCGGATATGCTGGGAGAGAATAAGCTGCGGAAGAGGAAGGCATGGAAGGGAGACCTCAAAACGCCTACGGAAGACGAGGTCTTACCCAGTCGTCAAGCCACAGTTAGCAACGTTGACGTCTTCTTCCAGTCGCCTTGGGAAGTGTATGACAGAGAGTTTGACTTAAAAGATCTAGGCGGTAGTCTGACGGTGTCTCTGCGACGTACTAACATCAGAGAGTTCGCCGCAATAGAGGCAGATCAAGTTTTAGCTTGGTTCAGAAGGGTCAGGCATAGGAATATCGTCACATTTATTGAAGCCTACATCACAGACACTCTCCTGTATGTAGTTCTCGAGAACATGGCATTTAGCTTGAGACACATAGCTCTATGCCCTCTCAACTTTGACCAAGTTCAAAGCGGAACAATACTTGGACAGGTAGGTCTGGAGAATGGAAGCCGTACTTCATCGCTAAGGCTTTAGATTTCCGATGGCCTCCATTACCTGGAGGATAACGGATTTACGCACACGCAATTAAACTCTGATAATATACTTATCAATGACCAAGGACGTATCAAGATTGGTACTAGAATCGCTCTGACTTTTATCAATGGCTAATCTTCTGCATAGCTAATCAACATCTTTGTCGACCGGCTAATACATCCGACTCATCGTTACTAACGGGCTTTACTAAAATCACTCATATCATCCTTGGTAAATTGAGAAATGAGTCTAGCGATTCAAAGGAAGTCAGGGCTACCGAACGCAGTAAGACAGAGTTCCTAGATCATCTCAAAACCGCGAAGAAAATTAAAGAGATCTCCGAGGTAAGACATACCAGACATCATTTATCAGCGACTTACAAATTACAGCACCCATTCATATTAAATAGAGACATACGTTCTCTACGAAACATCGTAGACTTTACGCGTGTTACTGTATTTCCACGTGACTATCAAATATTCTAACATCCCTTATCTTCCCTAATGTTGTAGTTATACTCGAACTAGCTAGCCTGTTAGAATATTAACTAACTTTGGAACATACTATTCTTCGGATGATATAGGTTAGGATTCTAGACATGACATTCACCTGATACATAATAGCATATATCTGTTTTAAACCTTGCCTTTTCTTCTACTCAATTCGTACATACACAAAAAATCAAACGCAATAGAGCCAGAACTGGAGCTCCTTTGTGGCTATGATACATTCTCATTCCCCGTATTCCTAATGTGCTCTTTTGAAGCCCATAAAACATGACACTCCCCTCGCTGCTGTGAGCCTCCTGCCTTTTGTGTGTCGTTCGTAGCAAGACTTCTCAGAGTACCTCCATTCGTCTGGAGATTCTAGAAATGGCGTGTGCAAGAGGCATATTTTGCTCCTCTTGCGCACGGACACTCTGGACACGGGTACATCCAAGTGGGGCCCTGTACCTCCCAAGGGCCAGATCTGGATCTGGACAAAGTCAGCCCTCCCTCCACCGAACCGGAACCGAGAGCCAGTGCTGAACTCCGAGTAATTTGAAGGGCCTTATCAGGTGGCTTGCTTAGCTAGCACCCTCCCAGGTTATCGTCACGGCCCGCATTACAGGAGGAATGAGCGCAGCTGACGTGATACCTCCGCCCGCATCTCGCCACAACCATGTAGTGCGTCCTGCTTGACGCCGCCCAGCTCACTGACACAAATGTTTCCAACATTTAACACGCGTGACTTCCATCAGTCAACAGCGTCAGACCCAGCTCGATACCGCTCGAAGACTTTCCATTTGCGCTGCCTCCCCTCTCGACGCGCCTCTCCTCGAACCACATGATACTGCTACGGCTAATGATCCAAAATCTGATCTTGAGAATTAACTGATGGCGGCACAATTATATAGCGACCATACGAGAGTGAAGTAGACTCATACTCTGGCACTCCGATTAATGCAGAGGTATTCTGACGAGCTGTGCACTGTCGTCTTTCCACAGCACCTACTCCGCAGTACTATAAGCGCAGCACAAGACAGACCACCGCAGTCATCTCTGCTTGTTGGTGCCGAGTCCTGCCAAGTAGTGATGATCCGTGCTCAAGTAGCCCAAAGCTCTAGAGGGTAAACACGAAATCTGCACCTAGCTATTCAAGGCCTTCGCAGACTTTCACTAGGGTGCGCTGCCCCTGCGAGATGCAGGAATAGGAAAGGCTCAAAGTAAATACTCAGGATCAGGATGTTTATTTTCTTAACGATATAGGTAGATAGAGATTTAACGTTTAAAAACGACAAAAGTAGCCTATATAGGATATAATATTTTCTTTTAGCTTTCCTATATTAAGTAATGTATACACACCCCCTCCTGTTCTTCTCTTAATCCTTGAATATCATGTCATCAGAAAACTCCAATTCCATTACATCAGGCATAAATGCACATCAGCAGGAGAATATTTCGCTAGACGCCTTCGTTGCAGCTTTAAGCACGGGCTTGGTCGTGTTTGTAATTCAATTAATCCTGTTTTTTCTAATACGTAAGCATGTACCGCTTGTTTTGTACGTATACTGATATCTCAACATTTTCCCTGACATGTTTCCTGATTTATTTACTCCAGCAATCCCAAAGTATATGCTTCGACCATACTCCTTAAACCGGGTCGTTTTACCCAGAAACCATTCCGATCACTCATACATATGTTTTATGAAGTAGATCTCAGCTTCGTTCAGGAATGTGGATTAGACGCATATTTCTTCCTTCGCTACCTTCGGACTCTCATCGTCATCTTTGCTCCGATTGTAATCCTAGTCGTTCCAATTCTGGTTCCACTAAATTATGTCGGAGGAACCGGTCAAGCTATATTCAAGAATGAAACCCTTTCACAACCACCAACCGAAATACCTTCCGGTCTGAACACTCTCACTTGGGCAAACATAACGCCTCAGAATCATGCTCGCTACTGGGTTCACATGGGCGTAGCCCTCTTACTTATTATCTGGGTCTGCTATGTATTCTATTTTGAACTCAGTGTCTACGTCAAAGTCCGCCACGACTATTTAAGTGCGACTAATGATCGAGACTGCCATTTTGGGACTACTGTTCTCGTAAATAATATTCCAACAGATCAGATGACTGAAGGTGCACTGCAAGAGCTATTCGACATCTTTCCTGGTGGAGTTCGTCATGTCTGGCTTAACCGTGATTTCAGTACACTTTTGACCAAGATCAGAAAGCGAGATCAGCTTCATATTGAGCTCGAAACAGCTGAAACCGATCTCATCAAAGCAGCTTTAAAGAATAAAAGGTTTACGAACAAGAGAGAATCAGATAAACACACCCTTCACCAAAAAGTCAAGATTTCATCTCCGATGAGTATACGACAAAGCATAAACATCGCTCCAAGCATGCCAAAGCAACAAGGAATTAATACGGAGCCAGGGTTAATCATAAACCAAAACCCCTACACGAAAGATTCGAGCAGCCAGTACCAGGTACAGAGTCCATCTTGGCCCGGCATATCTTGGGCAAGCCAGTTAACCGGTCGTAAAAAGGGTCGCTCACGTCTAGTTCAGTCCCGATATCATGACTTCAATGAATGGAGCCTTAAATTGGAAAAGAATGCCGTGTGGCGTCGATTTATTCAGCCAGATAATCGTCCTCAACATCGTATTCCTAGATGGGGATTTCCTCGCTGTTGGGCTTTCATGACACTAGGTTGTAAGGTTGACACAATATATTGGTGTCGGATGGAACTTGCACGATTAAATCAAGAAATTCACTACGACCAAATGCATCCTGAAAAATACCCTCTGATACACTCCGCCTTCATACAGTTTAAAAATCAGGTTGCATCGCACATGGCAAGTCAAAATGTCATGCATCATTTACCTATGAAAATGACCCCTCGTACGATCAGTCTATCACCCGAAGATGTTATCTGGGACAACATGAGGATACAATCATGGAGAGAATGGCTCCGATCCGGGGTCGTTGGAAGTCTCCTCGGTGTGATGATTGCATTCTGGTCTGTCCCGGTTGCTTGGACAGCTGTGCTAGCCAACATTGACCACCTACTGAGTTCAGTATCATTTCTTCACTGGGTCAAACAAAATAAACTAGCATACACCGCTTCAGGTGCTATTGCCGGCATTCTTCCAACATTGGTTCTTAGTCTCGTTCTCTCTATACTCCCGTACTTCTTAGAAGCTTTAGCGACATTTAGAGGGGCAAAGACAGATACGCAGAAAATCAAGTTTATCCAACAGATTTACTTTATCTTTCTCTTTCTTCAGGTCTTTTGCATTGTTTCACTTTCCACGTTCTTCATTGCTTCCATCGACAGAGTCTGGAGTAATTTCAAGACTCTAGGTCATTTAGAGAACATCTGGATTATCCTTGCAAATGACTTACCCAAGTCTGCAAATTACTTCTTCTACTACCTAATACTACAGGCTCTTTCATTAAGTTCCGGTACCCTTTTGCAACCACTATCTCTAGTATCCTGGCTTTTATTTGTCAATTTCCAGAGTCCTACTGCCAGGAGGAAGTGGGAAAGACAAAGTACATTGCCAGAGATGAAGTGGGCGCACTGGTATTCAGTTTACACAAACCTCGGATGTATCGCATTAATCTTCTCGATAATTGCACCACTCATCTCCATAATCGCGTTAGTTAGCTTCGTCTTATTATACATAGTCCAGCGGTATAACCTGATTCATGTTATCGGGAAGCATGCCGATACGGGCGGGACACTCTATCCCCGGGCAATAAATCAGACGTTTACCGGTCTTTACGTAATGGAGCTCTGCCTGGCTGGACTTTTCTTTCTTTTACAGGATCAAGATGGAAGCATGACCGGTGTACCACAAGGCATGATTATGCTATTGACAGGAATACTTACAGCATTTTACCAAGCTCTATTAAACCGCTCGTTCGGGCCACTGATTCATTCCATACCACCAAGTTTAGGGATACAAAGGGAAGGAGGAGCACGAAACCTTCATAAGGAAGATTCTACGGCTTCCAATCCTATTTCTATCGCCTGCACATCGATTGAAAGACCAGGTGTATTTACACATTATGCTCTCCGGGATAGACCAGTGCAAGTGTGGCTCCCGCGTGACAGCTTGGGAGTGAGCAATGACGAGATTCGGTTTCTAGGGACTTGTACACCATTCATTCAAGCGACAAACGAGAACGCGTCCATAGATTGTGATGCCAGAATTACGTTTCCATCTAAAATCCTTGGTACCATTGACTAAGGTTCTAGAAGCCGGCTGTATTCTACGTTTTAGAGACGCGGAAAAGGAGATATACATAAATGACTACTACGTGTGCATGCATGAAAAGCATTTGTTAGTATTGATGGCGAGAGATCTTAATTATTTCCTTTGCTTCTCCTCGTGCTATTTCCTCAACCTACTTCCCAACTTGACATAACGTAAGACCCTCGCATACGTTGAGGGTCTTACCATTATAAAAGCAGCATGAATTTCA
The DNA here is from genome assembly GCA_002851775.1 of Verticillium isaacii. Classification (NCBI taxonomy): domain Eukaryota; kingdom Fungi; phylum Ascomycota; class Sordariomycetes; order Glomerellales; family Plectosphaerellaceae; genus Verticillium; species Verticillium isaacii. The sequence goes on along the minus strand of NMXN01000005.1, from coordinate 6,408,987 downwards.
AGATAATCAATCTTGTAGAGTTCATTAAGACATCCTAACTCTTTCGAAAAGAATATGATAATTAACTTATCATAGCCTTCAACCGTTGGTGACATTGAATGATCACTAGTAGTGTAAAGGCAGGCGATACTAGTACTTTCGGAGAACTAGGTATTACTTTCCTTAGTATCGCCCACTTATGTACATACAGGTACCTAAGTTCTACGTTACTTTTTTTTACGTACCAATGGGAAATCAGTATCTACTATGAGACCCGCTAAATGCCTAGATATTGAAAAGGCAATTGCTACACCGGCGTGAAAGAATGGCTACACCGGCGTCGCTCTTACACAGGCGTCACTTTCATGGTTTCTCATTGGTCCATCCTTTTTTGTTAGTGCATTTGAGTTCTGCCACCAGCGTCCATTGTACCTCTCGCTTCGCCCTCCACCCTGACGATTGATGGGACGCATAGCAGCTCTTCCAGCTAGCTAGTACACCAATTTCACCTCTCTGCCGCATGTTGAGCCTACTCATAATGATTCTCCGCGAAAGATTCGGTATTTGTCAAGTTCACAGGGCTGCACGCGTTGTGTGTTGGACCCCTGCTGAGACCAACGCTCGAACACAGGCTGTATCAGACATCGCCAACAGCCTCATCTTCAAGGTATCTGCATCGAAACGCAGATCTTTCCTTTCTTCTGAAATATGTCCTTCTTCCCTTCTCTCATAGTTGAATCAAGTCCTCTTCTAGCCATCTTCTCATCGTGCGTGCGACGCTCCCCATCGCGATCGAGGCCGTCATGTCCCAGCCCGAGTCCCCATCCAGCTCCCTAAGCAACCGGCGACGACAAAGCTATCAATTCCGTCCTCGAAAACGACAGCGGCAGGAACAATCCGATAGTTCGAGACCGCCTTCTTCTAATAGCACAGAGACGAGCATTGGCCGACACTATGGCGTCGGAGACGATGAGGCACTTTATAACCCTTTTGCCTCGTATCCAGAGACGTTCACGACCACTCCACGGCCCCATGGATCTCGCGGGCTGAACGAGCCACCATGGGGGTTACGATTTGATCAAGAGATCCACCTTTCGAACGATTTCCCAATCCAAGGAGGGCGACGACAGCGAGTCAGAATACCTATACCAGGCCCGGAAATCGACAACCTGAATTCCCGCTCTCCACCGCAACTAGCACGAGAGAAATCATCTCCAACAAGGCCCGGATTTCAGTCCGCCCTCAGGCTAGTGCGCGAGGTTATTGGGACAGACCGAAGACTGACCCTTGAGCTCGTCCGGTCATACGAACGAGTCCGCCAGTGGCGTGAGAGATGGGGGTGCTCGCCGCTCAGTTCAGATGCACTCGAATCACCCCCGCCCTACTCGCCTCCCCGAGGTAGGCACTCTCCGACTATCGCCTCGCCGTCCTTACCCGACCACTCGTCATCACCTGTCCCTGACGCGATACCGAACCCACCTATCCCAGGCGACCCAGTACCATCAGCCGAAGCCCTGTTCGACAGGGTGAATACCTTCTCGAAGGCTAATGGCTTCGGCATTGTTCGGCGAAATGCCCATTCACATAAGGGTCGGAGGATCCGGTACACTTTCCAATGCGATCGATTCGGAGAACCAGCCCCTAGTCAAGGCGCAGGTCTTCGACGACGGAAGTCTCGAAAGTGTGGATGTAAATGGATGGTTGTTGCCGAGGCGTTAGAGGAAGGCAAGTGGCTCCTACGCCAACACTCGAAACCCGAACACAGCCAGCATAACCACGGCCGCAGTATCGGGCCATCGGCCCATCCCTCCCATAGAAGACTCACAGAGCCCATCAGGACAACAGTCGAATCGACAAGCCGTCGGGTCGGAATTCGGGCCCGTGACGTCCGTGCTATCGTCAAGGAGCAACATCCCGAATCATCCTTTACACGAAAGGATATCTATAACGCCAGGTCTCGTATCAACCGAGACAAGCTGGACGGCCTCACTCCTACTGCAGCACTGATCAAGCTATTTGACGAGATGAAAATTCCTTATCTCGTTAAGTGGGAGAACGATGAGCCGGATCGTCTTGTTGGTCTTGTCTGGGCTTTTCCTTACTGCCTCCAAATGTGGAAGCGGTTCCCCGAGGTGATCAGCTTCGACAACACGTACAACACCAACCGCTTCAAGCTTCCCTTATTCCAAGCAACGGGGCACACATGCCTTGGCTCTGTCTACAACGCCGCTTTCGGCCTGATCGATAACGAGAGGAGAGAAGGGTTCCAGTTCCTCTCCGAGGGCATTCGACAGCTAGCTGAGCGGCACTCCATCCGGCAACCGGATGTGATCGTCACCGATTTCGACGACCAGATGAAAGCCGCATTGAACGACCAGTTCCCTGATGTACAGCAGCAGATGTGTATCCACCACATCAATTCGAACGTCCTGCTTAAGTCAAAGCAGAAGTGGGTCAAAGCCCAGAGCAGTAGCATTAGTACCAACAGCGGCGACGAAGAGGACTGCCCTCCACAAGCACAGGGTCAACTAGGCCCCCAAGACCGAGAGTTAGTGCATACGCCGACAACAGAGGCCATCCCTCATAGTTACCGAGGAGTTCTCATAATGTGGAAGCTCGTCATGTTTGCGGAGACTGAGGAGGTTCACGAGAAAGCGTGGGGAAACCTCTGTAAGGAGTTTGACGACCAGCGAGCTATCCTGCGGTATCTCCATGGAACCTATATGTCCGTCAGGGCGCAGTGGGCACGCTGTTTCATCCGCAAATATCGCAACTTCGGCGTCCGCGTCACCTCTGGCACAGAAGCAAGCAACAACAACATCAAGAGCTACCTTCTAAACGGTATGAGCCATCTCCATCGGCTTGTCGAAGCTATGCAAGACATGATGAAGGACCAAGAGCGGGATTTCAACGATGCCTGCGCAGCAGACGAGGTACTTACCGCCCGCGAGTACATAGGGCCTAGTTCGGACTATCTAGGCGAACTCCGGAGGGCAATCTCATCGAAAGGTCTCGGGTTAATCCACAAGCAATATCGTTTAGCTCGCAAGGCGATGCCGACAGGGAAGGACCCGTTCCCTGACCCCCTCGGGGATTGCGGTGAGGATTGCTCGGTTTCGACCGAACTTGGAATCCCCTGCTGCCACACAATCTACTCAAAGCTTGGACGTGGCACGCATTTCACCAAATGGCAGGTCCATCCTCGGTGGCACTTACGAGAGTCATTCTCTCGAGATCCGTACCGACGAATCCTCGACCCTAAGATCGCCACTGCTCTCCGTGGGAGACCTAAGAACAACACGCAGGCTGTTCCAGCGCGGCTAGCCATCGGTTTAAGCAGCCAGCCTAGTAGCCAGCCAGCAAGCCAGGCACCACGGCGGCGCAGGCGAGGTCGACCTCCGGGAAGCCTCAACAGGTCAACGCTAGCTAGGATTCCGCCGGAAGAGAGCCAAAAGGCCAGCAGCCAGGGTAATAACCAGGCCAGTACTCCATCCCAGCGCCAGACGCGTAGGCAGGCAGCTATTCTTGGAGCTGGAAGAACTAAAGGAGTACGCGCCAGCGGGCGGCAGACGCAGCCCAGCATTCGTAGGCGAAAGAGTCAGTGGGAGCTGCTCGACAGCGACGAGGAGGTACTTCCTTCGATAGTGGTGAGAGGATAGCGATATAGAGAGCTGGCATTTAGGGTATACTTGGATTGATCTTATTCTGCATTAAACCCAGACCTTGTCATGATTTCGATTAGACCTGGGTTGACCCTGTTGGTCCTTCACCGAAACCCAGGGCTTTGTTAGAGGAGCTGGCTTCACCGCCTTTGGGCCGATGTACCTGTGGGTCGAATGAAAAAAGAGCGAATCAGAAACTACGAAAGTGACGCCTGTGTAAGAGCGACGCCGGTGTAGCTATTCTTTCACGCCGGTGTAGCAATTGCCCTATCCTAATAACCTTACGTACTAGCCTGAGGGCGGATTAAAATCCGGGCCTTATTGGAGATGATTTCTCTCGTGCTAGTTACGGTGGAGAGCGGGAATTTAGGTTATCGATTTCTAGGCCTAGTATAGGTATTCTAACTCGCTATCGTCGCCCTCCTTAGATTAGGAAATCGTTCGAAAGGTAGATCTCTTAATTAAATCGTAACCCTTATAGTGGCTCGTTTAGCCTGCGCGATCTATAGGGCCGTAGAGTGGTCGTGAACGTCTCTAGATACGAGGTAAAAGGGTTATAAAGTACCTTATCGTCTCTAACGCTATAGTATCGGCTAATACTCGTCTCTATACTATTAGAAGAAGGCGGTCTCGAACTATCGGATTATTCTTACCGCTATCGTTTTCGAGGACGGAATTAATAGCTTTATCGTCGCCGGTTACTTAGGGAGCTAGATAGGGACTCAGGCTGGGATATAACGGCCTCGATCGCGATAGGGAGCGTCGTACGTACGATAAGAAGATGGCTAGAAGAGGACTTAATTTAACTATAAGAGAAGGGAAGAAGGATATATTTTAGAAGAAAGGAAAGATCTACGTTTCGATATAGATACCTTGAAGATAAGGCTATTAGCGATGGCTGATATAGCCTGTGTTCGAGCGTTGGTCTTAGTAGGGGTCTAATATATAACGCGTGTAGCCCTATAAACTTGATAAATACCGAATCTTTCGCGGAGAATTATTATAAGTAGGCTTAATATGCGGTAGAGAGGTGAAATTAGTATACTAGCTAGCTAGAAGAGTTACTATACGTTCTATTAATCGTTAGGGTAGAGGGCGAAGCGAGAGGTATAATAGATGCTAGTAGTAGAATTTAAATGCACCAATAAAAAAGGATGGACTAATGAGAAACTATGAAAGTGACGCCTGTGTAAGAGTGACGCCGGTGTAGCCATTCTTTTACGCCGGTGTAGTAATTGCCTTTCGTAGTCCCCCTCTCCATCCTCCTCCTCTTCGTCCGGTTGATTAAGCTGCTGGACAAGGAGTCAGTACACCAACTTGCATCTGACGACCTGACCATACTCACAATCCAGAGCCGAGCAGCGTCAGCAATTGTCTCCAGCGCTATAAACTTTCTTTCCTCGAAGCTCCTCGAAGCTACTTCGCCAAACGAAGCCAAGGCAGGAGCTGGTCGTGGAGTACGTGGAGTACCAGGAGAGACCGCACCACTGCCGCAAGCTCGTAATTGTTGTGCTGCCCGCTGCGCAGTAGCACGCTAGGCCTCGTCCGGTTCTTCGTGTGCGCCGCTAAGCTGCCGGTTCAGGTCCCAAAAGGCACGCACAGCAGCAAGAGCCACATCAGTGACCTGGAGACGCAGCTTGGTTAGTGGCCTGCTACTTGACAGAACGCAGAAATGTCTTACCGGCCTGCATGCGTGATCGTTCTTTGCGCAGTCCCAGCACGCAGCACCCGTATCTGCGCCGTGGATGTCAGCGTACAAGGTGTATAACCTCGGAAATTCAAGCGTACTGTTTTGAGAGGCGCATTCATGGCCGGGAGCCTCGTTGGCGCGGGCGACGCACTGCCGGCATGGAAAGTCACGGACTAAGCCGCGGGGAGGAACCTTCTTCGTCTGTTTCTTCTTCTGCTCGGATGGGCAAGTTAGCATCCGTGGCTTCGCAAGAGGGCTTGCTGATCGTACGGTAATCTTGGCAGCGGGTTGACGGACGCTGGGTTGAATCAACCTTCTCCTCCTCTGCACCTCAGCGTTCCGGCCGAGAGAGCCGCCAGTCGCGCTAACGATATCGGGATTGACCGTGGGCGTGACGCCGTTGTTGACTATGAGCTTTCCCACGGAAGTGACGGTATGAAAGGGAAGGTGGAATGACGTTTGGAAGGGATCTAGGGTTCGGTAAGGTATTGGTCCTACCCCTTGTTTGGTCGGCTTCGCTGCGGGCCAGTTGCAATACCGCTGCGGATTAGTGCGGATAACCATCGTGCACCGCCCCCTTTGTTCTGTTCTCAGAATTCAGTTCACCCACCCCCTATTGCGACTTCTCCCGCTCAAAAATGGCACGTCCTCCCAGCTCAATCGATCAACATCGTGACTGTGTCACACAACATCTTTACCTCAACGGTGTCTCGCGACGCAGGATTCAGTATAAACTTAGGAAGCATCACCATGTCACCGTCAATCTTAGCACAATCTCTCGCCGAATCGCAAGCTGGGATCTCCCACGCCAGCAAGCTCGTACCAAAGAAAGTCCAGAGCTGATAGAGGCTACCCGCGACCTGATATTCTGCATTAGGCTCAGTGAAAAGCAGACATTGAGCGTTCTACAGCGACAGGGCTGGCCGATCACGAAAGAAGGTCTGAAGCGTATCAGGCTCCACTCAGACCGCCGCTGGGTACGTAGGATCAATAGAGACGAAGAACGTCTTGCGCTGCTGGAGAAGACAGAGCAAGCCATCATCGAAATGACACGACGATCCAATGCCATTTCCGGATATGGTAAAAGCCTTCTTCAACCATATCTTCGTCAGCAAAAGCAGCTCTGGGTACCAAGAGACCCTCTCTTTGCGATATACAAGATCGTGTTCCCAAATGAGGTCGATATCCGGAAAAGGGTGTTTCGGCGGAAGAAGGGACAGTTCCTTGTGCCAGGGCCGAATTATCAATGGTGCATTGACGGCCATGACAAGCTCAAGGCGTATGGATCCGAGATATCACGCCGCAATCGACGCTTACTCACGCAACATCATCTGGTTCTATGTCGGTCATTCTGCTTCAACTGTTTTGAGCGTCCTGAAGCAGTATTTAACAGCGTGTGACGCCTATGGCTTCCGGCCATGGTATCTACAGGCAGACAAAGGCAGCGAAACGCCACTGATCGCAGCAGCCCATGCTATGGCCGCAAATGGGCGTGTGAAGTGGAATGGACGGGTTTTCCAGCAAGGAAAGCACCTGAAGGACTCGTACAAGGCAGCCCCAAGCACAAAGAATGTCAAGATCGAAAGCTAGTGGGAGCGCAGGCTGCATGTGTCTTCCCAGCAGTGGGTTGACTACTTTGGGGAGCTCGCCAGGGACGGGGGCTTCGACGGTGATATGCTGGAGGATCAGATCGCCATGTACGCCGTTTTCGAAGACAAACTACGCCAAGAGCTTTTCGACTTTGTGGAGGCGTGGAATCTTCATCGAATCCGCCTTCAGAAGAACCGACCCCACGTGGTCCACGGCCAGCCCTGGATGAACTACCATTACCCAGATCCGGACAAGGCATGCAACTGGGGCATCCCTGTTGATCGCTCTGTCCTCGACGAAATGCAGGAGCCGTTGGCTGAAATCGACATTAGCACATGTTTGGAACCAGAGACGAGAGATTGGTGCCGCCAAATTCTCGTCGAAATGGGGTACGGCAATGCAGTCCTTGGGACTCTCCAGGAGGCGGACAAGTTGCGGCCCTTCAAGCGTTTTTATCTCGGCCTCCGAGACAGGATTATTCAACACCTCCATGGCCTTATTGTTGTTTGAGGCGTTGTCAAGTGTGAAATAGCTTGTTCTATAGATAGTTTAGCCAACTGATCAAGGGCAGGGAACATATAGTAAGCCGTCTTCGATTCAACCCCCCAGAAGGAAAGAATGTCAGTCACCTCGTCCGCCAGAGCCTCGGCAGTGGACTTCTCTTCAAGGGAGGCAACGCAAGTAGGAATTACTGCTGCTTCCAATCATTATCAACAAACTGAGCGTTGACGCCCAGAAAAGAGTTATTACGGTTGGAAGTCCAGCCATCGAATGTAAAGTGTGTCATGCTCCTCGCCGATCTAAGTGTCTCAGTAAGTGGACCGATCGCCCGCGTATACTCGTCTTCCAGCATTGTGATCAGAGTATTGCTCGAGGGCAGGTGCTTTTTCTCGAGGACTGGGTTGCCGTAGAAAAGGAGTCTCTGGAAGCGCTCTGAATCGATAATATGGAAGGGAAGGTTGTCGTAAGTGACGCAGTCGAGGAGAAAAAGTTTGAGTGCCCTTGGGTCGAAGAGATCACGTATATTGCCCACCATTTCTTGGTCATTCGGGCTCGTTGGGTTTGCACGAAGCATTGCGACGAGATTTCGATTGCCTAACAGGGGGGCTGAATCTCCAGAACCTCGAGGCGCCTAACAAGTCAGTATGGGCAGATACATGTAGGGCTAAGAGCACTACCTACATTGACGCTGTGTCCCCGGAGATGTCTGATAATAGCGCACCAGTAGAGGCAGTGAAGGTGTCGGCGGATGTGTTTGACTTGCCGTGGCGGAAGTACCTCTCGCAGACCCAGACGACCTTCAAGGCTTGACTTCGCACCCTCTCGTCCTTCATTCTGTACCCGTGTTGCCACCACCAGGCTCCCTCGCGCAGGCTGTCTCGATACGCTGTCAAGCCGGGAAAGAGAGCGTACTTCTCGGGGGTCCAGACGCTGTAATCTAGCCCGCCTTCCGCGGCCGGTGGCGGTGACGGGGTTGACGGTGTTTAGGGCCTAGGGAGGGCCGTGACTCTCCAGGACAGGACTCGCGGTTACGACGACAAGTCTGTCATGTTTGTTTCTGTTTCAACCTGAAGAAACGATGAAGCTGAATGCGGCGAGGTTTTAGGAGGGAGTGTAGGTGGCCGGAGTGCTCTGTTAGAAGGTTCAATCTTGTAACGGTCCAGCGTGTTCACTGCAACAGGCTATGGCGACTACTACGAGTAAACTAATCCTAGGGAGAAAAGGAGAAGAGGATAAAATGGGCTGGGAGGAGCTAGGAGTCTTCCAGCCCGGGGCTCTTTGCGGTTCTTGCCCGTTGGGTGGGCGACCGTCAGTGCTTCTAGGTCTTCGGCCTAGTGCCCAGTCGAGGCCTTGCCGGAATCGAACGAGTCGAACGAACGCCGGCCTGGACGATTCGACTCGAATCTGAAGGGCCTGGTTCGCGCAGAATCGAACGGAACGGAAATGACGTTCGATTGCCGTACGAGTCATATTCGATCGAACATTCGCATCGAACGAATCGAACGTTCGATCGATTGAGAACCCTGGCCAGATGTCAGGTGGTAATCGAGATTGGCGAGAACAATTCTGTTGATAAGCTTTACATACTGGAATCCCGTCCAGTCACAGTTTTTCAGGAAACCCATCATCTGAAAGGCCGTGTTGATCCCCGACCATTGATGAATGACTCCGCAATACAACTATGACCGGCTGTGAAATTTGGTCATTCGACTTCCTGTACGTGCCTTGCGATCCTGAGAAGATGGTCACAGCTCCTCACTGGAATGCAGAGAATTGTCGCCTCAAAGTAAAGGCCTTCACAATCACATCGCATACCAGTCGTCCCCCACGTTGACAAATCGGTGAATACGACCCATGGATGTCAATAGAGACGATTCATTATATCGTACCACAGTACTCTTGCCATCGGAAGGCTAATTCATCAACAGCTCAGTCCGAGGGCGGAAGTCCAGATATGTTACAGGGCTATCCGACACGCCAAGTAGCCAGATAAGGAGACCATGCGCCCTGAGTTAGAGAAGCCAAGCGATGAAGGTCTTGTAGAACCAACCGCCACCGCGCTTGCCACCCTCGGCCTCGCGGCGCGCTTGCTTCTGGGCGACGAACTCCTCTTCCTCGCGGTCAACGATGTCCTTACCGGAGAAGAAGTCGGCCTCCTGGGGCTTTACTCCCTTGCTTTTGGTGACGAGCTTGTGGCCGAAAAGCATAATGAGGTAGAGGGGAATACCGAGGTAAGCGGTGATGAAGGTCTTGTACTTCTCCTTGCCAAAGTCCCCACCGACGAAGACATCAAAATTCTTGGTAAGGGCGATGAGGATGCACATGAAGAGCGCAGCGTATGATCCCCAAATGCCGAAAGGTGCCTTGTAGGGCATGACATCGTCAGTCAAGTTCTGGGCCTTGCGGGCGCGGCAGAACCAAATGTGCGTAACGAGGAGCGAGATCCATGACAAGATACCGAAGATGGTGGTGAGGTTGACGAAGTAACCAAACACCAGCTTAGAGTCATCGGCAACGTTGAGAAAAGCCAGCAGAGCAAACAGGGAGGAGAAGCCCAGGGCGTAAATAGGAACGCCACGCTTGTCGGTCCTCTTGAAGATGGCGGGAGCCGATCCGTCAGACGCAAGACCGTAGAGAGTACGGGAGGCAATGTACAGATCCGAGTTGGCGGCGGAGAAGACGAAAACGCAGATACAGGCGTTAATGATGTGCGGGACGGCCTTCACACCAGCGAGCTCAGCGGCGACGACGAAAGGCGAGGCAGAGGCACCAGTGTTGGCCTTGTTGGCGAAGGCAAGCTTGGGCGAGTCGTAAGGTACGTTCATGCCAACTAGGAGGACCGAGAGGCAGTAGAAGAAAAGGATACGATAGAACGTCAGGCGGACTTGAGCATGTTAGTAAGGAAACAAACAAAATAATAAGACACACGAGAACACTGACTGGCACGGGGAATGGTCTTGCGGGGGTTCTGAGCCTCAGCGACAGTGACGCCGACAAGTTCGGTGCCGAGGTAGGCAAAGGTGGCGGTGACCATGGTGGACCACAGACCGAGGAACTTGCCGGCGTCGCCTTCCTTGATGTAGGGCTTGAAAGCACTTCAAAATGGGTCAGCTTCGGTCATTTCTGTCAAGGGGCAATTGCACACATACCCAGGATCACTCCAGTAGCGGAATCCCTTGCGGTCCTTGTCGGGACCGCCGCCGAGAGCGAGAATAAGCGAGAAGAAGATAATGGCAACGATAGTGATGACCTTGAACGAAGATAGCCAAAACTCGAATTCGCCGAAGAACTTGATGCCAAAGTAGTTGATGCAGATGATGGCGACTAGGAAGATGGCAATGAAGACACCGGGATTGATGTTTTGACGACCGACCCAATACTGAATGACAAGAGAGACGGCGGTCAGTTGATTCGGCGTGACGATGACATATTTGAACCAATAAGTCCAGCCAAGAGCAAAGCCTAAAGAAGGGTCGCAGTATCGAGAAGCGTAACCGCTGAAGCCAGCGGACAAGGGGAGCCAGGTAGCCATCTCGCCGAGGGCGGCCATGACGAGAAAGACGACGAAACCAACGAGGGTATACGAGATGAAGATAGAACCGGGGCCGGCCTGAGCAAGAGCCTTACCGGTACCGATAATGAGACCAGTACCGATAGCACCACCGATGGCGATCATGGTAATGTGACGGGCCTTGAGTCCCTTGTGGAGCTGCATCTCGGGGTTGGTCTCGAGGCCGCGGATGTGGAGGTCCTCCTTGGGTTCTGAGTACTGTCCGACAAGGACAGGTTCGTCTGTCTTCTCGACATCGTACTGACCGTACACGCGTGACGTCGCTCGCGTGACATGAGGTTCCATGCTTGGTGCTATGGAGGGGGGGAACAACTGGGAAAGAGAGGCAGCCGAAGAGAGGTAAAAAGATCGTGCTAGGGGGATAGCCGAGACTGCGGCCCAGACGGTGTCGGCCTGCAGGAGAGGCAGGCCCCCGACTTTAAATGGTGTCTCGCGAGCCGGGCACGATAACATTGAGTAAGACACTGAGGGCAACCACCTCAAGTTGGCGGCCCACGGGATAAGGCTAATGCAAGACGGGCGGGTGGGAACGCGTCAATGGCACAGGTGAGCGGCTTTTGGCACTTTCTCGCGTGGTAGGGGCACGGTTGACAAGCTGGGGCCGGTACCGCGTAATGGGAAAGGAGATGCGACGATGATGGTTTTGTTGGCGCAGAGTACAGGTACGATTTGGTAGCGAGGTTGGGTAGCGACCTCTGCCTCTTCGTTTAGCCCAGTCTGCCTGTCTGTGTCTTGCGGTGGTCTGCCGGAGGCCGAGGCGGTTTCCGACTCAGCTGGTTTGCCTGTCGTGGGAAATCCCGGGGAGCAGTGAACGCCTTTTTGACTCGAGGTCCGGATTGAGTTCGCAAGCGTCGAATAACGAGTCAGACGGTTGGTGGCGTTACCTAATGTCCCGAGAAAGATGCATCTTTTTCCCCTGGAAAAGGCCCCCGGTGTATCCAGGCACCTCACTCAACAAGCTTTTCGCAAGGTGCGAACCAGAATCAGACAGTGGCTCCGCCACGATACAGTAAGTGCATGGGGTGAGTGGATGCATCTACAGATTGACCGAGCCGGGCTGAAAGTCTGCTTTGGGCCAGGTGACCACTGACGCGCGAGCTGACAAGGGAGAGGAGGTGGGCTCATCGCGAGCAGTGGAGTTAAAGTCGAAGAGGGACCACAAGGGACCACTCTGTTCGCGTCGGTTGGTGTCAGTATCGAACAGCGATCGTGTCGTGTCGTCCGCCGCGCAACGGGACTCTGGTCGAGACCTGTCGGAGACAACGTGGCTGTTCAGCTGCCGACCGCCGGAACGCAGAGCGCCGCAAATATGCAGTAAACTGTGAGAGTGAGACTGGCTCCTCACCCCCCTTCAATAAGGACTCCAACAATAGATTGTGCCCAGAGGGTGATTTGTCGCGCCCCAGTTCGAACTGATGCAGACAGGAAAACAAGGCGCAGGGTCTGGGTGGGGCCCAGAATCCCGAGAATTCCACCACATTCTAGTGTTCATCCCTCCTAACATTGCGAGCTGGCCACCCAGCCACTACCACACGACTATATCCGCTAAGAAATTTATTACAACGCCTTGACTTTCTCTTCTCTTGTGATACGTCTTGATTCTAAACTTGACCTATCGCTGGAAATCCATCATCGTTGAGTCACCTACCTATCGACCATCGCGGCTAACATAGGATCGCACGTAAACCCTCACACTCGGCACCCGTGTGTGCACGAGTGGCAGCGGCGATTGCTCGGACCTCGAAAAAGAAGGGTCCGTGGCAGGGGTGTTGCACGTAGCAGATCTCCGAGGAAATCATCAATAAGCCACTGGGCCCAGGTCGGGTCTAGTCGAGCGAGGTGAGAGTGGGTTTGAGTTCCTCGTCTTCTTGGAGGAAGTTTGCGAGTTGTGAGATGGATTTCATAGGCTACGTCGAAACACAGGAGCGGATTCAACAAGAAAGCATTGACTGGGTGGAAGTCAAACCTCCACGCACCGGCCGCTAGAGGGTGAACCGGCCACCTACTGGAATAGAGTACATCAGTGTCACAACTTCTTCAGTGAGCTGTTCATCCAAGTCGTCATAACCGGCGAGAGCATTAAGCCACTGCAATCCTGTCATGCTCAAGGTCAGGGAAAATTCGGCACTTGCGCTTCGTCATGCGGTTACGCCCGAGTTTGAGCCCCAGCTCCGTCGATCCATATGGCCAAGCCTCCTCCAGCTAGTAGAAACCTTCCTTTGGCGTCACCCGGTTGGCCTCAGCGCCCAGCACGCTATGTGGAGGCGAACGAACCCATCTTCCAACTTCAACTACTGGCTCTCAATGACCACAACCATCGTCAGCAAGTCCAGTTCAGCTAATTCTGGCCCTTGTCGGCTGTTGCAATTATTAAGTCTCGAACTTTCAATTGAATCCTCCCGGTCAACGAGCAGTGACAGAACAAACAAATACTCATGGTAAGGTAAAAGATGGCGAAGGGCGACCGAGCCGGCTGAATTAAGAGAGAGAGACCGAAAAAGGGTGCCATGCAGGTTTGACGCACGGAAAAAGCCGGCTAGCAAGTGTGAGACTTAGGGGGGGGCATCTGTTACATGACTCCCATCCCAGCCAAAGCGCGGTGTCTTCTCTTTTGACCTCGCCGTGCAAGCGCTGGCGTCATGGCTCTGAGACGTGGACAGGGTCTTGCATCACTAGATTCGGGGCGCAACACTTCCTATTCGCTCTTCCGCCCAAGGCCTTTTAAGCCCTACCTCTGGTCTCGACTGCCGCCTCGAGCAACGTCGTATCAACCTCGTAAGCTTCGTCTCTCTCTTCGCTCCGTCTTGAGCCAGTCAGTCTCCTGTTGCCCTCATAAAGATACCCACGCCAGCATCCATCCATTTTCTCTAATACTGGGACACAGAGGCATACTGTCAGGTCAAACACCAGCTCACCACTTGATCCGCTTTCTATGCCTAGCCTCAACCACCATAGTCCTCTACCCCCATCATCGAAGGCTCAAAAACTCTGTTCAAGCAGGCTGCACTGCTTCTGCCCCATCCCAACAGTGTGTTGTTCTCAAGTTGGCCAGAGCCTCACAACCACCCGACTGACGCCCTCTCTAGAACACCATAACATTCGCGTTCTTTCTCGCTCGAGCAACCTCCACCTTGACAGACGCTATGTGTGACTTCACAATAAACTACTATATCTACACCTCGTGTGTCGATCCCGGGGCCCACTTCTTCAGAACGTCTACTGACGGTAGCCACAACCACTCCTGTGTCAAGAGTCCTCATGAGCGATACATCGTCGTCCCCGGCCACTGCCCCCTTTGCGCTGGATAAAAAGGCCTCCGCAGACACCGCGACCGGTAAATTTTACCTTTCATCAACCGGTTGACCCGGTATCCATGTCGCACGACCAGTCACTCGCGACTTTCGGGATTTCATGGTCCTCGGCGCCGGAGATCCCACGTCCATTCACCTTTCTCGAATCACGTCGCCTTTTTCTTATTTTCTTCGCGACCCTGACTTACCTAGTAAGCCGGAAGAGTAAATTGTCGTTGCATCAACACGGGTTGAATATCCAGGTTGAAGAAAAGGTCTGCATTTTGGTGGTTGTATATTGGGGTGGCCCATTGAGGGGTGAGGGACGTTACAATATCCCAGAAGGATGCCGAAAAACAGTGAAGGCAAGAAATATGTGAAGATAGTGGTCGGAGACTAACTGAGCCGGGTCAGCAGCGGTCTGTCAAGTGCGGCAAGCCCGGACCCAAAGCCTAGACCTGTGAGAAAGAAGAAATGTTACGGAAACTGTAAAATGTGCCGCAAATTCAGTATAAGTCTCAACTGACAGGGCAGCGTGCATTGCCGGCGGACAGTACGTGCTTCCAGGTGGTGCCAACGTCGGCACAAACCCAGCCTTGTGGCCTGATGGAGATCTGGCAGCGTAGGAGACACCCTCCACAAGCTAGGCCAGTTCGGACACGGATAGCAAACCCACTCCCTTTTCTCCCCTCTTCACTGCGTCCAAAGAAACCTGGGGCTGCCCCCATCCTCATGTCTTCCACCTGTCAAATTTCCCCCTGCTACCCCAGACACGTAGTCTGACGACAACGGAGATATGGCTGGGGAAACGGGCCCGATAACAGCTTCGCTCCCGATTCACATGACCATAGCAGGCTTTTTCGCCATCGCCTGTTTCAATTGCATCGAGATCCTCATCGCCCTCCTCGAGCACTTCAAGAGGCACAATGGCCTTTACTTTTGGAGCATACTGGCCTGCAACCTGGGCATCCTCCTCCACTCTATCGCCGTGTTACTCCGCTATTACGCCTTGGGTCCAAACTTTGCTCTCGCCGTCCTCACCTGCGTCGGATGGTACGGTATGGTGACGGGCTTCTCTGTCGTCCTCTATTCACGCCTCCACCTTGTCGTCGCCGACGCTGCAAGGACCCGCTGGGCGCTGGTCATGATCATAATCAGCTTCTTCGTCTTCCACGTACCCGTCACCGTTCTATTCCTCGGTAGCAACACCCGCCACAATACCACCTTCCTCAAGGCCTTCGAAATTTACGAGCGCATCCAGCTCGCGGGCTTCTGCACCCAGGAGTGCCTCATGTCCGGCTTCTACATCGTCGAGACCATTCGCACCCTTAGGCCGATCCTCGCCATCAAGCTGCCCAAGGAGCGCAAGATCATTAGACACCTCGTCATCGTTAACGTCTTCGTCATCATCCTCGACATCAGCCTTCTCGTCACCCAGTACACAGGCAACTTTCAGATCCAGACAACATACAAGCCCGTCGTCTACAGCATCAAGCTCAAGTTGGAGTTCGTCATCCTCAACAGGCTGCTCCGCCTTGTGCAGCGCGGCGGCTACAACCACTGGTTCATCCTCGACAGCGGCGGCGCTCAGCCCGGCACCTCCTCCCCCGGCACCTCTGAATGGCATCTTGGATCTTTTATCCCTGGTGCTGCCCAGTCTAGCAGATCCGTCCACGATGGAATTCAGCTTCAAGAGATGTCCCCGCCCCTGCACTGTCCCCCTACGTCGTGTTACGGTGGGCCAGACCAACACTTGATCAGAATCCAAGAATCGTAAACGGGTTGAATCCAACCGGGGTGGTAGATAGGAGAATTAATGCATCAAATGAGGACTCTGGGGCGACCCATCCGTGGAAGTACCTCCGGGTTGTTGGATACGCGAGTGGATCTTCAAGATCCAGTGAGAATACGATAATTTTGTACGGTTCAGGGTCAACGTAATGATGTTGTTGTCTGTTCGTTCTGCGGGGTTTCGATCTGTCACCACGAAATTGAACGAAGTGGATTGATTGTTGTTGTTATGGTACAAAAGGAGACTTTCCTGCAGTCACTCCCGGGCGACCATTGGCCAGTTGCCAATAGCCGTAGAACGGATTGAATACTACCGGGGCGGTAGCTATAGAATGAATGCATCAAATGAAGATTCTGCAGACCCACAGGTGTAAGTACCCTGGGGTCGCAGAAAGGATCATGCCTGATCGGCAACAATGGACTAGCCCCGCTCGATAATCCCAGCGGAGGTCAAGGTCAACAACCTCACCCACAATCACCAATACGCCGTTCCGTCTGTATGAACCACTCCATCCGACTAAACGAGTTCACAACGTATATCCATGATTCTGCCGCTTGGCGGTGGAACGAGTGGGGTCGATTCGGCCCGCACCTGTCGCTTGACAGAATGGTTTGACAGGAGGACAGGGGCAGAAGTAGCGAACACGAGACCGACGGCATCGAGCTTTCGACAAACCCAGGTAGCGACTTCCATCAGTCATGGAAACCGTAGTATCCATCGGTTAGTGGGCACGTCCCTAAATTGGCTTGGGTAGGCCAAGATCGCGAAGCGATCCAAGCCTGCAGCCAGCAAGGGTGTTCAAGTTTGCTTCAAAGACGTCATTGACTTTGACTTTCCGATAGTGAGTTTGCCAAAGGTCTATTGCCCCGAAAATCTCCCCGGACCTGCGTTAGCTTTCCGGTATGTGGGAAGGCAAGCGCTGTACCCTTGCTGTAAGCCGGGTAAAGATGTACCTCCCTTGCCCGCATCTTGGTAGCTTCATACGCCACAATTCTAGCATGAATCCCTACATCCCGTTACAGCCCGAGGTGCGGCAGATGTGAGAGAGTTCCTCCGTGGAAGCCGGGTAGACCCAGGATGACAGCGCGTAGGCAGGGGCCCTGGATAAACTACTTGGTTTCGAATGTCCAACAATTAGACGAACAGCCCTGCGTCCTGATCGACACGAATCGCTGTTGCAGACTCCCTGCAGATATCAGAACTGTCGGAATGCCAACCCAGTGTAAGCTCCAGGGCATGCTTTGTTAAGAGCTATGCTGGGAACAGCTTTGCCGGGGGCCGGGTACTTTGACGCCAGAGTTGTTGCCCGCCAGCCCGCGAAGGCGATTGACGCCTCCAGCAGCCATCCAGCAAGCCATCGGCATACACTGGCCACTTCTTCCTTGATTGCCCGTCATAGGCTGCACCTAGAAAGCACGACAGTGATTGAGAGATTTGGAGGACGTCCAGTGGATGCGTTCGATTCGCGTTCCGCGAGCAGACGAAGTTGCACATGCAGATTGGGCAAGAGTGGCTTGCGATAAACTCACCACTAGATCATTTTGTTTTGATTCAACGAACGGATATCAGCCGCACCAAGCCGGTGGAATGATACGCTCTCCCCACATGAAGCGCTCCACGACGGGATAGGGATCTAGTCATCCCTGCTTGAACTCTAAAGACCACGGAGAATGTAATTCATATCTTGTGAAATCTGCCTCGTAAGCTTATCCCACAAGCGTCGATGAACTTCCGGGGCACATGTTGGCCGCAGAGAACTTGGACTAGTTATATTCGATGCAGAGTATGCTACTTTAGTCATCAATTACTTGAGAAACGCAGGCCAGCGCGAACTCCAATAGGTGCACAGCCCTGGAGTCCATTTGCTACGCGTCGACCCATTCCTGCCATCTCAGTCTGGTGAGGCATCTACCTTGAACTTCACTCCAGCTAGGATAATCTGGGTCTCAGTGTCTCTGTGGCTTGACCAGTCATTCGACGTGATTGCGATTCATGGTGTTCCCAGTGCCTTCGAATAGAAGCGATCCGGCGACTGAATGCCGTGAGAATTCGTTTCTTGAAGGGCTGCCTTCCTGCCCTCGTGTGATCACAATCGGGCTGCCTATCCGGCCAGGTGTCTTTTTCCTTCTTGTCTTGCATTCTTCCAGCGCTTCCATGAAGTGGGACCACACTGTGTCAGTGTTCCGATCGTTTGCGGTGGGACATGTTTTTGTGCCTACTTACCATCGAGGTTTTTAGGTGCCCTGCCCCCTTGTCTCCACGAGCCCTGTTCCTCGCTTAAGTCCCACACCCCCAACTCCGCGCCCCCCAAACACCGCGCACCAAAATCGACGAACGAACAGCAGCGCAGAACAGCAGATAACATCAATTGCTCACCTAACAGGGCTTATTCCAATAGAAATTCCGAGCACCAAGACTCAAATTCAGCTTCCTGATGCTTAACAGGCGTCACTGACGGTGTGAAGAGGGCCTGCGCCTTCAATTGAGCAGCCTTGATGGCCTGGATATTGGTGAACCTCGAGTTGGGCTCCTGGGCCACCCTCGTCTTTCTGTAGGGCTTGTGTGCCTCTAGTTGAGCGCTCAATTGAGCTATTCGGAGGCCTGCTTTTGCTATTTGCACATCCTTGATATCCAGAGACTTCCCTGCCTTCATGAATAGGCGCCGCGTAGCTCGTGCCGAGGCCCTTGGTGTTGTAGGGATCCGAGACAGCGCAGAACAGCCTAACCGTAGATCCTTCGCCCCTCGCGGCGTTTGTGAGGCAAAGTCTGTGTATTTCTGCCGCTTCTGAGGGGTTTCTGGGCATGTGGGATAGCCCTCGTCCATCATCTGAGAGCTCAAGAGAGGCCGAAGTGAACTCACCGGCCACAGGCCGGTTCCACGCCACCCACCCATGATATTGCTGTATGTAATAGCGTCACGCCTAGCCTTCTGATAACAGAGGAGGAAGTTCCGTTTGCCAATAGGCGACGTATCGAGGAGGTGAACCACGCTCTTCAGATACTTCCGGTATGCCGTCTTGAGGGGGCTGAATATAGAGAGGTCAAGAGGCTGCGTGATATGGCTCGAATGCGGGGGCAGGAAGATGAGGAGGATATTCTCTTGGAAGCACTCCCACAGGAAGTCGTTAGATACGTGGCTCCCATGGCCATCCATCACAAGGAGGCGAGGAGACTTGAGCTCAAGGGCCTTGGCCTGCGTCTGAGGGATGAAGATCTTCGTGAGCCACTCAAGGCCTATTGCGTTGTTCGTCCACCCGTTGACTGTTGTAGCGAACTTCCAGTCACTGAAGTCATCGAGGGCCTCGGGGAACCACTGCTGTTGGAGCGTTTTCCCCCTGAAAATAACAAGGGGAGGGAGGGCCTCGCCTGCGGCAGATACGCACTCAACAATGGTGGTCCAGGAGCGTGAATCGGCCGTCTGTATATAGCATTTCCGACGCCCTGCCTGGCCTAGAACTAGGCCGTTGATTCCCATACCCTCCATGATGCCCGTCTCGTCCATGTTGAATCGTAGGCACGGAGGGATGGCCTTGACGTTTGGGGCGTTGAATAGAAGGAAGAAATCCTTGAGACGTTGAGTGGTGACGCCCTTGATGCGGCTGGCTTCCATTCGCTTACCTGGGAGGGTCGTAATAGAGGGATTTCGCTGCTTGAAGCCTTCTATCCAATGCCTCCCAAGGGGAATATCGTCCCCTTGGGCGAGGAGGATCCGGCGTGCGAAATCGAGGACTTGAGAGTGTGAAGGGGCGAACCCTAGGGCGCCTTGTTCAACGATCCAACGGGCTAGGTGCTGTTCCTGAACCTGACTAAGCCTCTGATAGGGAGCCTTCGCCTCACGGATCGTTGTTGCGCCCTTGAGTCTCCCTCGAAGCGTTGTGGCGGGAACATTCCAGTCACGCGACGCCTTGCGCGTTGGGCAGCCATCACTAATGGCCTGAAGCGCGTTTAACACGTCTTCTTCAGTGTAGCTCTTCATTCTGAATCTGATGATATAGTCAGCGTAACTGTCAGACGAGGGGTGGGTGAGATATCGCGATATACGTGCTGTTGGGGGGCCGATTTTCGGGTGTTGAAAGTGGGTAGAATTGGTGCGCGGAGTTGGGGGGGCGCGGAGTTGGGGGTGTGGGACTTAATCCCTGCTCTGCGTCCCCGCACACTGATCAGTTCAACCCTGACGGGGAGTCCCGATCGCAACGAACATGATGATTCATCACCAGCTTTCGACGCGCGAATCAGTGTGCGGTCAAAACTCCCTTAACCTATTTAGTAATCAAAGGTGGGCCCTTCCGCGCTAGATGGGAGAGGCTTAAGCAGTCACCTATGACAAGTAATATCGCTTAGATCGTTGAGACGGTCTAGGCCCGACTCAAGTAATCTTAGCACAACCACAACTGTCCCTATTCTTCCCAATGCAGTCGAACACCTTGTATCAGCGACACTTCGTAGCTGCCGATGCTCAAGGTAATGCGACCCCTGGAAGTTCATTTCGACATTGCTACTACTCTGTAATAAGAAGGTGAATTACGGGTCGTTCGAATTACCCCGCACGAGAACGGCTGGGTGTTGGCTGAGGTCCGTAACCCACATTCACTCAGCTGCCTCGAATTCGAGTGCCAAGGCGGTAGAGTGTCGATCGTTTTACGCCACCAGGAGCAAGTAGCTCGATCCAGAGATCGCCACGCCGACTTGACGATCAGCCGTGTATGGCTTCAGTTCCAGATTCAACCCAGGACTTCGGGCCCACATGTCGAGGCGCAAGGGACGGATAGATTGAAGGATTTTATGTCCCGTTTGTTGCGTAGTTGGAACAGATGCAGCATCGACAACACGTATGCTGGGGAATCTGGCCGCGGAATTTTCAGACGAGCTGCGTCCCGTTCATTTCGCGCCCCGCGCCCCCTTTTTGTCCTTCAGCCCCGTGAGGCAGGTCTTTGTTCACGTACAGTCACCGTAAGAAAGGCAGCTGCCTGAGTGAGATCTTAGCAAAAGGCTTTCATCGACCAGAACTTCTACGTCGTCCATTTCCTCCTGCGAAAGGACTCAAATACCCGCAGATTTGCCTTGCAAACATGGGCATCGTGCGGTCTCGGGTTGATTCGGTAGAATCCGACTCAAATGACTGTAGCAGAAATTTACGGTCATGTTAGTTGAGGCGACGTAGAGGTCGCTTGTTCGGTCTTCCATGTAAACTCTGGAGAGCGCTGAAGACACGTACTTAATCTACCAAGACCGCCTTGCACTCAACCTCAGCTCTCGCATCAGCCCTTGGACTCGCTACCAACGAAAAATCGGCAACCTTCTCAACCTTCTCGTCAACATCTGCTTCATTTCCTCTCTGCCCGAACTCATTAACTCGACCATGATCAACCTTGTAGATCCAACTCTGATACAAAAAGAGGAGAAAGACCGCATCATCCCTGAGCGTCGCCACCTGATACCACATGGGTCTTTTGATTGTAATGGCAAACACATCATCAATAAAAGTGTTGAGAAACTTGTATGTCATAGCCCTGGCTGGCATGTAAGCGACGGATCGGAGGCGGTAGTTGATGTAGAGCGAGGGTACCACCATCAGAAAGCCAAAGGCGTCAACTGAGCCTGCGAGCGTTGCGATGACGAACGAAGACCAGCAGTCGTGCGCATCATAAATCAGAGAATAGACCCCGCAGGCAACAACAAGAAGAGTGACGGCCTTGTACATGTAGCTGAACGCCGCGGCTTCGTACTCGTCCGTTTTCTTCTCTATCTCCGAGAGCTTGTGCTTGCGCTCGATGGTAACGCCAAAACCAATGAGGCTGTTGATCTTCTTGTAGCTGTCGGCCGAGGGGTGGAGACGGTGAACCCGCAGGTTGAAGAGCTTTTTGATTTTATATGACTCGAGGACCAAGCATGTGCCTTGACCGAGCGATAACATCCAGGAGGTGTCATCGTTTCTGTTTAGAAGTTGCAGTAGGACGACCGCTTGCATAAGGGCAGTTGCCCAGATGGTGCGCATAGAGATTCCTGCTTCGTATTTTTTGGTTCGGAGATGTTTCTATGGGCCAATCAGTTTTCCATTTCAACAACTCTGCACCGTCGGGGGACAGCAAGACGTGCAACTAGACTTACGACGCCTGACGAGAATACAAGCATCCCGAAAATTGCATGCAACATCGTAAAAAGCGCAGTCGCTCCCAAGACGTAAATGCTAGTGCCCAGCATGATTTCTCTGAGCATCTCATACTCAGTCTCATACCCAGTCTCGTATTCATTGTCGGTAGGCACAAGCCCTCCAGTGGCCATGTGCCTCGTGTTTTGCTGCGAGAATTCATTGGCCCTGGCAACAACGCCGAACAGCCAGCTCTCCTGCGTGTTGAGGTCCATGTGGAATGGAAGCGTAGTGACGGTGTCGTCCAGTTCGATCATGTGCGACTTGAGCTGCCAAAATGAGTTGACGAAGAGGATTGGGTAATACCAGGCGTTCTGGCCGGTCCCATCGCGAGCTCTTGTTGCCTCGAGTTGTACGTGTTGTCTGACAGCAGGGTGAATGCTGCGATAACTCATCACTCCGCTATCAGGGATGAAGGATATGGTCAAGTTAGGATGATAGAAGCTTTTTGCGATGCCTTTTTTCTTGACTGGTATTTTGTCGGCTCTCAGCTTGGCAGTGCCGGCCGCCCCGAGAAGGCGCTTGGTCTTGTCGACGCTCTTGTCGCGAATATGTTGCGTCAACGGGCGGACGAAGTGGAACGCGCTCGCGGAGTCGTAGCCGGGAGCTGAGGGGTCGAGCTCCGAGCCAGTGATCCCAACATAAAAGTGACCCCAGAGGACACCACCGTTCTGCACTTCCGCCGAAACTGTGAATGCGGTGTCGATGACGCGCTTCTCTCCGCCGTCGGCTATACTGAACGCTTTCTCATTCACGACGATCATGTCTCTCGATACTGTCGCCAGATGGTCGTGTATAGAGCTTGCTGAGATAACGATTGTCAGATCCAAGAGGCTGTCAGGAGCCCACATCGGTATTATTCGCCGAGGTATGAGACTGCGCCGCGCACCCTCGTCAAGACTGCTTGGCCGAGCAGTGAAGTGCACGACATCGACAGTACTGTTGTCCGATATGAAGGCTCCGGATGCATCTGTTGTCGTCTCAACAGCTTTCTTGGGCATGATGTTTCCCAGGAAGAGTTGCAGTGCAAAGAAGATACATGTTCCCTTAAGTGCAGGCTTGATCATGGACTATTCATACGTCAGCTCGTTGCTTCTAGGTACGCAATCAATACGGAGACTCACACTCATTTTGGTTTCTCGGGAGCCCGTGCCAACGTGATGGTTCGAATATGCAGGAATGAATTGGAGTAGGCGAGGAAATAGAGGCGTAGGAACTGGGTGTAGGCTTACTCCCCAAGTTTCTATAACGCATGGCCGAGGGATGCTTAGAAACGCCAATCATTCGGCGTCGAGAGACACTAGCGCATCACGTGGACTAGCTTTTGGCATGCCAAGAGCTCTCCGCATTCCTCTTGTCCAAACAGTCGGGTTTGGACTCTCTGTCCACCGTTTCTACACAGCACTAGAAAGGGGGCCTGTATGTGCTCCTAACAGCGTGGTGTCCAGGGTCAGCCCAGATCTGCTCGAGTCATGATAGGACTCAGTTTGACACCAAACCCGCTTGAGTTAACCTTCACTCCGGCAAGGATAATGTCTCGGTGGAAGCACACCCTCACTATTAACCCCTGTGTGAATATGGTTCGTGGTATTGTCAGTGTCTTCGAATAGGAACGAGGGGTTCGCGCTGAGAACCAGCCAGCTGTGCCTCCTTCTTCTCTTTTCCCTTCATCTACTAGCGTTCCAATGAAGAAACCCCACACTGCATGAAGGCTTCCGTATTGTTTTCGTCTGAAATGATCCTTGCAGTTCATTCCCCGTCGTCTAATCGGATACTCTGGTCTCCACGGGTGAGCCCAGCGGAGTCTTCGTTGCCCGACCTTTCTGCTTCTCCGCATTCTGATTGACTCGGTCTTACGCAAGACCCAGATCTCGAGGACTGGCCCTCGACACACCAATCAGTCCGGGCTTCGACTTCACTTAATCGTCCGGAACGATCCTCGTCCGTCTTTGTTCGAGCCGCTTCTGTTCTTACCTCCTGGTGCCTTCCTCGTCTTAGCATTCGGCGATTGTCCTTCAGTTAAGGTTGGCGCCGGCTTTTTCTGAGAGACATCTAGCAGTAGGATTGAACTCAAGGAAAAAGGACCGAAAATCGGCCGTGGGCCATCGGCAAGCATCAAGCAACTTGGTTACAAACTGGCCCAATGGCGACAGCTGGAAGCTTCGCTCTGTCTGACCAAATGCGAAGCGAGGTCAAAAGTAATTACGAGTTCGGTTTACGCGGCTCGCCAATACCATACAATAACCGCACTAGCAGGCAGTTACTTGATGTAGCAACCGGGAAGCACAAGATACTCACAGGGCGCTACACACCGCCCTGTGCCATGACTCGTTGTCTGAAACTGACCTGGCGTCGGCTGGCCACCAAGCTAGCTCAAAACGTCTGGCCGGACGTTTCACGCGAATCAAATCGTCAGCTGCAAGGGGCATTTGTATTGGAGGCGTTTTTAGGTGGCTACTGGGAGTTTTCAGCGGGTTAACCGAGGTGTTGAACAAGCATATTTAGCTGGCGCAAAATGGTGGCGTTTTGAGCAGTGTCGGACGCATCTCACGCGAGTAATTGGAGTTCTCGTGATTCACCCTCCTGCCTAATGCAGATCAGCGTCAAATTTCAGGTGGCACAAAGCTGATGTTGACAGGCAGCAATATAGTTTCTTAGCGCTCAAATACCTTGTAGGCTTGCCGAAGTTCCCAAGCGTTCCTGCTAAGCGATGTTAACATCGAGGCCGTCGACGTGATGGGCGAATTTCATTGGCGATAGTGGGGACTACAGCGGTTGTGTAGTTTGCTCAAGGCCTGGTGCTATGTGTGTTGATGCAGCATCGACAGCACATATTGGAAGTACCTGGTTCAAGCATCGATGACGACAGGAAGTCATCTCGCAGCAACAACATATTCGTGACATGGTATTGCCTTGGCTTTGACCCCACTGCTGTACTCCCTATCAAGGCCTGGTTCATGCATTTTGTAATGAATGAGGGGCGGTCAGATGAAGCTGAGCAGCCGCCTATAAATACTCTTCCCGTCTACCTCGACTTTGCAGAAATGAATCTTTATCATTATCCTTACCTCCATCTTTATTCACCTGGATTCAGGAAACATATCAACCTGTGCCATCATGAGGTTCGTCAAACGAGTCAATCACGACAAAGCCCTCGGGCTTTTCGTGATTTCTGCATCCATGAGCACTGGATACTTTTTCACTTTTTTGCGGTACGCCACCATTGACTGCATGAAAGGCGATGAGTACAATGGTGGAGCCTGCGCAGTGGATATAATTGCAACTGTATTCCTCGCCGTGCTCTCTAGCGCAGGATTTGGGGGGGTCTACTATTTCGGACCATTCATGGTGAACAACAAACGCGACAATGTCACAATGAGCAATCATTATCACAACCTGTCGCATCTTGCACCTGAGCCCCAGGAGTTTTTCGATTACGCGTTCTACACCAACGTTTCTTACGAGGAAGCCCATCATCAGGACTTGTTGATCAACGACAACAAGGTGACGTCGAAAGTGTGGGGCAACTCAACGGTTGGATTATACGAACTTCAGCTGGGTCCAATTGCAGCGTCCTCTGGGTCCAGCAAAATCGCCAATAATCTCCGCTCGCTGACTCCTCGAGCGTACAAATGCAATGGTCTAGTCAAGGTCGCAAAATACTATTCCAACATCAAGCCTTACACCCCATCATCCAACGCAAAAAACGCTGAAAATATTGCGTTGGATTTGGTCCAATACCTCGTCAAAAACAATAAGGATGGCGGTTGCTTCTTTGCCGAAAACCCTGAAACGGGTCATTCGGCCCTCATAGGTTTTCGTGCAGGGTGCGACCAGAACGGTCTCAACGTACCACGCTGTACTGTGCCCAACGAAGATGGACTAATCGACATTGGTTACACGTCACTTTACAAAAACAAACGGTCCTCAGAAGACAAACGATCACCACAACGCATCAATTGGGCGGCCATGTGTGCAAACTCGGCAACTGCAAGCAGACAATGCCTCTGCTACAAAAATCACGGCGTAACGCCCTACTCTACATGTCAGAGAACCCTCTGCAGCCTCTGCGACCAAAACCCACTCAAGGATATTTGCTTGGCGCCCATCGACCCCAATTGTTAACGCTTTTTCTCTTCGCATACCTGGCAGGTAAGGTCATGGTGAAGCACTTGTTCATGTTCACCACCGCTAACCTCAAACCAGTTTGCATAACAATACGTCAGTCAGTTGGAAGGACACCACACCTTGATCATGGTCGACTAACATTTACTCGAATGGCCTGTTATCGTTGAATCTGTCGTCAGGCGGTCGTCTTTTTTCATCTCTCTTCTTCCCAATCATGTATTCAATTGGTCAGCTGACGAGCCCCTGTTCAAGCTCCGTATGTGGTTTTCCCCCTATGGGTTTCCCACATTACAAAACGCGGAATCGCGGGAGAAAATAAACTGTGTTGCAAATTATACTCATTGCCCCAATGATTGATAAGAATCCCATCATGCTCCGTCGCTTTTGTCGTCGAGCCCCTTTTCATGCTAATCGATGAAATTATCAAGGAGTGGAAGAAACCCTTCAGTCAATGGATGCACATCGTTTAGCATAATTTAGACGCATATGAGCGTCCAAACTGATCGGCGACGCTAAAGTTTTTCGCTGGCACCATAAACCCCGGACCTGAATCGTTCTCTGGCCCACAAACGCGAACTCACCGGCGGTGCGTAGAAAGAATCAAAGGAAAAAGCTGATTTAAAAGTGTACTTGTTAGGCAGTCAATTTCCGTGGAGCTTGCCGGACCACAGCCTGCACTTTCTTCGTGGTCAAATAACTTAAGCATCTTGTCAAAAGAATCCGTTTATCCGGATCAAATGTCAAAGTAAAGTGGAGCACGACTTAGGTCGTGCCCACGTACTTCTACCTTGACTACACCTCTTGGTCCTGCGACAAGATTCGCATTTGGATAATGTGCGGCTTCCCCCAACATCGGAAGTCTCGTACGAATGGAATATACTCCCTGAGAGGAAGCACCTCTTTGCCAAACACCTAAGCAAGCACTCCAAGGGTGTTTATCAAGAACTGATAAGAGAGGTTGGTACTTCTTTCGAAGCCGTTGCCCGTCCTGCGGACACCACGTGCCATACAGCCACCACAGTCACCTTCTCTAAAATAATTGATCGGCTCATTGCAGATAATTTTCGGTTGTCTGAAGAGCCGAAAGCTGCAACTTCCCGCTTCGAGATGCGGAGGGAGATCTCGACCAAAGCCACGTGGAATTGGAAGTGGTTGCTCGCAAGATGAAGGAAATGATGACGCTAATTTTTCGGTACACAGACGTCAAGTTGAAAGCTCTGAAAAAGTTGTTTCGGCCAATCGAAGACTTGATTCGTTCCGATATGCTTGACGGCCAGGCCAGCACGGGGATTTGATGAAGTGTTGATACCAATTTACGCCCTTGGGACTACAGGTGGCGGCGAGGACGACCACTGTCACGTTGATGTGAGAGAGAGATTCGACTGACAAGGTTGGCGGACCGATGGTGTTAGCCTGCGAGTGTTGGTGGTGTAGGACAGAAGAGACGGCTCGTAAATGCGTTTCTGCTCCGTATGCGTATATACTCCGGTTCGCCTGTCGTCCACCACTTTGGGGAGGGAAGTGTTTATCTTTTGCATTCTGTCGCGCTGCGTGCGCTGTGCGAAATGATTGGGTCTGACACGTCGACCTTCCTTTCTAGAGTTTGAGGCGGAACGGACCCCAACAAGATCCCCCCTTGCTCCACAACATCTCGTTAACACGTGGATTCAGCTTAGCTCAGTCCAATAAAAGTACCGCAAAGATTTCCCACCAGACAGGGGAGGGTGTGTTGGGGGGGTGGGGGGTTGGTTTCCCAAAAGGTTCTCTGTACGCAGTGCGTCCGTCCTGGCGATGATTGAACACAATCATTGAAATGAGACCACCGTTCCTACACCAGCGTCCAACTCAGTCCATATCTTCTCTTGTCCAGCGTCGTCCACCAGGCTTTTGAGCCATGTGAAGACTGACTGGCAGACTTCAATCAACCTATATCCTTCAAGCGGCAACCCCTTGGCCAGCTTTGCTCCCTCCGTTACGAGAATCTTTGCCCACAACCCGTCGCTAAAGAAATCCTCTGATACGCAGAGTGTTCGCCATTTCCCTTCAGGGTCAGCAGCATCAACAGGGAGGTCATATTCTCGACCAATATGCTGGCACAATTTCCGGACTTCTTCGACATCGTCCTGCGTGTAACAGCTGATGTTTAAATCATTCTTCTGGCCGCCAGCACATTCAAGGAGGAGCCGACAAAACGCGATGTCGTCAAGTGCATTCGGGCAGTTCGTTGGTGGTTTACCCTCATCCAGCAGCCACAGGAGATTAGACGGAGCCCGAGGTTTGCCGCGTTCCATGTGAGTGGCTATGTAGCGCAGATATCGTCTGAACATCGCTTCAGCACCAATTCCAGCATTCTTGAAGCGGTCAGAATCACGTCTATGATTACGGTAAATTGGCACTTACCTTTCGTATTAGTTGAAAGAGCTCGGCTTCAAACGAGGCTCGGAGGTCTAGACCAATAGACGTCAATTGGCGAAGGTCGGGCAAGCGGTCAGGGTCATTGTTGAGAACTTGGATGGCAATGCTGATAAGATGTTCCTGGACATCCCAAAATGCTGGGGTTGACGCGACTGATTTGATGGCGGAGATGTTGACACTGAGGTTGGTTAATTGACTATGGCAATCTCAGCGTGGTCAGAGTACCTACTACGCGACTGCCCCAATCTCTTTTCCCAAGCCGAAGAACTCCACGTGGATAGACCAAAACCCAGCTTCTGCCAGTCTATCTATCCACTTACCAAGATCTGGAAATTGCACGCCGATGATCTGGATTGCACGTCCTAACTGTAAACAGCAGAAGAGTCCGGACACAAAGGCGTCCAGTTTTTCACAGCTTCGAGGATCAATAGTGTGCAAGGGTGCCTCACCCGCCGATGCAAGAGCCTCCTCATCAAACTGCACCGAGGCGAGGGATTGTTGTTCATCTGGCAAATTGTATCGCGTCCTGTAGTCAATTCATCAACAGACGTGTTCCAAATTCAGGCACAATCGACGTACTGGTGATGTTCTGATGCTTCCTGCACGCTAAGCCCACTCATAGGCTCAATCGGTGAAGGGGGAGGAGCATCGGGTGAAAAGAAAAGCTGAGGCGATGCCGAGCCGACTGCACTTAATAAGGGACTCGGAAGACCATGGTTGCTGTACCAGTTTGGTATGTTAGGGTCGGTGGCTCGATAAGGACTCGTGTACGACTCATCAACAGGGAGTCTCTCGTCATTGCGGACGCTGTGACTTTGGGAAGTGCTTGGAGCAGGAGCCAGAGCATGTAGAAAGCCTCGGGGAAGCGATGTGACCCAGTCTTCCGATGGATCGGCCCGGGTGGGAATGACGGTAACCTCATCTTCGGGGTAATCGGGACACTCGTCCTTCTGGGCATGGCTGGAGCAAGACACCGACGACAAGCCTTGATCAAACTGCGTGGGTCAGCAATTTGGGAGGGAAGGATCAGATCTGTACATGTACCTACAGTGGTTAATGCGCCCGTCGTCACTAGGATGCGTCGAGAGGGGAGGACGAGCATGTTGAAGCAGGTATGCAAGGGTTGGAATAGCGGCGTACAGAGGTGGAGCTTGTCCCCAGACTGCGGAGACGCAGCTGGCTTCCTTGCGAGGCTTTATATGCAGTGCCCAGCAATACCTGGCAGCGATTGGGGGGTTAAGACAGAGCCATTGCCATCCCTGGTCTCTAGGACATTTCCAAATGACCCCTGTAAAAAAAAGTAAGTAGAGAGTGGGATGAGACATTAAGTCGAATACGCGTCAGGGACTCGTATAGTCACGAGAGGGTGGTCCTAGTAGGTGGGACGGCAAATTGGTGATTGGCTTCATTGATGTCGTTGGCCTTGATCTATGCGGGCATCCTGGTGCCGGGCTGGTTCTATTCATCGTAAGCCGCCACCGCCGCGGCAGAGTAGTGCTACTACCAGCAGACCCTTTTTAGCGCCATTATTATCGAACATCAGGGTAAATCAACACATGTGTTGGATACGCGAGTGGATCTTCGGGATCCGATTAGATTGGGATTGTTATTTACGGTTCAGGTTTTTTGTATTGAGGATGAGGTTGGTGATTTTGTCTTCATTCTAGTTGTGCTCTTCTATTCGTTGAGCGGGGTTTCGATCCCGGACCCTCCTGTCACCACGAAATTGAACCAAATGAATTGGCTGTTGTTGTTATGGTACAAAGAAGACTTTTCTGCAGTCACTCCCGGGCGATGTCGGAGACTCGATGCCGTAGGTATCGTATTCGTCACTCCTGGCTGAGTCTTCGTGGTAAACTGACCTCTTAATGGTGGCCACTTCGTTGATGTATCTCTTGTAGCTGTTCTGTCCTGTGACAAGTTGTTGCCGATCAGGCATGGTCCTTTCAGCGACCTGGAGGTACTTACACCTAGGGGCCTGCGGAGGCCTCATTTGATGCATTTATTCTCTAGCTACCGCCCCGGTAGTATCCAAATCGTTCTACGGTTATTGGCAACTGGCCAATGGTCGCCCGGGAGTGACTGCAGGAAAGTCTCCTTTTGTACCATAACAACAACAATCAATCCACTATGTTCAATTTCGTGGTGACACTTGTCATAGGTGGCTCTCCCATCTAGCGCGAAAGGGCCCACCTTTGATTACTAAATAGGTTAAGGGAGTTTTGACCGCACACTGATTCGCGTGTCGAAAGCTGGTGATGAATCATCATGTTCGTTGCGATCGGGACTCCCCGTCAGGGTTGAACTGATCAATCAGTGTGCGGGACGCAGAGCAGGGATTAAGCGAGGAACAGGGCTCGTGGAGACAAGGGGGCAGGGCACCTAAAAACCTCGATTGGGAAATGGGGGGCACGGGGCACCAATCAATGCATTCCTTGGAGCTGAACATCGGGCCGATTGAGTATCCAGACTGTTGAACCGCGTCGCCGGTGTCCTAAACATCCCCAAAAATATCCCTGTTTGTTCTACGGCAGTTGGCCTTGGCACGCGGACCCAGAAAGTACGACTCATTGCGGTTTGACTCTCCTTGGCGGGGGAAATGTTAGTTCGGCCCACGGTCGAGCAAGACCCATATGCAGTTCATTGGCGCGCAGCGCGAGTAGACCATGCAGCGAACGCAGTCATTTAAAAATGTAGGGAATCGTCAAAATTGAAAAGATGCAATTGAATGAACCAAGCTGGCAAGCAGATACACCATGCTTGACATGGCCCTGGTGGGGAGGTTGGGCCACTGCTACTTGGTAAATCTTTTAGAACTCGTTGAGTGCGTAGAAACGCCTGAGGCAGTCTCCAGTGGAGAAGGTGCAACCGCATCGTTCTTGAACAGTAACTAGGCAACGCCACCAGCTGTTGACTCGCCGTTCCACGCTTGCGAATTCAATCTGGACCTCGAGGCAGAATGAATAGCCCTGCTCAGTTGCCGGGGTTTGCCCACTAGTGGCAAACCACCTCGAAGAACAAGAAGAAAATGCCTCAACTTGCAGCAGACGACGGCAAGCCATGGGCAGACTTGGGCAGACTTGGGCAGATTGCAGAGGCAGACAAAATAAGTCGTGCAGGCGAGGCTTCCGGTCGAGCTTTCTACCCAACCTGGTTAGCCGACTTTCTGCCCTGCTTGCCCTCTTGCGCACCCAGATACTGGCCCTCGACCAGCGTGTCTTCCCTTTCGCTTTTCAAGCCGGGCTTGCAGTCACTCACCTCATCGGGGGCATGACTGACGAGAGGGTCTGGTCTTGCAGGAGACGACGGTAGCCACGATCACACCCTCTTCAGCGTTGGCCCAATCATGTCGACCATGTCTGATGAAGGCACCGACCGTGTCCGATTCAGAAGGCGTTGTTTTCTTTTGGCGGCAATGAATGCTTCGAGTCGACCTCTTCAATGTGAATGAGCTCGGTTCACTTCGCCTTGCCTCACTAGACATCCTGCCTCATCAGTTTATTCCCCTTGGAAGGGAAGAATCGTACGCCAGCAAGGAATGAATCATGAGGTGCAATGGGTCGTCAAATGGAATCCAACCCTCGAGCCCGAACATGATGTCCACCATCTCAGCGACCTGATTTAAGATTTGAATACCTTGCCTCCCTGTAGTTTCAGACGCCTCGAGCAGCAGGGACCCAGGGTAGATAGTGAGATTTAGTTCATAGAGCCTTTAATAGCTCTTATGTCAGTCCCTCACTAGCAATAAGCCCCCCCCCAACCCTTTCCAGAGCACAACATTCAAGAAGCAGATACTACGATAGAATACTACACAGAACATGAGATGGTTAGAATGACTCAATCTGCGCTATTCAATCGAGATCCGAATAGTATTCGTTAGAGAAATCATGCAAAGTCTAGAAGTACATCTAATACATTTAATTAATCTATACCGTGCCGCATCATGCCTGGAATTTCTCAAATAAAGTATGTTTTATGAACAGTTAAGTATCGCACACTCTAAAAAATAGCCATATTTGGCTCTTGGCCATTATTAGGGTTTTACAAATCGGCACTCTTTTCAAACTAGTATGCAGCCAGGTGCGAAACTGGCTCTTTCTTCATACACTGTGGCTTCGAACTGACCACCCTTATGTTCAACAGCATACATTTTGTCTGGCCAATCCGAAGACCCGACTTTCACTCCTCGATGCGAGTGTCGGACTTCCTACGAATGGTCCCCTCTTTTTAATGACATATGCTTAAAAGGGGGTATGATAATAGCCGGTAGGGAATGCCGTCACCCAGAGTAGGCTTGGCAGGCAAGGAGTCGGCTAACTTTAACAAACCAATCATCGGCCGAGATGGGATTCCACCAAAAGACACGGACTTCAGGGAGGGCATTAAGTGGATCCGATGCCAGATGCTGCGTTCCGCCTAACAATAATGCACGCTAGAGCCAGAAATGAACCGCCGTGCCAGAAGTCCACTTTGTGTGAGGGTCTCACGTCTCAATCAGGCTAGTAAATACGCTCAACTAGAGGATCTATTGCTAGCACAGCTAGAGTCGCTTCTAGATACAAGACGTAGCGCGAATTGAGGAAAAGGACAGGAATCAGGTCTCCTCGCGTTTCAAGAGTATCGGATGTCGTCGTCGTCTACACATGTGACCGCCCGTCACGTGTGCCTCCTTCCTCAGTCCGTGCACATCCACAGAGCCAGAACTAGCTCTTAACAGTGTTGCTAGTTTTTCACAAATTCGCGCATCATTACTGTGGTAATAGTTAAACCTGACTACGATTGGGCACTCAGGGCCGGTGCTCAAGCTCTCGTATTGTACCTAAATGTAACATGCAAGTCCTGCCCTCGTAGTCCTCATTGGTATTTTTTGCTTTCTTAGGGAAATTTTTATTGGTTGGAGCTAGGCAATGTTTGCTCGCCTTTCGGTGCCCGATAAGCCACGTAAATCATTCTCCTTCACTTAGCTGACCCGGTGTTGCCGGTTTATGACACAGTCAGAGACGACGTCTTGTACGCAAGTACGGGCAGCCTACAGTTCTTGGTCCCCCATTGATGACAAGAACTTGAATCCCTTACCTTGAAAGCGACTTTCGAATTGAACCACTTTTGTCCCTCGAGCTTACAGGATTTTAGTCAACTCGACGAGGACATTGATTTCTCAGGCCGAAACAACAATGAGCGACGCCGAGGTGATTCCAGGCCGCCTGCCAGACAACGAGCTTCTCACATACCACTGCGCCTGGTGTTTAGGGCTTTTGGACAAACATTATAGTTTGCCACGATGCCCCTGTGTATGCCACATTCTCTTTTCATTATCCCACAATTAGCTGATTGTATTGTTAGGTGGTTTGCCCAGAATGTATTAAAAAGGCCCAATATTACTACTCTTCAGAACGTATAATGTGCAACAAGTTCAATCACGGCGATTCCGAGGCACAAGAACCACGGCGTGTCTACGACCTTGATTGCGATATCTGTTTTGAAAAGTACCTCTGTGACAAAGATCTAGAACAGCTACCTTGTAGTACGTCTTCAGCCCCGTACCGGATTCGAGATCATTCTAAATATTGTCAGACCATGTTTTCCACAGAAAGTGTTTGCGCAAGTGGAAGAAGAAGCAGTGTCCGAAGTGCAAGCAGGCCTTTCAGGAAGCCCGTCGCAACAGGGTGGCTCCTACAGCAAAGACTTGGTCTGCAAAGGCCCCCTCAAGAACCAGCGAATGCATAATAAGTAAGCAATATAAGTGGAATAGACAACAGAAGAGGATGAGAGACAGATGCATGTACGCCAGGATTACGGGAGCGGTGGCGCAGATAACAGATGAAGTCGAGCTATTTAGCAAGACGGATGAGGACGTAGTTTAAATTGTACTGGATTAAAGATAGCATCACAGAACATTAAACTGGCTTTTAAAGAGTATCGTGATCTCTCATTGTATAAATCTTGGATTGCCATTAAGGGAAGTCATCTTCTCTACATAATGACGTTTTATAACTGTAAAATAGGAATACTTGGAACACTATCAAATTTTAGATTCTAATCCTAATATCTTTGAATTGGATAATCTAAGTTTCTTCCGTAATCGAGGAGGCTAACGCACCATTGCGTCGTGATATGCCTTGAGTCGCGTGATATGTTCGTAGACTCCCGCTTACATGGTAAAGGGAGGACACTTGAAGGTCGATGTTATAACAAATGGATTTCAAGTCCAGTGAGGCCTCGGGGACTATCTCCAGGGCCTTAGAGATGCGTTCCACCTCAGCGACAATATCTCTCATCTTCTCCTTCACAGATTTCAACTGATTTCTCTCACTATGTGTCATTCTCCTTACTTCCTCATCGTATCTAAGGTCGTCATTGGCATTTATAGTCGTCGTGTCAGAGCAGAGGCTCGTATTGTCGTCTTCTCTGTCATGTAGGTGCTCTGAAAGCGATGTATTACTCCGTTCATTGGTGATCCGTGAATACCCGTCGGCTCGTCTACCAACATTGGGCAAAGGACAAGTGGAAATTAGACTCGCCATGGTGGTTAATAGCGCGACCATTCAAAGGGAAACAGACAAATATTTGATTGCGATTAATGAGCCCATATATAAAGGAATACCGGAATACTCCTTTATGGGACATTGCTTGTTTCTGATTTACGGCGCCGGAGCGACAGTTATTAGCTGTATTTGACTCTAAAGTCAGCTAGGTGAAAAAGATCTATTTCCGTCTTAAATTTACCAGGGTCTATGACTATTAAGATGATTCCTGACTGGCTATCCCATTGGACGGTCTTGATTCCCACACTTCAAAGCTCAATTAACACGATTCGGATGGCATCCCCGCAAAAGAAAAGTAACTCGGAGAGGGCTGATTGGAGGGAGAAATGCAGAGTTGCATTAGCAAAACATATCAGTAATACCTCTCGCTCTCTTTGCGGTCAAAGGTACTAAAAATCCAGATGAACGCCTAGGTTTATCTATTTTGCCAGTAGATGTTCGTCTCATACCCAGCGACGATGATGCATATCGGTGGGAGATTCTCCCTGGGAAGGAAAATCTTTTCGCAAAACATCTCAGCAAACAATCAAAAGGCGTCTATATGGAGCTTTGGAGGGAAGTCGGTCGTTCGTTTGAGGCTGTTGGGCACGTCGGTGGACAAAGCAGGCTCGACGATGCACACCCACTGTCCTTTTCTGAGAGGATCGGCACACTTGACGCGAGGAATTCCGAGCTAGCAAACGAGCTAAGCTGCTACAAACAACAGGTAGAGGCGGCCAATTCAGAGTGTCTTCGGCTTAAGGCTGTTTGCGCCCAATTTACTCATCAGCAGAAAGAAGTCTTCGATCTTGTAAAACGGTACAGGGCCATGATTTCACAGTCCATACATGAGGCTCACTGCGCCTTCGAACGTTTAGTGCCAGTAGACCCAAACCTTTCATTACCACTGTAGATAGTTACTAGGTGAATTGATTTCGTAGCGGACATGGTTTAACTATCTATCGTTAAATCCTAGTAGCCTCTTTTGCACCTTCTTCGTTTCCTCGGTCGGGGTGGTTCTACTGACTTCCCTGTCTCAAAAGCTACCACAAGGCTTTCATCAATTTCATCCTCCTCTAACCAAGAATCTCCCCCCTTGGGCCGGTGCCTCCACTGCATTTTGTAGCATACCTTGCCCTTGATCCTTTTCTTACCCACCAAATGCCCGAAATCGTTCCTGGGGCGAGTTTCTTTGTACTGACTCACCAGCTCTTCGTCAATATCATTGGATTGTAGCCAACAATTGTCGTCATGTCCATAATCCTTCCATTTGACAAGGAACCAATCTTTGTCTTTGGCCAGTAATGCTTCCACAGCATAATCATCAATAGATTCATCCTCTTCGGTCACCACACTCTTGGGGAGTCGTAAACCTTTCGCTTCTGTCTTTGTCGGACTCAGTTCGTTGGGGTGTGGTGCCGGAAGGTCCGTTTTTGTCTCGGCGTGGGGTCGTAAACAAGGGTCCAAGTTCCTCAGGTCGAATTCTGGAGACGGAAGTGGATCCGTATCCATTCTACCCAAACATCCAACCTCCAGATCAAGCAGTTCCGGGAGGTCGTCGAATTCAGAAATTTTCTTGATGGAGCCCCGAGACGAAGTGTATGGTTCAGCTTCGGTATTGATACTGACGGATAATTGCGATGGGCTCAATAAAGCACAATCCGAATCGTATGTGCTCCTCTCGCGTTTCATTCCTGCCTTGCCGGACCTTTTGGAAAGATGTTTCCTCGCGGCATGATAGTGGCTATCTGCCAGGTGGTCGATAAGCGAGTCTTCGTCAACGACCTCTTCGGTGCAGCCAAAGTAGAAACACCGCGCAGGCCACGACGGGATTCTGTCGATGTGGTTTCGAATGTGTGGCCAAAACTTCGCAGGCTGGTAATCTTTAAGTCGAAGCTCTTCCGGGGTGTCTGAGTCTGCACAAGCGCCGCATCGGTACTCTTTGATGGTTGTGTTGTTGTATGTGATCCGATCACAGTCTAGTGGCTCCAATGCCGCATGTTTGGAGTTGCAGTGTTCGTTCCAATCACCACTGCCCTGAAACCAACAAAAGCAGTCGAGGCAATAGCGTACACTTCTTTCTTTATAACCTTGCCGTTTCGCGAACGCTTTACGCTGGCAATAATGGACATGGTCGCTCCGTGATCTGATCGGGATACTTGATGAAATGTCAAAAGTCAGTCTCCAGTTATCCACTCAGTGTTTGATTAGGAGGGCTCAAACCTCTCCATATCCGTCTCGCAAACCCGGCAAAGCCCTTTGATAGGCTCCTCTCCAGGCCTATACACGGTTTGTAAGTCTTTCGTGCAAAGACTGTAAATGTCGAGACAGGTTTGTCTCATCTGGCCTTCGGTCAGTCCTTCGGTTAAACCTATTACTCCGGCAATCCTTTTTCTCTCCGGCAGTAGTTCAATGAGAATATGACCCCGGTCTGACTTCACCGGTTTCGGATCGAGTCCTCTGTTCAGCACAATCTGTTGCCGTCTTTCCTTCGTCCACTCGCTCTGATATTGGCGTAATTCTTCTTTTTGAAGTCGAGTTTGCAGTGACCTGAGCTGATTGCGAATTTTGGCAGCTTCCGGTGAGCCATCGCTGCAGAAACCCAATTTCGTTCTGAGTTCGAGAGCTTCTGGGTGTTGCGCGAGCGCCCTCTTCTTTGCTGCAGGGAGCCTAGTTGGGAGGTTCTCCTCCTTGAGCTGACTCAAACCTTGGAAGTGCTCGACAGTCTCATGGTTTTCAGGCCGGTCCAGAAATGCAGCCTTTCCGTTGGCTGAAGAGCAGTTTGCGACGTAATCGCGCCCGTAAACTCTGGTATCCGTTTGTGTGATATGCTGGGATCGAATTGCCTCCGTATATCTCCCTTTTGTTCGGTTTGTCAGTGATTAAACCTTGATAGAGTGAGCGGCGATATAGTTACCGTCTAACTTCTTTCCAAGAGTACGCCTAATCATATGTATCCCACCAATCGAGTCAGGCAAACCATCACCCAGAAGTAGAGATTTCCAGATACGATCGAACTCCGCTTCCTTCATCGGCTCATTCGTAACCACACCCTCAGACGTGACATGTCTGAGGATCGGAAGCATACGCACGCTATCTTTCCAATCCAACTTGATGTGGTCTTTTCCTTCAGGAATGCGCATTTCCCATAGATCTTGCCAGGTTTCTAAATTCTTCAACGCGCCGTCGGCGAAGGCCATAGTGAGGAGAAATGAAATTTCATCATAGATCAGTACTGTGTCACTTTCGCTAGTGACGCCGAACCTGTTACAGTCAAAACGTATACTTGGATGTCAAACGTTGGCCAGATGGCTTACACTACTTGCTCAGGGTTGCGGTTGTTTTTTACCCAACGTTGATCGATTTTGTATGCGGGCTTGATTTCTCCGTTTTCAAATCGCTTCAGAATAAGGTGTATGTCCTATGTCTTACATTAATGGATCTCCTCCTATTCAGGCTTCGGATTCAACATACTCTGTAGCAAAGACCAGTCCCAGTGAAGAAGGCGCCTTTCCGCGCCCCGGTCCAGCAAAAGGTAGGGACAATATACGCCACCTGGATTCGCGTCCGTTCGGGTATGTAAATGAGGTCCATTGCGATCCATAATCGCCTCATTACCGCGTCTAACCGCGTCTTTTCAAAGTTGTATTTTTCGCGATGAACGTCCTCGATTAAGCCTTCTTCTTCACAGAGGACCCTCTTTATAAACTATTCTCGATTAATTCATGGCCAAAGCGTTTGTAAGCAGAACGAACACTGTAAATTTCGCTTCTTTCGTCTTTTCCAAATGTCATTTTGGTTATGTCCTCATAACCAGCGAAGAACCATTCCGTCGTGGTGAGTGTCGAGTCCAATGTGGCGCTGCCATTCGTGGTAAGGCGGCTCCGACTTTGTGCGACCCAAAATCGTACAAAAGACTTCACGTGCGTATGATTCGGTATGCTGGTTCGCTTGCACAGATACTCCTTCCACAGATCAAATTCGTTTGATGGGTTGCCCTTATAGGAGATTGAAAGAAACCTAGTTGTATATTAGTTCCGAATATCATGGCGGTGGAGGTAATCAGAGTCGCACGTAAAATAGATTCTGAGTGTGGCAAGATGACGCAGCTTAACTTTCTTGACATGCCGGTTTCGATCTCGCTCGGCGTCCTTTTCCTGATGTTGGTCGAGCTGGTATCCTTTTTGGGCAGCACGAGCCAAGATGGCTTCTTCTGAATTCTTCGTTGAGCCCATCGTAATTAAAGGATGTTAAGGGTTGCTTTTGAATAAAAGAGTTTAGAAGCCTGTGATCGCCAGTGGGAAGTCGTGAACTCGTCGCAAGAGATTCAGAACTTAGAACACCAGAAGAGAGTGGACGTACACATGTACATATATATATTTCACTTTTCATTCAATACAAGGTATAGATAGGGGCTTCTATCGGCTCTTTGCGCAGTGTGGCAGACCTAAGCCGTGTTGACCCACTGTCTACCCAGCACCTCACCCGTCCCCTCACCCACCTCACCCATGTTGACATAATACTCACCCAGATCTCACCCACCGTGGCACCCCGATCACCCTTAAAGCAGCGGGCTTTGGTGATGCCTGGGTGAGCTCTGAATGTAAATCTGGTGTGTTGAGGTGCCATCAGCTCTTCCAGTCTTTTGCCAAACCTGCCCTCTACTGGTTTGGCGCGAAGTACTACAAGAAAGACGACGACAAGCGTTGGCTGCTCAAAGCGATCAATAGACCGTCTGACTTCTCTCGCCCGTTCAACATTGAGTTTCAAAAATTCAAAGACTTCTTCAAGCTGAAGACCAACATTCACTGGCACGAGCGCATTACCAAGGCTGGCACAACTGAGAAAACGTACTTCCAGTACACGCCTCCTGTGAGTAACCCAACTTTATCTTGAGGGGCAACAGGGTTGAACGGTTTACTAATGGATGCCAGACCGGAGGAAAGCCTGTAGGCAAGGGCCTTACGATCGGCATGACACACGAAGACTGCCTTGAAAAGAACCGGCAACTGCGACTGAAGTATCACGACCTCTTTGGTGACGCTTTGCCTGAAGAAGCCCAGGACAATACAACGTTAAGAGGTTCAAAGATCCAGGATCGCGATCCAGTGGCTGAGTCGAACGACAGAACGGCCAACAAAACCACAGAAAGGAGCAGCATGAACAACGACATAACCAAGCAGGATACCGTTAAATCTAAACAAGAACCCCTTGACAAAATGCACGACTCGGGACTTTTTCCCTTCGAAGAGCATCCTAAGGGAGCCTTCTCTGGCCAATCGTTCACAGACTTGAATGATGATCAAGTTCAGTTTGGTCTTGAAGAAATTGACAGTCTTGCTCGTGAGGCGAGCGAAGAGCAGCGCAAGCTCAAAAGACAGACTAACAGCGCCATTGCGAGGACTACCGAGTCGCAGCATCAAAGCGAGACAGCCGTCAACTTGCTGCTCAACGCCGCAAGCCCCGCCCAGGAACACCACCGCGTCTTGGGTACCACCCAGCCAGGTCGTTTTACCAACGAAGCTGATATTTCGACAGCGGCGAACCTAGAGTCCCGTGCCTCGAATGTGAGGTTGGATGGGGATGGGAGTAACTACACCGTGCATCCCCGAGAACTCATGATTCAGAGCGACAAAGTTACAAAGTATCACACTCTTACAAAGAAGCTGCAGCCCAGCGACATCGTGAAACTGAGCGAAACTCATGGTCGGATGTTCGGCTCGCTGAAACGCAAGAGCTACGATAAGGCGATATACAGCAATGTGTTCTCCTCCCAGGAAGGCCATGAAAGCTTCGCAGGCGCAGACGAGGTAAGAGTCGCCAACAAGCGCTCCAAGCACGGACACCATAGGCCCGAGGCCTTCCAGTCCCTCAGGAAGACGCAAGACACAGACGGCCGCGAGATCAACCAGGACGGTAGCACCCAGCCCCTGAGCGATGACCAGATCGCCCGCATCTTCAGCGAGCCAATTCCTGGGGCCATCAACAACGTCGCCATCGATGACGACCTTGCCATGGACCTGAGCGCAGACGACGTCTCGAAGATGGTCGATGACATGTACGGCGAAAGCAAGTACGACGACGGCAGCAATTTCATGAATGAAGTTCAAGGCGAGCGTCCTTGGCCTTATGACCATGACCCGGGCAATCCCAAGGACGACCCTGCCGCGACCAACGTGCTAGCTGATGACTTCGACACCCGGGATGCGACCGCTAGGCCGTCGCCCGCTCGACCCACAGCTGCCGGCAGCAGTAGTCCGGGGATGGATTGCAACACGGATGACAAGGTCGGGAAGGATGAAAGCGATACTAGCATGGCCGTTGGGGGGCCCAACTCCGCGGCCTCGGGCGAGGATGAGGATCCCCACATGGGGGATCTCGATATCGGGACGCAGGTCCATATTGCTGCTGCTCATGAGGATGATGCTACTACTCGGAGCCGCAAGAGCATCCCTCGCACGGGTGCACGCTTTGAACTCTTTACTGATGAGGAGGCGTTGTTCCAATCGGCTGGCCTCAGCAACGACAGGCTGGGTTGGCCTAAGGCCAGGACGACTTGATTGAATGTGACGGGCCGCCTCTCGTCAGATGCTCTGGGGGGGNGGGGGGGGGGGGGGGGGGGGGGGGGGCTAAGTCGCA
This sequence comes from Verticillium isaacii, assembly GCA_002851775.1. NCBI lineage: Eukaryota > Fungi > Ascomycota > Sordariomycetes > Glomerellales > Plectosphaerellaceae > Verticillium > Verticillium isaacii. The sequence goes on along the minus strand of NMXN01000005.1, from coordinate 6,367,058 downwards.
TCATCTTTACTTGTCCGCATGGATACTGGCGGCTTTCTCACGATTCTTTGCGATGCTATGGACATTGGAGATGCATGGGGCTTGGACATGAAGCCTCGGGCGAGACAAAGTGGTCTGAGATTCGGCAAGCCATGAGCTTGGAGTGTTGCTGTGAATTCGATGAGGTGACAACGAGGCGTTCATGGACATAGTCAAACAGAGCCAGGCGGTTCTTTTGATTTTGCTAGCTAGCGACGCAAGAGTGTTTCTTGGTTGGATCGTTAATACATAGCACATAGCACACGGATCCTCCGCCGATATCCTCGTCCCTTTATTGCGCCCCATCCTGATATCGTTCATATTCATCATCACATGGCCTAGAACCGCAGCTTCGGCAGAACAAAAACCAGCAGCACCAACGCAATCATGAGCCCGTAGACCCAGGCGTAGAGAATCATCCTCCCGTACCAGCCCTTCCCCTCCGTCATGCGCTTGAGGGCGCCCATCCTCCGGCTCGCAGCGTCCATGCCCTTCTCCGTCCGGTCCATGCCCTCGCCTGCGCGACTCAACATGGCCTTGTCTTCTTCGAGCGTCGTGGAGAAGCGCTGCGAGGACGCCTTGAGGGCGCCGGCCATCTTCAGGATGGAGCCGGAGAGAGCGTCCTGCTCGGCGCGCTGGTGGTCGAGAATCGCTTCAGCGGTGGCGGTTGAGGAGCCCGTTGTCGCGGCCGTCTTTCCGGACAGGCCGGTGTTGGTGCGTCGGTTGGCGAAGAGGGCGGCGCGGGCCGTGGTGGCTGCTGTGTCGTGTGCTGGCGTTGGTTGGGCGCCCCTGGCGCGAAGGGTTTGCGTCGTGGTCGTCGCAGGTTCGGGGGCTCGTGTCGTGGTTGTCGGCTGTTGTGCGCTGACAGGCGGCTGAGCTGTCTGCGGTGCGACGGGCGGCGGTAGGCTCGGTATCTCGGGTTCTGGATCTGACGGCTCGGCATCCTCTGTGCCCTCTGTGGGTATATCCGTCGACTGCGAGTCCATGCTCTCGCTCGGTGTGGGTATGATCTCGCTCAAGTAATCTTCTCCTTCGGAACTGTCTCCGTCGTCATCATGCAGCTGTGAAGCGCATCAGTAAAGGTCATGATGGGGAGAGCGAGGCCAGGCGCACCTGTCCCAGGTCGTGCATGCGATCTGCGAGCTTCTCCAGAAGCTCCCTCTTCTGGTTCAGGTCGGTCTGTAGCTCTGATCTCCTGGCCTGGAACTTCAGCCCGATGGCCTCCTGCTCCAACCTCGTAAGGAGACTCCTCGCATGATCCAGGTTCTGCGTGCGCCCATTCTGTCAGCTCCCATCAACCAAAATCCCCGGTGCTCTTGGGTGGCCCTACCGCGTTGAGCCGCGCTCGTTCAAATTCGCTCGACCGCAGCCTTCGTTCTCGTGCCTGGTCTGCGCGGAGGATGGTCTGTTCGAGGCGAGCGAGGAGCTGCGTCAGTTCGGCGGTGCCCCGCTCAGGTGTGGCAATCGGCGCGACGCCCAGCGCGTGCGAGAGTCGAGCCATTTCGGGCGGTTCGGCTCGGTGTCTCGCTGTCGAGATTCTTCGTTTTGTCCTGGAAGGCGGGAGTGAGGGGCTCTCTGGCTCTCGTGATCTTTCCCATGCAGCGACGTTACAGAGGCATGATGTCGTTGTCCAAGCCACCGTGGCTGAAGCTACCCCTGCGAATCGAAACATGCACGGACCAGGTGACGTCTCGCTGGTCTTTGGCCGGCGTCTCCACCAAATCTGTCAAGGGGGATACGACCAATCCAGTGTCTCCCCGGACAACCACACAGCGTTGACTCTCGTGGATCATGGCGCTGGATCTGAACTGGATGGACTTGCGATCTCTGCTGCGGTGGCCACGCCGGCCGAGTGCGTCGACGCGGACCTAGGCTGGTGCTGTGCCTGGATCCCCGAGGGTGGCCGCGCGCTGGCACGCCCTGCGTCCTGTCTTGTCTATGGATCGCCGACAAGGACCTCCGTCGCTGGAGATGCCACTGCAACATGCACCTCCGCCTCTGCGAGCCAATTCCTCGAGCCGCCTGCTGGCACTAGACGTTCTGCTGTCACGGCATATCACCTCAAACAAGCGGGAATGCCCCTGAAGGCGAGGGCCGGACAGCCTCCTGTGAACGCACCTGAAACGTCCGTCAACGTAGCATGCAGACGCCGGCTCATGTCGGGATGCATGGGGCTTTGAACAAAGGACGAGGTGACGGCGAGTCACTGGACTGGGACATGCTGCGACGCAGGCAGCACCTCCAACATGTACTCGTGATGAGGAGCTATTGGCGCTGTGCACGGGCAGATTCTTCGATGCAAAGGCCTGCATCACAGCGGGCAGTTATCGCGCAGTTGTGGCAAGGCCTCGCCGGGACGACCTCTGCACACTGGCCTGAGCACTTGGAACGCTGTAGTCCGGTGTTCTGCTGCTTCACTGCGTCTCGCGACACGGTGGGACTCGGGGCCAGACGATCAGTTGGCCTGCAGCAGCTGGGCCCTGCGTGAACACTGACAAGAGTGCAGCAAGCCGGTTCTAACCCCAACGTCGCTGTGGTGGATGCTGCTGCTGCTGCTATGACTGCTGTGCGCTCCTCCCAACCGGTTCTGCCCTCCTTCCGGTGCATGATGCCGTGTCCCCCGAGCGACAGGCAGTGTGCAAGCAGCCTGGATAGATTAGTCTTCTTGTTTAAAGCCTACAGTTAGCTAGGTACCCTCTGCATGCTCTCGAAGTCCGAAGAGTGTGTCCACCGATGCGCGAAGCGACCCGTTCTGGCTAAGGTGGTCCGGCAAAGCGCAAGGGACAGGCTGGAAGGGGTCAAGCGAAACCTTTGAGGCTCCCACCCGCTGACGGCAGAACGACACCCAGCTTCGGGCGTGGTGAATGGCACCCCATCGCATTTTGCGGTTTGTCGTAGCCCCTTCTCCCATCCTCGCCAATTCCCGAAATGTTGGCTTCTCGGTCGGTCGGGGCCACACCCCGCCAGCAAGCCGGACGAGGGAAATGAGGTTACAGGCGCGTACGCCGTGACGACGTCATCGGGGCGAGGACGCTGGGGTCTCGGAGCCGACCAGATCTGTCGCATCGCCATCGCCATCGCGTCGCATCGCTCCCACCCCACACACATCCTTCGAGGGCGATTGTGACGACAGGTCATCTCAGCAGCAAGATCTGGGCTCCCCCGAGCGGACGTCCACATGGCGAGCTTTGGGCGATGCGGGCGGGCTCTCTGAAGAAACAGGGCCCGGGGCTCGTGTTCGGCCAGAACCCACCCTGGGTGTCTCTCTCCCGGTTGCAGCCCAACAGACGGGACGGCGAGAGGGGGGTGGCCGCGACCTCAGCATGGTGGCCGGATGCAGGAGGAGGAGGGGGAGGAGGAGGGCGCCCAGACAACAAGAGTCCGTCCGAGTGGGCGACGGGAACGCGTCTGGCAAGGAGAGCCGACTCGGACGCAGAATGCGAGGACGCATGGCACGCCGCACGCCCGAAGCGACGTGGTACTATCGCCTTGCCTCCAGCAATTCGATAGTCGTAAAGCCTGGCGCGCCCGGTGCATGCAGGACCAGACGAGGTGCAGCGGCACGGCGGGAAGCTTATATTTAGCACGCCCCGACAGCGTCCAGCGTCAGCGTCCGGCGTCCAGCGTCCGGCGTTCAGCGCCATTGCGCCATACGGTCCATGCCTGGTCGCGAGGGCCAAGGAACAAAGGATTCTGTGGACGGGCCCGTCAGATGAGGGGGTATGTTCTGGTCTCGCTCGGTGATGTGTGGACGGACGGGGTCGCACAGGGTGCGGTGCGAAGAGGAAACAGGAAACGCGAGGCGTGGCTGGGGGTGGCTTCGGTGCTACACAGAACCAGCATCAGGCAGACGATGATGGGCCGAGGGGGTCGTCGGTCGAGATGGGATAGCGATCAGAGGGAGGGGAGGCAACCGGCACGCGGTGCTGATACGAGCTGGAACCTGGCAGCGTGTCGGCGCCGACAGAGACTTCAGGCTCATCTCTGCATGGATTGCAAGGTAGGTACGGTAGGTACAGTAGGTACTTAGCTAGGCACAGGCACCGTACCCAGCCGCAGCTGCAGCACAAGCGCAGCAGCAGCCCAGCAACAGCGGCAGCGGCCCAGCAGCCGAAGTACTGGGCGCCGTATCAGCCCCCGCCAACCTAGCCACACCACAGCACAACACCACAACACTGCACGCCGCCACCTCACACCGCACACTTCACCACAACACGGCAGGCAGACACCAGCCAGGGGGGGCAGCAGCGCCTGCCGAAAGGTTTCAAACCTCCACCTACCTCCACCTCCACCCTCACCTCCGCCCACTGACTGCTCTTGCCCTTCCCCTTCACCTTCCCAATCCCCTTCCCCCTTCGACCGCCATGCCAAGCGGCCCTGCCAGACGTGCCGTCCCAGCTGCATCTTGTGTGTGTGTGTGTGTGTGTGTGTGTGTGTGGACAGTGACTGACTGACTTCCTTGCATCCTGATGCTCCTTGCTGTGGCTGCTCCTCCGTACCACTTTCTTTCCCGTCTCCTCGCCTGCCACGGGCATATCGATGCTATCCGGCCAGTGTAACAGCCTCCCCCCCAAAAACTGGTCTAACGCCTCGGTCCCAACCAACCTAAACACCATCCATCCGTCATCATCGTTGACTACCCCTGCGAGCATCGCTCCATTTCGCCATATCCACCTCACCTGCGACAGGCCCGACCCCAGTCCGTCACTGCATCGCACCTCTGACTCGACCGCCGCCGCCGACCGACCTGCGTTGTTGTGTTGTCCTGAGGCTGCCCTGCGGAGCCCTGGCCCTGGGATACTGGACACTGGTGCTTGGACGCCAAAGCCTGGAACACTCCCCCCCCCTCCCCCCAATCCACCAATCCACCAACACCAAGACCTGCCTTCTCGATCCAGGGCTCCCCGCGAAGGAGGAGGTAATCGAAATTGCACTGCGCCGCCAATATCAACAACAAAACTCAGCACCAAACCTGGCTGGCCGCCCGCCCGCCGTCCGCCGTCTGTCGCCCGCCGTCCGCTCTTCTCTTGTTCCCTCCTCCTCCCCCATCCCCCACCGTGTCTCGTCATACGGCGCGATCCTGCATCGGGCATTCGTTCCAAGAGCCGCCGCCCTGTCAGCCCAGTCGAAGCCCAGCCCAGCCCAGCCAAGCCTGCCTTACCTCACCTAGGACCACCTCACGGAGCCGCTGATCGCGCTGTGCTGCCCCTCTCTCGCTGCTCATCTCTCCTCCGCATCCACCCCTAGCGCCGGCTCGTGGCTCGTTCGTTCCCACCTGGATCCCATCCCATCCCACAGCTCCTCCAGCCGAATTCGACCTGACAAGACAAGCCTGACCTGGCCGACCCCGTCCACGCACGCCCGCCTGGCCCGCCTGGCCGCCTCCGGACCTGACAACAATCCCTTGCCCTCTCCCCATCGCTTCGCCAACTTTCTCGACACGCGCGTCCAGTCACTCTCCCGGCGACCCTCTTGGTCTCTCCATGATAAGGCGCCAGCTCGACAGGAAGAAGCAATCGCGCCGCCACGGCCTCGCGACCAAACCCTGACCGTGTCGCACCTTTGCGCATAGGCACCCGACATTGCATCTCCCACCCCCCCTCTTTCGACGCATGCGAACGGCCCCAATCTCACGATCTCACCGCATCCTCACCACCCTCGACAATAACATCGACCGACCAGAGTTGTACAGCAACCTCCTCTGGCCGTCCTCCCACACGCCTGTCACATCGCGACCTCGACGACCAACTCTGGCGCGACCCTCGAATTGAGCTTCGACGCCCCTCGCGCCGTCGCTACCATGTCCGCCGCGTCTGGCTCAAACCAAGGGGCCGCGAATGCAGCCTCGCCCCCCAGCAAGCGAGACCTGCGGTCGTGGTGGAAAGGCTTCAAGCTGCCCTCAAAGCACCAGGAAGCCCACGGTACAGATCCCTCTACTTCTTGCGCGACCCGTACCCCACAGTCACCTCTCCAGCCCATCTTCAGTGAAGATGTTCGAGGCGAGATCGATAGCGCCCTTCACCCGCTGGCCTACGTCCTGCGCCTACAGGACGCCCACATGCTTGCGCAGATCTCTGTCGTCTCAAGTGATGCGACAACATCGTGCACTTCCAAACCCGTCCCGGCAGACTTGCCCCCAATCACAGCCCCATCTCTCTTCCACCGTTGCCTGCATATCTCTCGCGCACCCGATGCCCTGCCGCCCAGGAAGACCAATACTAAGCAATCTTTACCAGACACCCGATCCCCAGGCATCTTCGGTGTCCCTCTCCGACAGAGCATCACCTACGCAAACGTCGCCATCTCCCTGATCGACGAGAACGGCCAAAGCTACATTTACGGCTATGTTCCCATCGTGGTAGCAAAGTGTGGCGTTTATCTGAAGGAAAAGGGTGAGTTGCGCTTGCGCCTCTGAGATGGCAGCTGTGCGGGTGCTGATCTGCGAGAACAGCGACCGGTATCGAGGGCATTTTCCGTCTCAGTGGATCGGAGAAACGCATCAAAGAGCTGAAGACCATATTCGACTCGCCAGACCGATACGGCAAGGGCCTGGACTGGGACGGCTACACCGTGCACGACGCTGCGAACGTCCTTCGACGATACCTCAACGACCTGCCGGAGCCTGTCGTTCCTCTCGACCTCTACGAAAAATTCCGAGAGCCCCTCAAGGGCGCCACGAAACAAGCCGTTGGCGATGCTGAAGGGCCGCAGCTGGTTGATAATTTCGACGAGCAGGGCGCCATCATTAAATATCAGCAGCTCATCACCGAGCTCCCCCCACTGAATCGACAGCTGCTGCTGTACATTCTCGACCTGCTTGCCGTCTTCGCCGCCAAGTCAGACGAGAACAGGATGAACTCGCAGAACCTGGCCGCCATTTTCCAGCCTGGCATGCTATCTCACCCAGATCACGCGATGGCTCCCGAGGAGTACCGCCTCAACCAATGCGTCATTATCTTCTTGATCGAGAACCAGGATCATTTCCTCATCGGCATGCAAGGCACCGCGACCGACGAAAAGACCAAGCAGGAGATCGAGAAGGGCACACCGCCCATCAGCGGACCAACGACGCCAAACCCGAACAGACGGTCTACCCTGGGGCGATCCGCGTCGAACGCAAGCGCTGGTGCCGACAGCGTACGGAGGGATGGGAAGCTCCGGCGGCATCGATCTACGTCCTCGCGCCACTCGCGACACGATGGAGCCGTGACGCCGAGCAGTCCTGGCCTGGTCGCCACGCCTTCAAGCGGTCTTGGTAGAAGCAATACCGTGCCGTCCAAGAAGTCGCCGCACCTGTCGTCCGGCAGGTTCCGCAAGGACAACATCTCGCCTCTCACCTCACCGGCAGGCCCAGCCCTGACCGAACACATCACGCCAGCAACGCCAAACGAACAGCCGAGCCCGTCTGAGAGGTCTCCTGCCCCGTCGAGTACTGCTCCAGCGATGGGCGCAGCTAGCCTCGCGCCCGGTTCTGTGAGCGGTGCGGGCAGGAGTCAGGAAAGACTGCTCGAGCTTCCTCAAGAGGGCTCAACCCCCTCGCGGGAGCGCAACATCCAGAGCATCTTTCAAAGATCGCCTTCGGGCGAGGTCGAGCGCAGACAGCCGAACAAGCTCAAGAAGAAGAGGATACCAGGAAGCGTGAACCCTAGTGCGGCGAGCTCTACCACCTCTCTGCAAGGAGCGCATTCGGCGGCACCTTCACCGAGCGTGGAGACCAGCAACCCTATGGAGAACGCCCCGTTTACCATACCCGAGAACAGCCCACCGCCTCCTCCGGCACCAATCGCTGCCGAGACCCAAGCGTCCGAGGCGGCACCCCGCGCTGCTCAGCCTCCCCCCCACAGCTCTTTCTACCCCGAGAACAATCTCAAGGCGAACAAGTCACCCCCGGCGTCTCTCCACTCATCCTTCAACGAAGGTTCGGATATGGACCAGGTCGACGAGCCGGCGAGCGTTTCGACAGCGGAAGCGTCTGACAGCATCAAGGAGAAGAAACGGCGGTGGAGGCTTTCTCGAAGTAGGAAGGAGGACGCAGGGGCCTCTCCTCCGGGAGTCACATCGCCACGGTTGGGTCTAGGTTCCAACGACCACGCCGAGATGAGCGCTACCTCATTTGGCAGCTCTAGCAACAGACCGCGGAAGAGCTTTACGGGAGAGAGCAACGACGTCCCGTCTGGCCCCGACGCGTTCAGCTTGGATTCGGTCAGCCGGGAGAAAGATGCTCAAGACAGCGGGCGAGACGAGCCCAAGGGCCCGATTGGCTGGATTCGGAACAAGTACCGGGAGGCAAAGGAGAACGCCGAGCAAAGGAGGAATAAGTCTCCTCCTGCGGACACTCGACAGCCTGGTGGTTTGGGCGCTGCGATTCTGCCGAACCGGGGTAAGAGCTTGGATATCAAGAGGGACGAACCGAGATCCGTACCTCAGCAGCCGATCACTCAGCAGCCCGCAGCACCGCAGCAACCGGTGGCGGCGCAGCAGGCGACACCGCAGCCCGCCGCTCAGCAGCAACCGCTGCCTCAACAAGCGCCAGCCCAGCAGCAAGCGCCAGCCCAGCAGCAAGTGCCAGCCCAGCAGCCGCCGGTGCTTCAGAAGCCTACGCAACTGCCACCGCCACAGCCACAGCCACAGGGTCAAACGCAGCCTACGATCCAGCACCAACCGCCGACGCCGGCGACACCATTCCCCCCAACGCTGCCGACAACCGTGGAGCAGCCGGAGGAGAATGCCAGGTAGCGGCGGGGTGTTGCTGTACTGGGAAGCACACGGGCTGATCACCTCGGCGTGGAGACACGAGCGACTGCCGCATGGTGATCAGCGCTGTCGGGCGGGAGATCTGCAAGAGCGCAGCAAGGGGGCGGCGGGCCCCCTCCCCTAATACGATTTTTCTTTGTTTACCCCTTCTCACGCTCCCGTCCGGGGTTCGGGGGGTGAAATGAATCTCGAAGCTGATATCATGGAAACCACGGGACTCGATGGGGCTTCTTGGTTTTGCGCCGTGCCGTTTCCCGCTCGCGAAGAGGGGAAAGGGAGGGAGGGAGGAGGAACGTTCATAATGTACGGAGTTTTCTCCTTGTTTGTTATCTGATTTTTTTTTCTGCCTTCTGCGGGCTGATGTTTGCGGACTGGGGTTCACTTTGATCAGTTCTGTTTGAGGCTGCTTGCTCGTCGGCCCCCTCTGATACCACGTACGTACACTTGTTTATGTAGGATTGTCTCTCTCCCCCCCCTTCTCCGCCGGCGGAATGGCGTCGGAGGGGACGGGGGTGCGAGGGACGGAATGAGGCGAGGAGGGATCTCTGCCCGAAATTTACCAGGGATAACACGGCATCTGTTCTTCGCAAAGGTGACAATGTGGATTGCAATTCCTGTCACGGCGGTCACATCGGGTATATTGCGTGAATGCTACAGTAGAGAAGTACATGATATCCAGAGGTGTGCGTACACGGAAGTGCCTTGGCAGCTATCAGACACCAGGCCGGGCCCGTCACGCCTCCACGGCAGCAACAGGGGGCCTCTTGGCCGGCCGCGTCTGCCAGACGACGAGCCTCCCGGCGCGGCGCCAGTCCTCGTTGAAGAGGCCGTTCCAGGCGGCCCAGATGCGGCGGGGTTGGACGTCGAGGTGCTCGTTGGCGGCGAAGAAGTCGGTGATCCAGGGCTCGATGCCCTCAAAGCCGACGATGTAGCGCGGGACGGGGGACGGGTCGGCGGCACCGTCGACGGGGGCGGGCCAGAGCTCGCGGCCGAGGAATCCGACGGGGTCGTCGTAGAAGCGGTCAGCCTCGTCGCGGTAGGCGAGACGCTCGGGGGAGCCGGGGGCGGTGTGCAGCGGTGGCTCGCAGGTGAGGGCACGGGCGCGGAGGGCGGGGTGGACGAGTTGGGAGCGCCAGGGGGTGGAGTGGCAGGGGGTGAGGAAGAGGACGAAGAGGGGGTCGGCGTCGGCGTCGGCGGCGGCGGCGTGTTCATCGGAGAGCGGCTCGGCAAAGGGGGGCAGGAGGGCGGCGGGGCCGGGGTGGAGGCGCTCAAAGTCGGCGCGCAGGAGGTCGAGAACCTGGAGGGGCGCGGGCTGGTGGAAGATGGAGAGGTAGCCGGCGAGGAGGGCGTTGAGGGTGAGGGCGGCGTAGACGAGGGGCCGGCGCCGGAGCTTGGGGCGGGGGAGGGGGTTCTCCTTGGTCGGGGCCGGGGCGGGGATGGTGAAGAAGGCGGAGGCGAGCGGGGCGGCGAGGAGGTGGAGGAGCGGCAGGAGCGGGTAGACGAAGCGGACCTCCTTGTGGGAGATGAGGGAGAGGGCGGCGACCATGGCGTAGACGGCGGCGGCGAGGGTGCGGAGGGTGAGGTCGGTGACGCGCACGCCGGTGGAGGGGACCCTGTAGAGGGCGGCGAGGGCGAAGGGGAGGTAGGTGGTGGTGAGGAGGGGCAGGCCCTGGGAGAGGTAGTAGTGCCAGTCGTTGCGGCCGTAGAAGACGGCGAGGGCCTGGGAGATGTTGAAGTAGAGCCACTTGTAGGCCGGGAAGGTCCACTCGCCGAACCAGAGGCGGTCCGAGACGAGGGACAGGGCGAGGACGAGGCCGCCGCAGAGGAGCGTCTCGCGCGCGAGGACGAGGTAGGTGGCGGTGGTGACGACGGACTTGGGGTTGAAGAGGGTGGTGGCCAGGGTGGTGATGAGGACGGTGAGCCAGACGAGGAGGTTCGTGGGGCGCAGGGTGACGGCGACGGCGGCGAGGAGGAGTGAGAGGCGAAGGCTGCCGACGCTCTTCAGGGCGAGAGACGACGACGACGACGGGCCCTTGGGGTTCTCCTTAACGACCTCCCTCTCGGCGAAGAGCTCCCAGGGCCAGTAGGCGAGGGCCATGATGGTGAGGGTGGTCTCGAGCGAGTTGGAGAAGGTGCGGGTGGAGCAGTACCAGTGGAAGGGGTTGCACATGCTCATGAAGAGCTGCACACTGTTAGCAGACCATAGACGACAGACAACAAGATGAGATGTATCATAAGACAACAGGGAGACGCACGGCAAACCAGGAGCTGCTGGTGTCGGGCCCGAAGAGGCGCACGGCGAGCTGCCAGGTGAACCAGTCGCCGGCGGCGGCGGAGACGGCCTGGGCGGCCCTGGGGGCGGCGGCGAGGACGACGGGCCGCAGGTCGAACCACACGGGGGTCAGGCGCACGGCGCGGTCGGCGCCCCAGTAGACGGCGGCGAAGAGGGCGGGATGCAGCGACGAGCGCAGCTGGTGCTGCCACTCCCAGGTCTGCCAGGCGCCGGCGCCGTGGCCAAAGGCCATCTGCCAGGCGGGCTCGAGGGCCTGAAAGTACTCATCGGGCTGGAAGAAGGTGGTGACCCAGTAGGCGTTGAAGGCGCGGATGACGACGAGGCGGAGAAAGACGGCCGTCCTGTTCTGCTCGTTTCGAGCTTCCATTAGGAGTTGGGGGTCGGGATCGGAGTCGGGATCGGACGCGGCATGGCTCTGGGTCTGGGTCTCCTCCTGCTTCTGCTGCTTCTGCTTCTGCTTCTGGCCCTGCGAGGAGGGGGTGCGTCGGGAGCCGACGGAAGCCATGACCGAACGAGGGACGTAATGCGATGGGGGATGGGGATGCACCTGTGTCTGATGGAAGGGGAGAGAGACGTTGATGTTTTTTTCATCTCTGGCCCCCTGGCCGTGTGGTGTTGGGGAGGATCGAAGTTGGAACGTGTCTCGATCCCCAGCCTGTCGTGCCCAAAGAAGGAGGTGCGAGACTGCTGAAGATGCCCTGAGCGGGGTGCTGGACAGCCTCCTCTCCAGCGCCGTCGGGGCTCCAGCACAGCGCGTGTAGCCGCTGAGGCTCAGGACCGTCCTGCCCTCTCTGGGTGCCTCGTCCCTCTCTCCTTCCCCCCCTTTCCCCCGCTGGCTGGCTGCCTGGTCCAGTGTCCCACCGCCGGGCCAACCAGCCAGCGCGCGCCAGGACAATCATCTCCCCCCTCATTGGCCCTCCCTGGGCACTTCCCTCTCCACCTCCCCAATCCGGACCCTCTCACCGGACCGTGAGAGCTAAGAAACCCCATGCGCCGCCCGCTCGTATCTCCTGATAGCCATCCTACCCTATCGAGCCTGTGCAAGCTATCAGGAGCGACAAATGAGGCGCGGCCGCTTTCCCTCGGCCGTGCCGTCGCGGCCCCCTCCTCCCTGCCGCCCACCACCATGTGACCAGCTCGCCGGTACCTCTGTGTCATGTCCGCCCGCTCGCCGCTTAAACCTGCGCATAGGGGTATCACGGGTGGAGCGTCCTACCAAGTCGTCCGTTCCAAGGCCTGGCTTTGTTTGATTCTGGTCTGGCTTGTGGTTTGCCATTTTTTTGCGCGCCCGCCTGACGGTTCCGACTTGTTTTTTTCCCTCCCGATCGATCAATGGCAGCCCCGACGCCAGGGCGCGGGTGGGTTTTCGGCGTGGAATATATATCTGGCCCCCTTCGAAGAAAGGACCCCGCGATCTGCCCCTCCTTTCTTGCCTTCTCTCTGCCTCACATCCCACTTGTGCTTCAACCTGCCTGATACCATACCCACACGTACTTTTTAACGAGCAATACCAAGCCTGCGACCCTGACGATCATCACTGCTTTCTGTTCTTGATTGACCATCTCCCCCAACTTCGCCTTCTTCTTCTTCTTCTCCTCTCCCCCCCCCCCCCCCCCCCCCNCCCCCCCCAACATCATCATCATCAACACCATGGCGCCCCACGCTGACAGCCCCGCCAACGGCGCGTCCGCCGCCTCCAAGTACCACGCCGCCTCCACGGATGGCGCCATCAAGACCGAGGAGGAGTACGCCGCCCACAACTACCACCCCCTGCCCGTCGTCTTCGCCCGCGGCAGCGGCGTCCACGTCTGGGACCCCGAGGGCCGCCAGTACCTCGACTTCCTCTCCGCCTACTCCGCCGTCAACCAGGGCCACTGCCACCCCGAGCTCGTCAAGGCCCTCGCCGACCAGGCCGGCCGCCTGACCCTCTCCTCGCGCGCCTTCTACAACGACGTCTTCCCCCGCTGGGCCGAGAAGGTCCGCGCCGTCTTCGGCTACGACATGGTCCTGCCCATGAACACCGGCGCCGAGGCCGTCGAGACGGCCATCAAGATCGCCCGCAAGTGGGCCTACAAGGTCAAGGGCGTCCAGAAGGACCGCGCCCTCGTCTTCTCCGTCCAGGACAACTTCCACGGCCGCACCATGACCGCCATCTCCCTCTCCACCGACCCCGAGTCCCGCGACAACTACGGGCCCTACGTCCCCAACATCGGCGCCCACAGCCCCTCCACCGGCAAGCCCATCCGCTACAACAACATCGCCGACCTGGAGGAGGTCCTCGAGGCCCACGGCAAGGACACGGCCGCCTTCATCGTCGAGCCCATCCAGGGCGAGGCCGGCGTCGTCGTCCCCGACGAGGGCTACCTCGCCGCCGTCGCCGCCCTCTGCAAGAAGCACAACGTCCTCTTCATCTGCGACGAGATCCAGACCGGCATCGGCCGCACCGGCCGCATGCTCTGCTCCCAGTGGGCCGACATCAAGCCCGACATGGTCACCCTCGGCAAGGCCATCTCCGGCGGCATGTACCCCGTCTCCGCCGTCCTCTCCAGCCGCGACGTCATGCTCGTCGTCGAGCCCGGCACCCACGGCTCCACCTACGGCGGCAACCCCCTCGGCTGCGCCGTCTCCATGCGCGCCCTCGAGATCATGGAGGAGGAGGACCTCACCGCCAAGGCCGAGAAGCTCGGCCACCTCTTCCGCGACGGCATCGCCGCCTTCAACTCCCCCATCATCCAGACCGTCCGCGGCAAGGGCCTGCTCAACGCCGTCGTCATCGACGAGTCCGCCGCCGCCGGCCGCACCGCCTGGGACCTGTGCATCCTGCTCAAGGAGAAGGGTCTCCTGGTAAGTCCCCCCCCCCCCTTTTCACGATGCGCGCCTGCTTCAGACCGCGAGACTGACAACGCGCGCTCCTCCAGGCCAAGCCCACGCACGGCAACATCATCCGCTTCGCCCCGCCGCTCGTCATCTCCGAGGCGGACCTGCGCAAGGCGCTCGACATCATCGGCGAGGCCCTCAAGGAGCTGCCGACCGTCAAGAAGGCCGCGGGCCACTAAGGCGCCGCGCGGGCCAGAGAAAGGGGGTAAGCTACGGCAGGGGTCGTGTTCCACCGCACGGCTGCGCTGCCCGTCGTTCGTCAGTCGGGCGGGGAGGGGCCCTCCAAGGCCGGTCGGGTGTAATCACAAAACTCCCGCGCACCCGCGCCGACTGGCGGGAGCCGAAGAGGGTGTCGTGCCTGCACGGCTGTGTGGCCCGGCCTCGGCCCCCCCATTCGAAACAGCTGCCTAGGAAAAAAGAGGGGGAAGACGGGAAGAGGGGGCGTGTGTGCCTGGTTCAGGCGCGGGCGGGACATCAGAGTTTCGCCTGCGCTGCCGACCGGGTGCGAGGCAGTGTGAGGGACCCGGATGGGACCCCTCAAGGAGCAGCGAGAGAGCAAAGCATGAAGCATGGAGCGTGTCCTATCGCCTTTGGTATAGGCTGGTGGTTCGCGGGGCGGACGGGATATACCACCCCTCTTTTACGAGGGTGGACCGGTCTGCCTGGCTGCGCAACCCCGTGTTGTAGAGCGACAGCGAGATAACACGATAGATGAAAAGACGCGAGGTCAGACCTCATTCGATCGAAGGCGCATCACGTTGAGTGCCATCCACCACGATGTGAATACCCCACGGTGACAGACCCAATGGCGGCCCCAGACCCCGCCACGCATCCCGCCTGTGCGTCCACGTACGTCGAAGGACGGACGAGCCAGGCAAGCAGGGCGACTTTATTGTCACAGAAGCAGCAACGGGCATCACGGCATGCATATGCACCCACCGACGGACGGACAGCCTGCCGGGGGAGTTGCTGCCTGTCACGGTGTCACAGCTAGCTAGCTCGCGGGGCGACAGGCAGACAGAAGGGTGTCACATCCGACCGGCAGAAGCAGCAGTTCGCCCCGGCGAGGGGACCGGCTGCGGGGTGCTGACCGGGGGGGCTAGGTTGCCTAAAAAGGAGGGAGGGTCACACAGCAGGTTCCCCAGGTGGAGATCTGGCGGAGACGTGGTAGGGAAGGGAGTGGCAGGGCGGGTTGGCGATCGCGCGCCCGCACGAGGCTGGCTTGTGGGTGATGTGGTGGTGTGGTGGGCGTGGGGGATTGGTTCGTGATGGTGGTCGTCGTCGTTGGGAGCGGATTGATGCGGAAGCGGCTGGCTGGATAGACACCCTCTCTCCTCTTCGGGGTGGTTGGATGTCCTGTCCTGTGAATGGTGACGCGCTAGGCAGCCTGGCAACACCAAGGGCCAGGCTGGGAGAGACGATTTGGCGGATCAGGTGAGACAGCGGGACAGATGAGCCTGGCCCATTTGACCTCATCCGGTCACCGCGGACGAGACATGGGTCTTTCGGTGGACAGGCCAGGGCTGCAGATGGTGAGGGGCCCCGGAAGATGGCGCACGAGGCTTGCATGGTGGTGATGTCAAGGACGGCCGGGAGCCGGGGTTTGGTGGTGTCTGGGTTGAAGAAAGCTTCTGTCGTGTCGCGACAAGATGTCCTAGATCAGTCCTAGGCGCTGGCGCTGGCTGTTGCTGACGCAGAGAGACGGAAGCCCATCGCTGAAGATGTCGGGGTTGATTGTAGGTAGATAGGAGCACCTATGTCATGTGTGAGGCGCCCATTCCGGTAGATAAGCAGCTGCAGGGCAAGATATCGAAGGGCGGCCACGACGATGTATAGCTGGCTATGATAGAGGCTCGAGACAGGCAAAAGAGGAAACAGAACCAGAAGATCATCAGAGCTGCGAGTTGATCAGCGCTAGTGACTCATGTTTCGGGATGGCCACGGCTGCAGTTCTAGCCATTCCCCGGTGGTGTTTCAGCCGAGACGTATCGCTTCGCAGCCAGATGTACGGTCGCCTTGCAGGGAGATGGAGAAATATCCGAGATCTTCGACTCGGAAATCTTAAAGTGACGAGCGATTCGGGTCGATGGCACAAGTGTTCAGTCGAGGACTATCTGAAAGATTGCGCCATGTCTCGAAATATCGGGTGATGGGACATGGTTGATTCAGGGACCTGCCCCAAATGGCAAAGTGGAAATACGTGTCGCGCGAAGAAACGAGAGCATGCCAAAGGCGATTCATCAGATGTTCTGGCGCAATCTAGAAGGATGAGTAGTGCTGTGTTGCGGTGGCGTTCGCTGTGGTACGGTGCAGTGCGGTGCAGTGCGGTACGGTGGACGGGTGCTTGATGTGTGTGTGTGTGTGTGTGTGTCCGGTACGGCAGTCGCCATCTGATGCATCGGTCGCGTAGCTCGCTTGGTGTGCTTGTAGGGGGGGCGTGTGCGTGTCAGTGAGACGTCATGCGTCACCGGGACTGGTCACTCTGGCTGCTGAGCTGAGGGTGAGGACGAGATAGCTGGACCAGGTAGCGCAGAGTTAAGTAGTTGGTGGCACGCCTGGGACAATGAACCAGTCGGGAGCTTGGTCAGGGGGTGTTTTCGGGTGAAAGAGGAGGCAGCTCGACAGAAGAAGGTATGTGAATATGAAAGGCGATAGAGATAAAGAAAAGGGTGATGGAACGTGAAGGGTCCATGCCAACCCCAGAATGTCCTGCCCTGCCCTGCCACGAGGGGTGGATGGGTGTATGGATGGGTGAGGTGGATGGATGGATTGGTAGAGGGTCAGTTGGATGGGGGGGTGTGGAGCCGAGGGAGTGAAGAGTCACTCGTCATGTTATCGCACGCACCCAGTTGGCCTTATCGCGCCATGATAACACCCAAAAGGTCCGCACACTACCCGATAACGCCAGGCCGAAGAGGGGTGCGCTGTGTCTTGGGCCCTGGCTGCCTGGTCCTCCACTCGTACCTTGTAAGTCTCTCCACAGCCAGCTCGGGGCCAGGTCCCCAGCAAACAATCGGCCAGTTGCCCCCCATGGACCCTGTCCGCAACCTGGGCGGTACGTGCGGGGCGCAGCCGATGCACCTGCATTGGCTGCCCGGAAGTGCTGGCAGCAGAAGCAACAGCAGCAGCGCATGCCACCGATAGCACGGCCCCAAGGCCTGTCACCGCATCACGAGCCCACCACCCCCCCAGGTCCCCAAGGTCCCAAGGTCCCAGACTTCCAAGTCACGACCTTTACCACCCGCGTCCTCCCCCCTCCAGCCGACTGATTCCAGGACTGGGGAGTGGAAAAGTGACCACCGCATCCGTGTCCATATCTCGTCTTCCGACCAGCTCAGCCCAGTCATCCCTCTGCCATGCAACTCGCTCGACTCTGGACGCCTGAGGTACCGAGCCAAATCAGATAGTCTGTCCCAGAGACAACCTCAACGCCAGTCATCCGTCGTCACCTTGACATCCACCACACCACACCTCACCTCGAGTCGCCCACTGCAGCGTCGTCCTCCTTACGGCTGCTTCCCCCTTCTCCCAACGCCAGCCATCGTGCAACACGACATCCTTCAGGTACCACCACCTCCACCTCTCCCAGTCTGCATCCACTCGCGCCCACGTCCACACCCACATCCCATCCACCACGTCCACGCCCCTGCTGCCGCCTCCGCCTCCGCGTCTACCTCGCTCTCTTCCTGGCCGGCACGCACTCACCTTTAACCACTCCATCTTCACCTCTTGTCTTCGGCCCTCTCCTCTCCCCTCGTCCTACTTCGCCTGGGTCCCTTCGTCCTCGCCTCCGCGCCCTGGAAACTCCCCTCTACCCAGCCGCATCATCAGTTACGCCCCCTTCCATCAAGGTTCAACAACACGTCTGGCACCTCGTGCTTCCGAGTCATTAGCTTGACCTTGGATCTTGCCCTTCTTCCCCTTTGCCCTCAAGGTACCTAGATGCTCACCCCGGTGCTGTGGCTGCTGCACTTGCCTGGAAACCATAGCTTGGCCTCCGTCTCCTCCTTCCCGCCACCTGCTCCCGCCTTGATAGACCCCGTCAAACGGTCGAGGCGTGGGGTCGTGTGCTGCGCTTACACCCGCTCCGCCTCCTGCGCGACCCGGTTCCATCTGGTCCTCAAGCTAACCTCCCATCTTCCATAGCATTAGTCACTTCACTCGTCGTTCACTACTTCAACCGCCTCTCTCCCCGACGCGCCTGCCCTTGGCCATCGACATAAACCCAATCCCGAACTAGTACCGGCTTACCAACATCAACATCGGCGATATACAGCTGCTCCGACACGATACCAGCATATCCCGACGGATAACTGCTGCCCTGTGCTCCTTCTTGCCTCCCCAATCTGGTTCACCGACACAACTAGGCGACAATCAGCACTTACCACGACAGTCTTGTCCAACGCCCAACGTCTCTCTCCTCCAACATCCTCCTCCCACACCCCACGATTGTTCCACTCCGAGACAACTCATGTACATGACGACATCCTCAACCCCCCATCAACTGCGGACCCTTTAAGCCCTCTCGGGCTCCTTCGTCATCTCCCCTACCCATACTCCTCCGCCAACAACCACTCCGGTCGGCAGCCAAAATGACAGACCGTCTTCCTGCCTCGTCCTCCGGACGCAAGCGCCGGGGCGAAGGCGACCTGGTGGGCGACTTTTGGATCGACGCCGAGATTGGCAAGGGTAGCTTTGCCACGGTATACAGAGGATATCATAAGGTGTGCCCCCCCCCCCCATGCAGACCCGCCCCTCGACAGACCGCGTGCTGACCCTCAGCTTGCAGACGTCGAAGGCCCTGGTCGCCATCAAATCCGTCGAGCTCAGCCGCTTGAACGCCAAGCTTAGGGAGAACCTGTACGGCGAGATCCAGATCCTCAAGACGCTGAGACATCCTCACATCGTGGCTCTCCATGACTGCATCGAGTCATCAACGCACATTAACCTCGCCATGGAGTATTGCGAGCTCGGCGACCTTTCCATCTTCATCAAGAAGCGTGACAAGCTGGGAACTAACCCCGCCACCCACGACATGGCGCGGAAGTACCCGACCACGCCCAACTCGGGCCTGCACGAGGTCGTGGCTCGTCACTTTCTTCAGCAGCTCGGCAGCGCGCTGAAGTTCTTGCGAGAGAAGAACTATGTCCACAGGGACGTCAAGCCTCAGAACCTACTTCTTCTTCCATCACGCCAGTTCAGGGACACGGTTCCGAAGCAGATCCTCTCCGCCAGCCGCGACTCCATGATCCCCAACGCGGGACTGGCATCCCTTCCAATGCTGAAGCTTGCAGACTTTGGGTTCGCCCGCGTGCTACCTTCAACGTCCCTTGCTGATACCCTCTGCGGCTCGCCACTGTACATGGCGCCGGAGATCCTGCGCTACGAGCGCTACGATGCGAAAGCCGACCTTTGGTCGGTCGGCACGGTGCTCTACGAAATGGTGACCGGCCGCCCCCCGTTTCGTGCTAGGAATCACGTCGAGCTGTTGAGGAAAATCGAGGCAGCCGAAGATAAGATCAAGTATCCCAAGGATGCCGAAGTGAGCAGGGATTTGGTCAAACTCATCAGCAAACTCCTCACACGTAACCCCGTCGAGCGTATCAGGTTCGAGGACTTCTTCGCCGACCCCATCGTGGCCGGTGCCATCCCGGGCGTTGTAGAAGATGACATCCCGAAACCGAAACCGGAACGGAAGGACTCGGCCGAATACCGCGCGAGCAACAAAGCCGAGAGCATGCCTCTCTCTCGCCAAGCGTCCTTGAGGCGCCACGCTGAGGAGGCCCGCCGGGAGGAAACAGGCCTGTCCCGGTCGCCTCGCGCAGGCCTCTCGGGCCTCTCGAGATCTCCACAGGCCGAGGGATCAGAACAATCACGGTCCTCTCGCCCAGCTGGCGAGCGCCTGAGTAGCTCGCCCGGCCAAGAAGGTGGGCAAGGCCTTGGGATTCGTCGCCCGCCGCCCCCTCAGCCGTCAACGTCAGCACCCGCCAGACCGCATAGGCCGTCCAACGCGTCCTACACCCGCCCTTCGGTGCGTGGGACCCCTTCGCCCACCTCGTCGTCCTTCGACAACGCACACCGAGGTAAGCTTCGACCTGTCACCGAACGCAGCATTACCGAGCAAGAGAAGGCAGCACAGGATGTCGCATTCGAACGGGATTACGTCGTGGTGGAGAAGAAGCATGTCGAGGTAAATGCCTTCGCAGACGAGATGGCCGCCAACCCTCGCCTCAACTTCTCACCCAAATCTGGTCAGCAAATGATCCGCCGAGCGACCCAGCAAGGCACGCCCACGTCAACCACCGGCGCCGTCCGAGCGCAGTCATCACAGGCAGTTCAAATCGCCCAGGGTCGGGAGCTGCCTGGTCATGAACGTCGCGGGTCCTACGAGAAGAGCTTTTCGGGCAGTCCAGGCTCTGCCACGCCGAGCTTCATCACGAAGGCCATCCAGGATGCTAGTGTTCGCTTGTTTGGCTTCAAGGTGCCGCACCACGTCCTCGGTAAGGGTCAGTCGCCGCCACAAATCTACAGCGCCTTCCCCGCCTACCCTACGCCGCATGGCCCCGCTGGCCTACTCGAGGATGGCAAGCAGAGAGGTCCAGCGGACGAGGACGCCCGAGCCGTCAAGTACATCCAGGATCTGGCCCACCGAAGCGACTGCGTTTTCGGCTTCGGCGAGGTCAAGTACAAGCAGCTCTTACCCATGGCCCCCTCGACCGACACTGCGCTTGGCGGCGTGCCCGCTGATGAGGTGGCTTCCGAAGACAACGGGCTAACACTGGAAGCCGTGGTGGTGCTCTCGGAGGAGGCCTTGGTCCTCTATGTCAAGGCACTCACGCTCCTGGCCAAGGCTATGGACGTCGCAAACGCCTGGTGGATACAGAAGACCCGGACAGAGGCCGCCACAGCTTTGGATCCTGCCAAAGAGAACCTCGTCCAGCGTATGAACTCGACCGTCCAGTGGGTTCGAGGCCGGTTCAACGAGGTTCTCGAGAAGACGGAAATCGTCCGCCTGAAGCTCATCGACGCACAGAAGCAGCTGCCCGAGGACCACCCCAGCCACCCAAAAAATCAGGGCGAGGAGTACTCTTTGTCAACTTCGGCTGGCACCGAGCAGGTCTACCTCACACCCGGCATCAGCGCGGAAAAGCTGATGTACGATCGCGCTCTGGAGATGAGCAAGCGCGCGGCCATTGACGAGATCGCCAATGTAGATCTCGAGGGCTGTGTGATATCCTACGTTACGGCCATCTACATGTTGGAGGCTGTGCTCGACAACGATGGTGAGCCGACCAAGGGCCGGTCCTCCAGCATTAGCAAGGACGCCGCTTCCGCGGAGGATGTGGCGAGCGACCTGGACAGCGACGACCAACAAATTGTCAAGAAGAGTAAGTCCTTCCTCAATCTTATATCCGGCTCCGCTCCCCATACTGACGTAGTCTACAGTGATCCACATGATATCTTCCCGCTTGGCGATGGTCAGGAAAAAGATGGCGGCTATTGCCGAGGCCTCAAGGTCGGAGCAGAGCCAGCAGCAAGCTTCGGGCCGCAAGCGTAGCGGCGACGTGACGCCGCGTAGCGTCCCATCGCATGCCTCCTAAGTCGACGGAGGTTGGCGTTTTTTGATTTTAAGACGACATGATGACGAACAAACCCGAAAAGCCTACAATCGGATTTCACCTTTCCCTTTACCCTGGATGATTCCTAGCATGGGCCTGGGAGGCCCTTAGCGAGCGAGGTGTGCTCAGGATAACAGGTCATTTTCATCGGCGTTCTGGACAAGAAAGCATTGTCCTTGGGTTCTTTTTTGCATGAACTTTTTTTTTTCTTCTCCCATTTTTACTAGGTATGCCGCGAATCGGCCGGCGTTGGGGTGCTCTTTTATCACGGCCCACCATGCGACTGGGAAGGGGAACGAGGTCATGGCTGTGTCCATCACCGTCCACCAGATGAGGTGGTGTGGTGTGTATGTTGTTAAGCTTGTATACTGGAACGGGGGTATACAGCACCAATGACCCAAGGGCAGGATAGGTACTGCGAGGGACGGGATCAGGTCTGGCTTGGCTTTTGGTTGCGCTGCCGTCACCTGGTGTCGACGTCTGCACGTCTCAAGGGCGGGGTGTGGAGAGGTATGGAATGGGTTTTGCTTTGAGGGCTATGGCAATCTGGGAAGGGTTGTGGTTCTTGTCCTTTGAGACAGTGTCGTTGAGACGAAGGCGTCTCCGACGTAGATTGCCAATGAGAACTTTGTCTCCAACTGTCCGTCTGCTGAGGTGTGCCATGTCTGACACGTGAAAGGAAAATGGCCCAGATGTGGCAGCCTGTGGCGCGACAGGGATCCAGCCTCATGATGGACGAGCACAAAGGGAACAAGGACGGACTGTCTATCTGGGACGGGCCGCCCCTTGACGAACGCACAAGCTGCTCGGAGATGGTGGGACAGGCCCGGCACAAAGAGGCAGGGTAAAACTAAAGGGGCTGTCTAACTGCCTGGTTGGCGTATATCTACATTCCCATAGTCGGGACAGACAGTCAGAAAACATTGATACACTAGAGATACGGCTTCACGTTGAGAACCAAACACAAGAGAGGACGAGCAGCGTCGCGAAGCATCACTGCGAGACGATAGTGCAGACAGAATCCACCATGGCACCACAGAACGAGAGCGATCCGCCGAAGGACGCATCAACGCCTACATCAGCGACGTCACGGCACGCGGCGTCTAGACCGTCCAGGGCAGCGGGCGCAGGCCCGAGAGAGACGCCTGTTACAAGGCACACCGCTGAGAGTGGTGGCAAGGCCTCATCGCGGGAAGGGAGCGCTGCGGCGGCTAGCAGAACGATACCTGTGACGCCCATTGTGGAGAGGACGACGAGGATTCCACCCTCGGAAGTTTCGCGAAGCGGCCCTGGCAAAGAATCAGCGAATCTGAGGGTCCGCCAGACGGAAACCCCCCCGAACGCAACGATCCTGGCGGGATATGCCAAGACGAGAGTGTATGCTGTCACTGGCACCACCACGAGCAGGTTCTCTGCCCCAGGCACAACTACATGGATGACACGAAACGGGGCGCCCATCACGACCCCGCGGGTCCCAGTTATAGGGCGGAGTGCCCGGATGAACATGACCACCAAGGAGATAGTCCAGCGCTTCATGGGACAGAAGACGGACAGGGAGCTCGCGGTCGAGAAGGCGGTCGAAAAAACACAGCAGAAAGCCGCGGAAAAGACGCGCGTGCGTGCGGAGAAGCGCAAGAAAGCAGCGGAGAGGGAGCGGCGATTGCAAAAGAGAAGGGAGGACGAGGCCCGCGAGGCGCGGCGGCACGCGTGGTACTGCGCCATGATGGAGGAGATGGTGCCGGTGCTGTCGGACATTGACTGGATGGTGGTCCTCCGGACGGGCAGAGCGTTGGTCGACACGTCGTGTGTGCCGCTGGAGAGGATGCGCGAAAAGCCGGAGGACCAATACTTGCGCGCCGCGCGGGTGGCGGACGTCGGGGAGATGTCGGAGCTGAGGTTCATGGGACCCTACAGAGTGTGGGTGGTGGAGATGCACAGGCGGATCGAGAGGTCTCACTGGCAGGAGGAGGAGACGGTGCGGCGCAACCGGCTCAAGCTGGCAGCCTTGAAGGAAAAAGGGGCCAAGGTGGAGGAGACCGTGATGGAAGGCAGATGGTCTGAGGACGAGAAGTACTGGAAGCTGAGGACGCTGGACATGCTGGCCAAGCCGTTGGCGGAGAATGTCTGGAAAGCAGCGACTGAGGAGATGATCAAGAAGGGGCGGGTTCGGTACATCGACGGACTCCCGATAGACCTGGTGCCGGCCAAGTGGACGGTACTGCCGAGCAAGTGGAAGAGCCGGCGGGACATGCCTCGGATATGGTCTCCCTGCGCGCACTGCGAGGCTGCAGGTGTCACCGAGTGCAGCACAGAGCGTTTCCTGCCTGACGACCCGAAGAAGCAGCCTTGTTTGCGATGCCGGCGGATCGGTGAGGTCTGTATTCGCCTCAATCCAGAGTGGCAGGACAGGGGTCTTGAAGGGGCATTGAGATGGACCAAGTACATTGCGGCGGACCACAGCCTTGACGAGAGGGAAGCACAGCTCAAAGCCGAAGAGATCCTTCAACCAAGAGGGAAGGCTCTCATCAACATCTGCGGGCTTATGATCGATGCGGTTGACGCCAGGGGCTTTGCTCCGGATGCGATGCCGACGTTGAATTTGAAGGATGACGAAGAGAACGAGAAAGACCAGCAGATGCCTAGGGGTCCAGACACCATGCTCCAATTTCCATCATCCATGGAGCTGAGGGCTGAGGAATTCCGGGCTCGGATGGCCAAGATCCGATCAGATAGATACTGGGAGGAGAAGGCCGTCACTGCTGGAAAGGGCATGGAGGATTGGGGCGGAGGGACTCGAGAGGCAAGACGGCGAGGGCCAGCCCCCGTGGAGATTGAGGACGACTACCTGATGCCGGAGGTTGATGATGGTGGGCCGAGGCAGCCGATTGCCATTTAGTGCGACGATAGAGACGAGGAGGTGTTGGTGTCCGGTGCCTTGGGATGGTGAGAGGTTAGAGGTGGTGTTGAGACCACGCGTTTCTGAGGGTGGCCATTGGTCGACAAGGCTTAGCTAATCCAGCTTTGAGATGACTTCATCCTCCGGCTCAACCTCCCTCGGGAAGTGCCCTCTCCCTTGTAACTCGATGGGCTCAAGGCAATCCTCGTTATCCTTGAACTCGTTCTTTCGTTTGATGATAATTAGCTTTTGGTCTGCGGTGAGTATCCATGTGTACCATCTGTATAGTATTAACTGACATCTGCAGATACAAACCCCGCGATGCCTTCATCGTGAAGCCAGTTAAGAAATAGGGGCACCCAAGCACTGCTCAAAGCAGGCAAAACCACCAGTCATATCTCTCCGAACCTCAGGGTCTCTTGTCAACCAAATTACACGGACTCACACTCTCCTCCCCCCTAGAGTTCCAAAATGCCTCCCCCACCTGACCTCTCCTCCTATGTCCTCCCAACCTCCACTTCAGACGAGATCTTCGAAACCCAGATCATCCCCGCTGAATTCCCATCTCTCACCCCCTCGCCCGTTACCCTCGCCGGCCAACCTCCCCTGGCAGTCCTCATCGTAGGCCAGACCGGCGCCGGTAAAACCCGCCTCGCCCCCGCCGTCCTCGCCTCCCTCACCGCCCTCCGCGGCCCCCCCGCCCACATCATAGCAGACACCTACAAGACCTACCACCCGTCCTACCTCGCCCTGACCTCCTCGCCGCAGACCGCCGCGCTCGCCTCCCCCGCCACCGGCCCCGACGCGCGCCGCTGGCTCCGCCTCGCCGCCGCCCACGCCGCCGCCCAGGGCCTCGATCTCCTCCTCGAGTCCGCCTGCCGCCACCCAGATGACTTCACCGGCCTCGCCGCCGCCCTGCACGCCGCCCGCTACCGCGTCGAGGTCCTCATGCTCGCCGTGCCCCGCGCCCTCAGCAGGCTCGGCATCCTGACCCGCTTCCACGAGAGGCTGCCCGAGGCCGGGAGCCGCGGCCTGCCCATCCGCCTGACGCCCGTCAAGGTGCACGACGACTCGTACGCCGGGCTGCTGCACGCGGCCGAGTGGATCGACGGTCACCCTGAGAGCGTTGACCAGGTCCTCGTCGTCAGGAGAGGGAACCTCGTCGCCTTCTCTGACGCCAAGACCGGTCCAGAGGGGAAGCTGCAGGGGCTGGTGGCGGGGGCCATCGTCCGAGAGAGGGAAAGGCCCCTGACGGACGTGGAGAAGAGTACCGCTGCCGAGGATCTCAGCAAGCTGGAGGCGAGAGATGCAGGGCTTGCGCAGGAAGTGAGGGTCATGCTGGAGCCACTGGTAAACCCTGGAGACGATATCGCGGGCTTTTCCGTGTTACAGCCCCTGGAGTTCCCCCCTGAGGCTAATAATCGGGAAGCAACCCTTCTACTAGGAGATGTTTAATATGGGTAGACAAAATATGAGACAAGTCACTTGGCCCCGGACGTGTGCATAGGAAAATCGGTAGTTGCTCGATGATCGACATCAAGTTTCCATGCGCCCAGGCTCCAAGATCTGTGATACACCATGAAATCCCATCGACTCCACGCAAATGCGTCCGAAGAAGCCCAGCTCCAAAGACATGCTGGCCGGTCCAGTTGAATGGCCACTATAGACGCTTCGGTCCTCAAGATTCTCCTTCCGTGTTCATCCTCTTCACGCTCCATCGCCGGTCAGACGGCCGCTTGATGGCACTGTCCGGTGGAGACCTTGGCCGTCTTCTCCTTTTTGCAGACGAGACCACAGCAAGACGTGTTGTGTCAATGTGGGGACGCGGACTTCGAGGTATATGCTTAAGTTTCTTCGACGACACCTCTTCGACTTCGCCTTGGCTATCGGTGAAGATGATATTTGGTATGGGCTGTGTCTGATCCTCCTGATGCGGCGGTGAGTCCTCACGGTTTTGGCGAGAGCCGTCATTGTCGCTGTTCATGTCCAAATGCCCGGCAAAGAACTCTGATACGGTCTTCAAGGGCCTGGTAACTGCCTGCATGGTTCTCAAACTTTGTGGTTTTGAGATCATGTCTGCAGATGGTGTTTGTGGCTGATCTTCCTGAAGGATGTGGTCCGCCGCCTCATCTGCTGTAGGACTGATTGCCTGTGCATTCTTGTTGTCTCTCACACGTGCGAGATCAATCGTCTTCAGATCCGGCATCTCTTCTGGGCATGGAAATACTCTCTTGTTTGCATTCCAAGATGCTTCAATGGTCTCTTGCAATCCGTCCAGTCGCATCTTGTGTACATCCATTGCAAACCAGGGGTGTCTCTTGGCCTGTGACGATGTGATTCTCCTCGAGGGATCAACTGTCAGGCATCGTTGGAGAAATCTCACGCCGGCAATGCTGAGCGTTGCATGCCATCCGTTGCAAAGGTATTCGATGCAATCGTTGATCTGTTCTTGACCGAATCGGTACAAACCTCCCAGGTCCTCAGTCGCTTGACTATCCATGATAAACAGCATGATGGCACCCATGGCCCACATGTCCACCGGACAGGCATGCTCAGTGGTCTGGCTGGTCATCTCTGGCGCAATGTATCGCTCGGTGCCGACCCGCGACATCAATCTCGACGGCCCCTGGAGAGCGGAATGTCCGAGGTCACTGAGAGCAATCCGGTAATCGGGGCTGGGTCGAGTAACGAGAAGGACATTTTCCGGCTTCAAGTCCCGATGGACAACTCCGGCCCGGTGCAGGCAATCTACGCCGTCAACTATCTGTCGCATGATCAGTTTCATGTCGCCCTCTCGAAGTGCTGGCCCGTAAAGTTCGCGTCGCTGGACGAGAGAAAAGAGATCGCCGCCTGTGGCCAACTCTGTGAAGAAATATCTTGTAGACGTCAGATCCCGTGGCGCTAAGACAGACATCCACTTACATTGTGTGAGGTGAGTAAATTGCGTGGACGTAGGAGATGATGTTTGGATGATGAAGCTGTCTAATCATGTCGATTTCTTGCTTCCAGCGGCGCAAGGTAGTGGCGCCGTCAGCGCGAACACGGAGTCTGTCGACGTTCATGATCTTGCAGACGATCTGTTTTTTGGTGGCTACCTCCAAAGCCAGAAACACGCGGGCATGGGCGCCGTTGCCGAGGGTTCGATCGGTAACGGTGAATCTATCGGCAAAGAACTCCATCTCCAGCTGCTGGATTGGGCTTGGAGTATATAGAGAGATGTGGTCCTGCCGAAAATGGAACGTCAGACAGGGGATGAACTCGGATATGTTGATGTCACGAGATGGCTGGCCGGGAACTGTGATGACGTCGCCGTCGAAGAGACAATGGCCCGGCGTGATCCTTCGAGCGTTGCCGACGCGTTGCCCATTGACTCTGATGCCGTTCTGAGAACGGCGGTCTCGAACGTAACATAGCGGTGGATGATCCTCGTCAAAAGTGACGACGTAGAATTCGAGGTGGTCTCGAGAGTAGCCCTGGTCATGCTGTTCGTGGACGCGCCTGCGCAGCATCAACATCTGTCCCGAGGGGCGAGGGCTGTGCCACCTACTGGCCACGCCCGTACTTCAAGAGGGTATCAGGGTGCAGAGGTATGATCTCTGAAGATGATGAGCTCTGGCTTCGCGTGTTGCAGCAATATTCGAGACATGCTCACCCGTACCGTCTTGCCCAACGCGCCCGAGCTCTAGCTCTGCCACGCAGTGAGTGCGGGCAACATGCTTTGCATACTGAGACATTCTGCACAAGATGCTGCTAGTTCAGAAGCAACTCTGAAATATCCGAGTAAGAGGCACGGGCGATCAAATGGCACCAGCATCACTCGTGGACCATCATGTTATGGTGCTGGCGAGAAGAGCATGAAGAAGACTGCACTCGCACGCCTAAGGCAGGAGTGTAAACCCATGGTCACTCAATTTCATGGAGGGGCCTATCCTGTCCTCGTGGAAGGAGCAGCCCGACCGGTTGCTTTACAGAATGGCAAGGGCGATAGACATCGTGGCCCCCCTGAATACCGCCCTCGCTGGATCTGAACAACAGGTGCAAACGGTTATACAGTGCCGCACTGTGCAGCGTCACTGCGGGGTCGTGGAGGTGGTTGAGCGCACACGTGACGCTACAGGGCACCTGCCCTTCTCCCATTGGGATCTTAAGCTCCCGCAGAAGTTACGAGCTTCAGATATTCCTGATTCCTCACCAACAACTCTCGCCTCGGTCAGCATGTAAGTGTAGCTTCCCGCCGCTGGTTAAGCTCCGCGCGCATCGCGACGTCAGCTGCATCTTCGAGGCAATTGGTCTTTCGCCACCGCGCCAATGCCCAATGCCTCTGTCGAGCAGCTTCGTCGTCGCGAGTGCGCGCGTGCCTCCCCGCCGCATCACGTCACTGGGTGCCAGGTTGACTAACATGCCCTCTTCCAGTCCAAGATGAGAGCCAAGTGGAGAAAGAAGCGCGTTCGTCGCCTCAAGCGCAAGAGAAGAAAGATGAGAGCGAGATCGTAAGTAACACAGTCGCACCAAGTTCAAGCTCATCGGCTAACCCTACCTCAGCAAATAAACACCTCGCCCATCACCTCGACCAAGACCCCTCCTTCGAGATGACCACTCAAACGTCATGACCAGCGCTTGGAGCTGTGAGGGCCACATCACACCAACCCTCTGTCAACGACCCCGGTCTGCCGCCTTCACCGGACGGCAATTCATTCGCATTCTCTCACCCAGGATTCGGACGATGGGCTGATGGCCAGGCAAAGGCGCGGGTGGCCTGCAGGACTCTGGCTGGTTGGGACGGGCTATCAGACATGGAGCGGAGAAACGCGACAATTTTGGACGGTCGAGTGAGGTAACGATCAAATCGTCAACGACGATACGAAGTGTTTATGGGATATGAAGCATGCTGCTGGACGACCCTTATTGGGATCTTGGACCAGAACGGCAATGACAATGAAAAAAGCAGTTTGCTTCACCACTGTGCTCTCGTGATGCGATCACGCCGTCTGCTGTGTTCTCTGATTTTGGGTTTCCAAGCGTGTGGTGTACCCCGCCCTGCCCTTTGTCGCAGCTCGAAGCGACCTCGTCAAGCTCCCTCGTGCCCCGCGTGCCAGGACGGTGCTCTGTCTCGAACGAGTCATGCCGACATACCGCTGCCGTCATGACGACGTCAATCGATCTGAATTGGTGCCCAGATGATTGACTGCCTGCCGGATGAAGGTTTCGGTAGTTATGGACATGGCCGGTGGACATGGCCGGTGTTCCAGGCTAGCCGTGCGAGCTGGACGCTACAGCTGTGCTCCATTCAACGGAACTCGCACGTACCACATCGCTGGAAACACCGCACAACTTGGAGGGCCTCGCTGAGGATGCGCAAAATGATGTCAATTCGGCGGCAGACCACGCCGGCTAACGAACGCCTTGATCCAACCCAGCCCTATCCCCAAGCCATATGCAATATCAATACGCGCCAGTGACCCAGACGCCGAGCACGCCTCCTTGTCTCCCACACGCCGTCGCTCAGTTCTTAGCCTTGGCGGCCCTCAGCTTCCAGTTATCCTTGAACGCGCCCGCCTGGCCCTCCAAGTCCTGCTGGGTCACGCGGTCCTCGATGCTCTCCATGACGCTCGTGATGGTCGAGATGTGATTCGCCTCGGATTTGTCGTCCCGGAAACGCAGGATACGCCACCGGCCCTCCTCGTCCTTGTGGCACTCGACGATGCGGTCGTCGAGCGGGTCCCCGAGCCCCTTGAGCGCCTCCCACTCGTCCTCCCGGATGTGCACGTCGGCGAAGAACTCGTAGTTGCCGCCGCCGTGCCCGCCACCGAGGAAGCTCCACAGCTCCGCCTTGGGTACGCTTTCGTAGTCGACAAACGGCTCGTCGCCGCCGCCGTCCAGCATGTCGACGTCCTCGGGGTGCACCGTCGGGAAGTGCAGCCGCAGCCGGCAGTCGACCGTGTTCTCCTCGGGCGGCTTCCACTTGAGGATGTGGTTGTCGGTGCCGTGCTGGTACTTTGTGTGCACGCACGTGAAGATGAGGCCGTCGTTGCCGTGCTTCAGCGTCGGCAGGACGACGTTGAAGATCTTGGGGATGCCGTAGCTGAACTCCATCTGCTTCATGACGACGTCGAAGGGCTGAAAGGCGCGCTCCTGGGGGTAGTTGTCGAACAGCTTGGTGTAGGGTCGGATGATGCCGTCCTTGACGTAGGCGATGCGCTTGTCGTAGCTGCGCTGCATCAGGTTCTGGCCGTCGAGTACGAGACAGTCGAAGATGAGGAAGCGCGGGACCTGCTTTCCATCCTCAATGTCGAGCACCAGCTCGCCATCGATGATGGTGCGCGTGTGCCATCCCTGGACGTCATCCTTGAGCGGGAAGTGGAGGTTGTGGTTCTCGACGCGCCAGTAGTCGTTCTTGCGGTCGATGAGGTACACCGTCTCAGCGCCCGCCTCTTCGGTCAGGTAAAGGAGGTACCGGATGCCATCTGACTTTTCGCACACAAAGTAGCTGGAGGCCGATGTCAGCTTGAGGGGCGGGCCGCCAGTCAGGAGGTATGTCAACTCACTCTTGTTTGCGCAGCTCGGCCAGGTGTTTGCGGGCGAAGCTGACGGGCTGTGCGCCGGGGAAGCCTATCTGGTTTCGCTGCAGGATCTCCGCGACGTCCCGTCGAAGCTGCAGGGCAAAGTCGCGCGGTGCTTTGATGCCGGGTTCCGCGATGGCCTTGATCGGCCCATCGATCGGCGGCGCGTGTTCGTTCGGCGCAGGGCCGTCCATGGTGTTCAGGGTGTCGACGCTGGAGCAGCGACAAAGAAAAGTGATTGCTGTCGCGCCGAAGGACGAAGGACCAAAGACAGCTGCGCGTCCAGCCTTATCGATAAGCCGCGGTTAAGTAAGGCGGAGCAAAGTGGGAGGAGGGCCGGTGGGGTGAGGACAAGCTGCCTGTGCTCTCGCTCAAGCATTCGACAATCATTCTACGTCACAACATCGCTCAGGATTTAGGTTATGTGATTGTATAGCCAGTTTACTCAAGGTTCGCATCCCCGATGTTCTGCTTCAAGCACGAGTCTCGTCTGCCGAGGCGCGAAAAGCCCAGCCGCCACTCCATCCAATCCAGCCCTGCTCCCTGGGTCCTCGGAGGAACAGAGCAAGGAGAGCCAAGCCCATGAACCCGATGGCGGCACCTCCAACCCACGTCCAGCCCCCGTCGGCATAGAGTTTGTTACCAATCGCGGCACCGGACATTTGTCCCAGAAATCCACAAACCACGAAGGCGGAGTTGACGCGGTTCATGGCGGATGGGTCGATCCCGAAAGCGGCCACCCTGTTGGCTGTTTGGGAGGTTTGAGTGCCCATGTCGATGGCAATGGCTTCGATGATGGGTCCGGCAATCGTAATGTCACCAGTGAAGGTGCTGATGATGACGCCGACCAGGGCGAAAGTCTCGCCCACGAGGGCTGAAAACCACGGCGTAAATTTGTCCATGAAGAGCCGGCCATAGAATGGGCCAAGGACGATGGTAAGTATCCCTATGAGCCCGAACAAGCCAATCTGAAGCGATGTGTACGAGTACGGCGGAGACGCGAGCTGGAACGTAAGGGTGGTCCAGAACGCGGAGAAGACGGCGCTCACACAAAACGACTGAATGCACACCTGAAGCAGCAGGGGCTCTGTGAACGTCATGTGGACGGTGCTGTAGAGCATGTGGAAATACGTCTTGCCTTCCGGGGCTCTGGATGGGTAATCGGGCATGAGAAAGTACAGCAAGACCAAGAGGAGGTATTGAAGGCCGAGTGCGACCCAGTACATGATTCTCCAGTGGCCATAGTTGGCCGAAACGCCGGAGAGCAACCTGCCGAGCAGTGACCCGAGAAGGATACCTGAGACTCCGATTTGCACCGCGCTCGCCCGTCTGTTTGGCGAGACTTGGCCGCCGATGATGGGCAAGGCAAGCTGTGGCGTGACGGTGGTCATACCACAGATCATGCTGAGAGCCTGAAAGACAGGGAAAGAGCGCGTCACACAGAGGCCAATCCACTAAAGTAAGCATCAGCCTGATCCCAAAAAAGTTGTGAGGTGTAGTCTATGCTCACGAGGGTAGCTGTAATGCCGACCATGGCCAGGATGAGCGGGCGGGGCCGAAGCCAGTCTCCCATGGGGCAGATGAAAAACAAGCCGACAGCATAGCCGGACTGCATCAGCGTTGCGACAGTTGAAGATGTCTCAAAATCGACATCAAAGTCATCAGCGATCTTGTCCAAGACGGGCTGGTTGTAATACAGGTTGGCCACTGTGAAAAGGGCAGCCTGCATCGCATTAATTACGTTCACAGAACATCTTCATGGTGCGAAGACTTGCCAGGGAGAATAACACATTCAGCCATATCGTAAACGCCGGAGGGTTATCAGGGTCGTAACGGCAGTTGGGAGGCGTCCAGCGTAGGATAGCCAAGGCATGTAATCGAGGTCCAGAGGCCAGCTGCATTGGCCCTCGTTTCGCAATCGCGTATGCTCAACAGCTAAAAACCTCGACGAAAGAAGAATCACCGATAAGACTGTACACTCGAGGGGGGGTCTTGCCTCCAGAAGCTTGTGGGATTTGTCTTTTCCGGCCGTAGGACAAGACCATGCCACAAAGCCTGATTCCCGTTCTGAGCATTTGCCCAGAAAACGGGAAGGCTTAGATTTTGACCACACCAAACACGGGGGCTTCTCCTGGTGAGAGGGGTAAGGTTGTCAGTTGGTGTGATAATGCAGTTGGCCTGCTGCAGGCCGCCTGCATATGTAGTACGCCAACAAGCGCGCTCTGAGCAGGGATGTACGGTTACATTGCTACAGCCGACACTCCACACCATTCCGAGTCGTCTTTGTGCCATATATTGGCTATTGGCTTGTTCGACTTTCTTCGCCCAACTGTGCTCTGTTCTGCGTCCTAGCCATATTTTAGATTTTGTAGTCTCGATACCATGATACTTTCCTTCTGCCTACGACCCACTTCCCCCTTTATCATCTTCAGACCTTCTTGAAGCGTGGGTCCACATCATCCATCACTGTTGTAGTGAGCGGATATCAGGATCCATGACATCGACCTACTCAAGTCCTACAGTAGCCTTTTCCCGCAATGACCAGCATTTCGGCACAGGTCGTGCATGATGAAGTCTCCCTATGCCGGGACGTTCAAGAAATCTACAAGAATCATCCACTTGCTACCAAGGATCACACGCGCATGGTCATACTCCATCCAGGCAAAGGCCCAGACGCACTATCCTGTCATCTTATCACGGCTCGTCCGTCCGCAGATGCTCAGAGCTACATTGCTCTCTCTTATGTGTGGGGCAATCCGAAGAAAGTCACCGACTTGAATTGCGATGGACGGCCAACAAGCATCACCGCCAACCTTGCGGATGCGCTATTGGCTCTACGCCATCCTCAGCATCCGCAATGCATATGGGCGGATGCCATTTCCATCAACCAAGCTGACGAGGCCGAGAAGTCCCAGCAAGTCAGACGAATGGGAGTAATTTACAGCACTGCGGAGCGCGTCGTCGCGTGGGTTGGCCATGATATCGACTACATCGCCGAGGACAGTTTCGCCGTAATCAAGGACACCAACCGATACCTTGGGGCTGAGCTGGAAAGATGCGGCGACGCAACAGATATCCCAACGCTTGTCAGGCCTTATCCTATCATATCTGACCGCTTAAGATGGGACAAAGTCCGGCGATTGCTGGCTCTGCCTTGGTTCCGCCGCGTGTGGGTCATCCAAGAAGCCGGTCTTGCCCAAAGCTGCATCTTACGCTGGGGTCAGCATGAGATCGAATTCGCCCAGGTTGTGGAACTTGCACTCTGGCACGTCTTACGCGAGGATTTCGCAGAGATTACCGGCCCGCTAAACGCGCTACGACTCACAGACGTGTTCAGGGACATACACTTGAACTACGATAACAAGGCGACATGGAGGACGAGCCTCCCACTGCTCCGGGCTGAGGTCGGCCTGAGTAAGAGCAAAAGCCAGATCTTTTTGGACATCTTACTTGCCGCCAGTGGTATGTCGGCATCCGACCCTCGCGACCACATTTTTGCGTTCCTGAGCAACTCTCTTGCCCTATACCCAGAGGAGCGGCTACTCGTAGAGCCCGACTACGGCAAAGAGCTATGCGACGTGTTCTACGAGACTGCTTGTTCGATCTTACGGCATCCTAGGGAAGCGCCATTCCTGCTCTCGCGCGTCAAGCATGCTTCTGAGTCAAGCCTTGAAGATTCTGCGTTTCCTTCCTGGCTGCCACGCTGGGACAAGGTGGTTGACTACACGATCTCGCGACCAAAATTCTGGTACCGTGCCGGCGGCTTAGATGACTTCTTACCAGAGGTCGACTCAGACAGAACTCTATCTGCTCGCGGTATCATTTTTGACCGTATCGCTTATGCGTCTCGCAATATCACGCGGCAGAATGTTTCCAAGGACCCGGCAGACTGGGAGGCTGAGTATCGCCTGGCGCGCAAGCCTTTCATCGACGTCTTGTGGGAAGAGACCCTCCAGGCAGCACAGCCAGCCAACGTCGCCCTCTTTGAAAGCGACTTTGCCTGGACAATAGTGAGAGGTTATCCGGCAGCGGTGCCAGGTAAAATATGCGAAGAACAGCAGATGGCTGAGTTTGCCGCCTACCGCCAGCTTCTTCGACGAGCCTGTGGCTCCGAGGATTCAAGAAAAGACGAATTTGAGGCCGGTCCTGGGGATGCACGCTTCCCACGAAATTTCTTACACCGTCTGAACTACTGTGATAACCTGCGCGTGGCCTATCTCGAGTCGGGTCGGCTTGGCCTAGTCCCGCATGTCTCCCTCCCTAATGATGTTTGCTGCATCATGCCAGGGGTTCCGGTTCCGATGATTCTGCGCCATCGCAAAGATGGTCTGTTCAAGTTTGTTGGAGAGTCTTATGTGCAGGGGGTCATGGCTGGAGAGATCTTGCAGGACTTCAAGCAAGGTATATTCCGCATGGAAACAATCAGGATATTGTGATGATGGCCTTTCCAGCCACTCTCAGACATGTTCGACTTGCCAACTTCTATATGATATACCTAATAGATGTTGGAAGCAAGCATGCTGAGATTCAAATGGAAGTAGGAAGTGCCAAAGTTAGCATGAATGTAAGAAGTGATCAATCGAATGATCTCAAAAGAAGTTCCGTCCACTAGAGATCTGGCGTGTCAAGCCTTTGATGATATTTGTAGATGTGGTTTCATTCTGTCTTGAGTTACGGCCGAAATTGATTCGTTTCAGGGCATAACTGAGGGACCACAAGGAACAGGCGCTGTCGAGCCCCTGGCCGAGGGCTCTGGCATTGAGGGGGCTCAAAACCGCCATAGAAGGAGGGCAGATCTCAGATGTTTTATATCACTATACCTAGGTGTTAATTGGCTGCGAGCCACACAATTGGGTCACCTCTTCAGTCTACCTACGACTACGCCCTGACAATTCGCGAGTACCGACCGCGCTGATGTCTATCTCACACGGATCAGGTAGACCCAGAATTGCTTACTAGAGAACGAAAGCCCAAGATGCACTCTGGCAGTAAGCAATGAACACTCATCGGCATATTACTTCCGTCTGCATCCAATGACGTGTCGATGGCTATCTCCGCGGTCTCTTGTCTTCTGGACTTGACTTCGTTCGACGGAAAAATATCGTCATGGTTCCGGGAAATGATTCACCGAGTGGTTTGACTCCTTACCCCATACCCCGCAAATCGGCCCAGGATTGGAGATGGTCGGGGTTCCCCGCAACACTATCTACCGGGCGAGCGAGGAACGTGAGCTTTGGGAAACAGTTGAGGGTCCGGACGAATGGCTGTTCTCATGAAAGAGGTGCCTGGATTGACCCCACGATATCATAAATAACGCCGCCAAGTCGGTCCGCTCTGTCTTTAACGCATTCTGAATATGCTTGCTCGATCCCGTACTCCCCTTAGGTAATGCAAGTACTGCCAAACCGCTAGCAAGCCATGCCGTCCTTCCTCGCTTGCGTCTTTGCCATCACTTGGGCAACACAGCATTATGTGCTGGGTCAGCCGAGTACGACATCGCCTCATCTTCTGGCTGAGCTTGATTATGGTACATTTCAGGGCGCCTACTCTGACGAGTTCAACATTTCTTATTGGCAAAAGATCCCTTTCGCTGCTCCCCCGATAGGCGTCAACAGATTCCGCGGGCCGCAACCTCCATCCCGGATTACAGAAAAGCCTTACAACTCTAGTCAGTTCTTTGATATGTGCCCTCAGCGGACGGTATGTCAAGCTTTAGAAACAAGATATATCCGTGAGGCGT
This sequence comes from Verticillium isaacii, assembly GCA_002851775.1. Taxonomy (NCBI): domain Eukaryota; kingdom Fungi; phylum Ascomycota; class Sordariomycetes; order Glomerellales; family Plectosphaerellaceae; genus Verticillium; species Verticillium isaacii. The sequence continues at coordinate 6,330,301 of NMXN01000005.1, read as the reverse complement.
GATAGCTGATCTGGACGAATGTGTGTAGGTCAATGGATCGGAAGACTGTCTCTATCTTGGGTTGTATTCCCGGCCGTGGACAAAGGAACAGCCACTTAAGCCAGTAGTCGTAACCTTTTACGGCGGAGGGTTTGCTCAGGGCTCTGGCTACTTCACGCTCCCACCGCCGGGATTTCCCTATAACACCGACGCAGCGCCACCCTCCAATATGCTCTTTGCGTATCCCACCCTCAACGTTTCAGCGGCATCCGACATGATCATCGTCTATCCGAACTACCGCACTAATGCCTTTGGCTTCTTGCCAGGAAAGCAGATTGCCAACGACCCAAACTCGGACCTGAACCCTGGTCTTCTAGACCAGGAGGCCGCCCTCAAGTGGACGAAGGCGCACATTGCTGAGTTCGGCGGCGACCCGAACGACATCACCATCTGGGGCCAGTCTGCAGGCGGCGGCAGCGTGTTAGCGCAAACGATTGGACGGAGTGGGAAGCAGAAGCTCTTTCACCGGGCCATGGCGAACAGCCCGTTCTGGCCCAAAGTCTACGCTTACGACAGCCCCGAGGCGCAAGAGCTCTACGACGAGCTGGTCTCCAGGACAGGTTGCGCAGGACCAGACAGTTTAACTTGTCTTAAGCAATTAGACGTTCAGACGATCCGAGATGCGAGTCTGAAGATCTCCGGGCTACTCAAGTACACGACGTCTTACTTCAATTGGGCGCCTGTCATAGACGGGGACTTCTTGAGCGAGTCGCTCTCGGAAGCCACGGCTGATGTCAAGATTGAGAGCGCATTCGCCATGCACAATACGCATGAGGGCGAGAGCTTTATCCCCCCGGGACTACAGGGCGCGGCGGACGAAACCTCGTTTGACAGCTGGCTGCGTGGCTTTCTGCCTGAATTCAGTGATTGCGAGATCGCCGCTGTCAAGAAGCACTACCCCGCAGAAGGACTTACTGAGACGATCGACTACAACAGTACTTGGATACGCGCAGGGTTGGTCTATAGAGACGTCGTGCTGTCATGCCCCGCCTATTGGTTTACCAACTCGGCGTCACAAGGCTGGCTCGGCGAGTATTCGCTGAACCCATCCCTGCACGCAAGTGACACATTCTGGGTACGTGGCTCTCTCTTGATACGCCAAACATGCTGACACATATACGTAGTGGAATCGGATCAATGCCACCCAGCTTCAGAAGCCTCTTTGGTACCGAGGCTATGCCGGTCAGTCAAAGCAAGGACCAGGATGCATTATTTACTGCTAACGACGTTACAGGTGCCATCGCGTCCTTCTTGATGACAGGAGACCCCAATGCCCTCAAGCTGACACCGAAAGACGTGGCTGGAGTGCCCAGTGTACAGCAAGGTCAGGAATGGGTCATCAATCAAGACGGTTTTGACACGGCCGACGTGGAATATCTTGCAAGCAGGTGTGCATTCTGGCGGAAGACATCAGCCAGGGTCCCCATGTGATGGGAGACAGAACAACTGTGCACTGGCAGTATTCTCGATGACGTGACGTCAAACGTTGCTGGTGGACATTGGCGGTACCAACGGAATGTGACGAGAAATAGACTGGTTTGGTAACCTAGACCAGTGCCACCATGGCTTCTTCAAACCCTGTATGCAGCTCTTCACAACTGCTTACCATAGCTGGGGAAAGATATCGTCATGCTGTGTCCAAGATTTCCAGGCCTGCTGTCAAACTCGCCATCATTCTTTCATCCAAGAATCACTCTATTGACATGCTCAAACCCGCCCTTGATGATTGCCAGATCGCCGCCTCGACTCATAAAGACATCTCCTTGTAGTAATGCAGACACAGTTTCTTTCTGTCCGGCAAAGCACTCGTAAGGGATAAAAAAAAGTGCCTGAAAACTTCAATCGACGAGGTTACTTGACCGTCAGCGGCGTCCAACTTCCCCCCGCGTATATCGTTGGGGCAAACCCAAGAGGAACGGTCCAGGTAAACAAGTTTCCAAACTCCGTCAAACCCAATGGCATGGGCGACGTTTGGCGCCCCCATCAAATTTGGAGGCCTCGGCAGTGCCTCTCTGTTTTTCCAGTACATCATCACTGGCGGTGAGTTTCCCAAAGCCAAAGTATTCGGCGTCGAGAGTTGCAATGCTGTTGGGTTTGGCCAAACAATCACGGCTTGACAGCTCCAGAATTCCACTTAGCTTTTTGCCAAGCGTACAGACTATTGCATTCTTCAGCTGCAATGCGTCATCGCTCAGCGGCATCGGAAATGATTCGAACACTGACAAATCGGCCCACCTGTATATACCCATTTTAACGGTATCGACACAAACTAAGGTAGGTATTGAGAGGAGTGCGGATGAAGCAACCATTTTCGGCCACCCGGGATCTCTGAAAAGGGCTGCTCGCTCTGCTGCCTTCCGTCATTGAGAGCGAACAGATGACTAGAATTGCGAGTCGATATCAACATCTTCCTCGCTGTCTCTCCGACTAAGACTTCAATGATGGTTTTTTCAGATTTCAAGCGGGACTGAAAAACTGTTGTGACTTCCACTGACCAGTCACAATCAGTGTACCTCTCCAGCTTGTGCCGCGAGACTATGACAGAGGCGTCGATGCTGGGGAGAGCCTCCGTTTTGTGACACCAAGCCAGTAGTCGAATGGGCGCCTTGTGGCTGCAAAGCGTCCGCAACTGTGCTGCCGTCTTACGGACATACATCACGACATTCTCATCACCTTTGCCGCCAAAGACTACCTCACCCGAAGGATGGACCACCAAGGCAGTGATTTTAGCTCTGGCACCCAAAGATATAATCTCTCTGGTCGAAGTCGATGTGGTGCCGCTGCTATCATCGCTCAGGGAATCTCGCAAAAGGAATGTGGGCTCACAGACAGTGCACTGAGCGCCTCTGATATCGGCGAGAAACAGGCAGTCTCTGACCAAGCCTATTTTCTTGATGTGCGGATTGGAGGACTTGACCCGGTACAGTAGTTTGAGCGTGTCGAATTCGTAGACGTGAATGATTCATTTGATCTTTCGGCAGCAAGAAGGCGTTCATTGGGGCTTGCGGCGAGGGTTTGGCAGTCAGCCCGAAAACATCCCAGCTGCCGATTGGCGAAGGGGTCAAGGACGGCAAGATCACCATCGAGGTAGGCGACGGCAAGCAAGACAATGTTGGGGTTTGGGTCGAAGGCGAGAGCCACGACGACATGCGTACTGGTAGCTATCCATTAGAAGTGGTTTCATCACAGCTACCGGCATAGGCGACTTCTTTCATGTCCTACAGTGTGATATACTGGCCACTATATGCAATAGCAATCATCCTGTGGCTGGCTGATAAAACCAGACAACATGGGCTTGCCTTTGCATGAGTCCTCATTGGGCTCTATTTCGGGAGGAACCCGGCGGCTATGGCTATGGAAGGGATGGGACTGTCGGTTGGTTTTGTGATGGGTGGGAGCATCCATAACCGCGGGACTGGCCCATAAAACCCCGCGTTCGCTCTCAAGCATGGTCTCTCCATGCCTGTCATCTCTTTTGAAACCTAGCATCATATACTTTGACTCGATTTGTGTATTTTAAAGGCGAGATGAATTATGACGGTGCCGATGGATTCGAATTTGGGGCGGGCAACACCAAGCTCGACCCCGCCATCTTGAAAAGTAAGTTCTGATGTTACCTCCAACGGTTCCTCGGACCAAGGAGATTTGACATGTCGAAGGACTTCCAAATGGCTGCAAGGTCACGTCCACCGAGAGCCACGGCGTCAGCTTCTGGGCAAAGACCGGCCGGATCGACGTCGAGCTGCCTGACAGGACGCCCGAGTCCTTCTTCATCAAGGTCATCTCCAAGGAACGGGGCAGGGACATGGTCTTCGGCGAGTTCGAGTCGATGCGGGCCGCGCACAGCGTCACCCCGGACTTTGTGCCCCGGCCCGTCGCCTGCGGCACCTACGCGACGGACCCGGACACGCATTTCTTCCTGTGCGCGTTCCGTGACATGACGGACGACATGCCCGACCCAGACCGCTTCGCCGGCCTCCTCTCCTCCCTCCACCAGAAGAGCGTATCCCCCACCGGCCAGTTCGGCTTCCACGTCACCACATACGCGGGCAACCTGCCCCAGTACGTCGCGTGGGAGAGCAGCTGGGAGACCTTCTTCGCCAAGAGCATGCGCCAGGCCCTCGACCTCGAGATGGCGAGGAAGGGCCGCTGCGAGGAACTCGACGAGCTCTCCCGCACCCTCTTCGACAAGGTCATCCCACGGCTACTGCGGCCCCTCGAGAGTGAGGGCCGCTCCGTCAAGCCGTCGCTCGTCCACGGGGACCTGTGGTACGCCAACGCCGGGATCGACGTCGACAGCGGCCAGCCTCTCGTGTTTGACGCCTGCTGCTTCTTTGCGCATAACGAATGTGAGAGCGCTCTCCTGCTCCAGAGGCGCGATCCCCACCTATGCCGTTGAATTAGCTATGGTTGACTAACACGGCGTGACGGGAAAGACGAATTCGGCCAGTGGCAGCCGGCTTGCAATAGGTTCGGGGACGAATACGTCGCCGCATACAACTCGTTCGTCCAGATTTCGCCGCCGGAGGAGGACTTCGAGGGTCGTCTGAATCTCTACAGGCTGTGCGTCACCTGGATCACCCTGTCCGCTTTGGATGCAGCTGACTTAAGATCAGGAGGTTTGACACGCATGTGTCGGCGCTTTTTGCCAGCAACGGAGCTCTTCGAACGCAGTAGGCCTCTTGTTCTCGACGGGTCACACGATGCCCTGGCTAACATGCTGACAGGGTCCTTGACGTTATGAGAGGTCTGGTTAGGAGATATGGCTCGGAGTAGTAGGCATGAGAAGGAAGAGACGCGGCAAGCTTCCAGAGCACTAAAGATATGAGTTAGTACTAAGGACATGAGCTCTTATACTAGTACCAGCTTTTATTGGATTGCCTTTAGCGGCCTTTCATTCAGTTCCGTACTTTCTAAGTCGAGTCGCTCGCAGACGCCGCTGCCTAAGACCACGACCGCATTATCAGACGCCTCAAGCCGAAAACCCCCAATGCAATGGTTGAGAAAGTAGAAGTCAAGCGAGCAACAAAAGGGCCTCCCCGGCTCATGTGTCCACGAGGCCCAGCAACCCCGCTCCGATCGAACCTTGCCGACCTCATTATGACCGCTCAGCTCTCGTCAATCTTGTCAATCTCGGCCTTGGCCTCCTTCCAGGTCTCCTGGTTCTTCTTCGCCCACTCAATCTGACTCTTCGCGTACGCCAGCTGCAGGTTCATTAGCATGTGAAGTGAAGCATACGCAAAAAGACATGGTGTGTGGGGGAACGTACCATGTAGCGGCGAAGGTCCTCTTCCTTCTCCCCCTGGAACCTCTGAAGGTCCTTCAGGATGCTCAGACTGGCATCTCTGACATCGTGCTCGGACGCCACCTGCGCCTGCTCCAGCTGTTCGATGCTCTCCCGCGTCTTGCCAATCTGATCGCGGCGGGTCCTCTCGGGATCGACGTCCGCAACGCCCTGGATGGCGTGCCGAATGGGGCCGAAGATCTTGTTGGTGATCGAGTTGCTGCTCTGTGCCTTTCTATGGCCGGGGCTCGAGTTGCTCCTCTGCGGGATGCCTTGGCTCGCCGAGGGGGCCGGCTCTCCGTGAGTCGGCGGGAAATCCGAATCGATCGATGCCGTGTCCTCCGTCTCCCTCGAGTACTGCGGCGAAGAGCCCGTCTCTCTAAGACTGGTAGATCGCTTGGGAGGAGGCGTGCCCTGCTGGTTGCTGTTGAGGTACTGCTCGATGCGCTTGGACTCGGCCTCGCTCCGCTCGAGCTCATCGAGCTGAGCCCTCTTCCTGTGCAGCTCATCGTTCGTCTGCTCCTGCTGGATGCGCTTCAGCTGGCGGTATTTGAGGACGCTTCTAACGACGCCAGCAAACTGCGCGCTCTCGCGCATCGGCTCGGCAAAGCTGGCTCCGAGGGAACCTGCCAGCTCCTCCGTCGCGATGTAAGATGAGTCGGCGGCTTGGCCGACCCTCTCGATGGCAGGTCCTAGGGTGGCAGACGGCTCGGACAAGGCGAAGCCGTTGAAGCGAGAGCCAAGATCACAAAGGTCGGCAGCCAGCGACTGCAGGTGGCTGACAGTCCGGCGATTGACCTTCTCCATGGGGCCTGTCAGGAGAGACTCGAGGTCCTTGGTCGAAGCCTCGAAGGCATTAAAGTAAGGGTCCAGCTGCTCCTCGCTGAGGTTGCTGTTATCGGGCGGGAAACGGCCGTGGGGGGTTCCCTGTCCATAGGACGAAGCCGGATCGGCGTGGCCTCCGCCAGCCTTGAGCTTGGCCGAGCTCGAGGGCACGGGAAGGTAGCCGTGAGCGGCGGACGCGTTGGCAGGATCCAAGGGAGGCGCCCTCAGGACCGATTTGGGAATGGAGGAAATAGGATGCGAGTTCAGCACCTCGCTCTACATGGCAGTCAGCTTCGAGACTCGGTTGTCCTTCACATGCAGCACGAAACGTACCCAGCTAGCATTGGGATCGAGGAACCTCCACCAGACACCGTCGTTCCTGACATCCTCCATGACTCGGCAGCGGTTCAGGAAGACAGCCAGCATGCGCTTTCGCAGGTCGATGATCTGCTGGTCCTGCTTCGCATTGGTGGGGTTCGCTGCGTAGTCGGCCATAGTGTGCTTCTCGGGGATGGGGGGGATGATCAGGGTGGGGTGAAGCCTGGTCAGGGCATCGCGCAGGGTTGCGAACTCAGAATATCGACGGCGGACCTCGAGGTTCTGGATCGCGTTAGTTGTCGGTCATGCCAGCCAGTTCAGGCAGGCGTGAAACGTAACATACGCCGGTGCGGATGGTGTAGACGATGTACTTTCCACCACTCTCTGCGCTCTTGCCGGCATCCGTGATCAGGATGGGCAGGTGCGGGTTCTCATACAAGATCTGCTCGATTCGGCTCTCATAGCCGCCAGGCTTGCGCCGGGGAGCAGCCTCCTCTGGTGTCTCGGCATCGTCGTCGCTACCGTCGGGGCCGTTGTTGCGATCGTAGGCTAAGTTTTGAGGTGCATCTTCGCTCGTGGACGAGGGAGTGTTCGGGGCGTCGAAGCGCTGCTGGTCTAAGAAGTCCCACTCATCATCAGCATCGTCATCCGGAGACCGAGGGGTAGGGGGCGGGTCGTCGTCCAAAGGAAGGTCCACGAAGGGGTGCTCCTCTTGGGTCTCGTCGACCGCGAGCTGGTACTCCAGGGCGTCGGCGTAGATCGATTGATCCATGGTGGGCGGTGGCGTATAGAGCTGCGGCGGAAGCTGTGGGGGTTAACTTACGGGAGGTAGGAGAGGTAGGGTTGGCGGAGGAGGAGGTCAGGCTATCTCGGCGGTCGAAGCTTGTGCCATACGGATTGTTATCCTCGTCGTTCCACATGATGGCGTCGCGAAGAGATAAGGATCGAAGTGCTGGTCTGTTGAATGGGCCTTTGGCGGGATCGCGCCGCGTTCAAATAGCGCAACAATCGGATGGCTCGCGACGTGGTTGTCGTGATGTGTAGGTGTGCGGTGCGGATGGGGCGGGGGAGGGGTGAGTTGGGAGTTTGCCGGCATGCGCGGGTACGTTGTTGGCAGGTCGACGAGTGGTGAGTGTATCTGCAGTTGATTCCAGTTCGAAAGAGTTGGCATTCAGGTAATCGCAGGCAGGAAGGCCGACCGCGGTCGGAGATGTTGGTTTGAGGTGGCCGGTGAGACTGGACGGACCTGGTCAAGCTCCCAGAATGATGTCGCTCCCGAAAGTGAGTGCCTGGCCCGGCTGCTGAGCTGGTGCTGGCCTGGCTTTGGGCCGTACCTGTCTGTGCCTTTGCGGGTGCCAATGACGACGCACCTGTATGCACGGGCCACATGGTCTCAATACACTGGCCCGTGCGCCTATCACATCCTCGATAAGAGCTTTGGTCTGCTTTACCAGACTAACCTGGCTGTTTGCATCAGCCAGGACCTCACGACAGCATCGGCATCACCAAGGCCCCATGTTTCTGCAACCTATTCAAACACTACCTCTTGCAAACCTACAAGATCTTGGGATCTTTCTCGCCCATGATCTTACCATCCGCTTCCCCTTGATCCCGCCTGAATGCCTCCTCAGACATGCTGCGATTCCCATTCCGGAAAAGGACGAAAGCTTGTGAATACTCTGACATGCTATGATCCTCAACTGCCGCTATGTTCCTCTTTCATTCTCTCTCCAGGCAACACAACACTTCATTCCTCATTTCTGCTTTTCTCAATCTGGCATTCGTTTGACTTTGGAAGCACACCACGCTGCGTCGAGACCTCGCGATGGACTCGTCTGGCTTCGTACTCACCACCGCCTTGATGAACAGGCTCAGGGGCCACGGGGTCATACCCCTTCCCGGCGGTCATGCCAGATTGTAATTCGGTATCAAGTATCGTAGGAGACCTGAGAAGAAGAAGAACTATTAGTCCCACGCCGTTTACGTCAAAGGCTGTAGGTATCACAAAGGACTCACCTTCTCTCCTGAGTGCGTCTGATTTTCTCACGGTCACGCCTCTTTTCTCTCTTTGCTCCAGTGAAACGCCCACCTGATTTGTGACCAGTCGGAAAATGAATTCCAACGGCTTTCAGTACAGCAGGCATGATCGTCCCAAGCACCCCTTCACCACGACCTCGCTCATGAGTGTTGTGCGACCGTGTTCTCTTCGCACGCGCCCCAGTCGAAAGAGCACTGGCCAAACATCAGCGGACCGTAACGGGCTCGGTAGTTGGATCAACAGACCGGCTGTGGTTACGATTACCCATGTCAAGGAGTTCCATGTCATCGGGAGCAAGACTGCCCTTGAAGCGCAGAGGTGAGGCCTGGGGCTTGCGACTATGCTCAGACCCACTGCGAACAGAGTGGCGGCGTCGGCGGCGATGATCCAGCGAGGCAGGAGCAATAGCGCCATGCATAGTGTGCCCGGGTGTATGATGGGCAGGCGCGATGTAGTCGTCGCTGTAGACGGTAGCCATGTTTGACTCAGGGGAGGCAGGTCCAATCGGTATGCTGAGAGGGTAGGCTTGGTTTGTCTCCTGCTCCTTAACACGAAGCGAGGAGTGAATGGACTCATGGGAACGATGAGGATGGCTCTGAACAACGCGCTCCTGAGACTCATGGCGTGAACTTGTGATGGTATCTGCGCGACCAGTCGGCATGCGAAAGATCTGCATGAACTTTTGGCCAATGGTGGAAGGACGAGGATGAAGGCCATCGGGGTACTGCTGGCCATAGTGCTGGGGGTACTGGCGGCGCTGACGCTTGTTCTTCTTCTGTCCCTTGGAGGCTGACTGGGGAGGTTGCTGCTGCAGATGAGACCGGCTGCTGTTGATAGGAGGTAGTGAAATGGAAGGCACCTCAGAATTGTCGCGACGATAAACCTTGGGAGGCGGCGCAATTCTCTCACTGTGCGGGTGGAACAGTAGCGGGGGAGGGTGGTACACCACGGGGTTATTGTAGGACGTGATCAACGGGATAAACACAGGTGGCTCAACACCCGGCAGAGTCGGTAGGGCGTCATCGGTGTAACGAGAGATAATGGAGTGACGGTGATGGCTCTCAGGTGATGCAGGGCGGTGTCTGATGCGGCGCATTGCGGCGACGTTGTCACCGTTGCGGGTCCAGCCAGAGTTCTCGTCTTCGCTGGTGTAGTACGAGAGAGCGATGAGGAGAACGAGGCCGACGATGATGCAGCTAAAGACAATTCCGAATTGCTGGGCGCCGTTCAGGCAGTTCCATCCCGAACAGGAGGCCAAGCTCTCCTTAGAGGTAGGTGCGAGGGACTCAGGGGCCGGTCTGGCAACCCGAGGGTTGATAAGGGTGATGCGGTCTGCGAGCTCTTTTGCAGAGCCAGTCCAGACATGGCCATCCAGAGGCACAATGCCGGGACGGGGATTGGGTTGAGTGATCACTGGCATCGTGATCCTCGATGAGGCGTGAAGGGATAGCTAGTGAAGGGGACGTATTCAGGGTGTGGTGAATGAGTTGTTGCGGGGGCTCTGAATGAAAGAAGGTGTTGTGGAGGTTAAAGGACGGGGGGGAGGTCGCGACGCAGAGGTATTGTTTACAGCCTAAGGGTAGCTGCGTTGACTGCGTGTAGGACTTTGAGAGAACGTGAGAGAGTTAAGTGAATATGGAAGGAAGGAACGACGTTGCTGCCGCGATCACATTTGGTCTGCACCTTGGAGTCTGAGAGACAGAGGCCGGCAGCAGAGACAAGAGAGCTCACCAAATGAAGACAGGTATCCTTCTAATTCTCTCGCAAGTCATTAAGAACTCGATATTAAGTGCGCTGCAGATAACCGACTTGAGCTTTTGGATTCCCCTCAATGCTTTATGCTGCGTCGCATGCATCATCACCTGTTTTCACTGTGTAGTAATCAATCTGAGCTTAATGACTCTATGGGGTAGTCCACTGCTGGATATTCTTCGAACACTCCTTCTGGGCAGCTGAATGAACTTAGTAGGGTGTTTCTCGTTGTTGACACTTAAAGCGAACTTTATTACAACAAGGTACCTGAATACAGGAGCAACGAAGGAGCCCAATCGCCATCAAGTCCATGTTGTCACACAAAAGCTAAAGAACCACACAGGTTAGAGTGTGGACACATGTTTCTTATTGTGAGGAGTGACCAGTGAACCCCAGAGACTCCTGATGACAGTCTCTGTTTTACTTCCGAGGCAAGCTCGAATGTTGATAAAAATGATATACCTCATGTATGAGAAGTCAGATGTCTCCATTTGAGAATGATTGACACAAAGCCGCCTCCTTGGATGTATGTCGCTAGACAGTGGCTTTGGATGCTGGCTGACTTGCGGAGCTGAGATCATGTCGTTAGGTCATGCATCAACATTCTGCTTTCCTTTGCTCCAGGCTCCGGGTGTTGGTATTGTTCAGTGAGCAGTAGAGCCAGATCCCCAACACTCCATGGCTGTAGTACTCTCATCCTCTAGTCTTGTTGTCTATTGCTCTGCTTTTCTGCGCTGATGCCACCCCAAGTGTGACCCTGAGGGGCATGTTGACCAGTCTCACCAGGCTTCAGTACAGAAAGCGAATGGAGGTCAGTTGTGGGGTCCAAACTTCGGAGGCTCCGGCACTGTGACAAGGCCCGAGTCGACAAACACCCCTAAAAAATCGAAGGGATCCACAACCCCACCCGAGACTTAGGTAAGCTGCTGAACAGCGCTCAGACCACGCACTCAACCCGCCTCGCCGCTTGGAGTGGAGGTTTTCCAAGTCACGTGCAAGGGCAACGGGGTTAGAGGTGCATCCCACAATTCGCCAACAAATTTCGACTTGGACCTTCTCTTACGAAGACAGACCATCAACCACCGACATCTAGGCAACCACCTCGACAAGTTGCCCAACATGTCGCTCGTCTCAGGGGAGAAGAGTACGTCTCGCTCACTGCTATCTGCGATGATCGCTTCATTGCTAACGAATTCCTCGCAGCGAACTTCCAGTTCATTCTCCGTCTTTTGAGTACGTCCACCCCGATCGCGCGATCGCGAAAACCGTCGAACGACCACCACCCCTAGGGCATCGATTCTAACAGCATTCGCAGACACCAACGTTCGTGGACAGGAGAAGGTCATGTACGCGCTCACCAAGATTGCTGGTGTTGGTCGTCGTTACTCCAACATTGTCTGCAAGAAGGCCGATGGTGTGTAGCCCCTCCCTATCAATCGCCACCAGGGCGGGAGGAAATCCGAAGGGCGAAAAAAATACTAACGACCTCACTCCAGTCGACCTGAACAAGCGCGCCGGTGAGCTCACCTCTGAGGAGCTTGAGCGTATCGTCACCATCATCCAGAACCCCACCCAGTACAAGATCCCCAGCTGGTTCCTCAACAGGCAGCGCGACATCGTCGACGGCAAGGACTCTCAGATCCTCGCCAACGGCGTCCACTCCAAGCTTCGCGACGACCTCGAGCGCCTCAAGAAGATCCGCGCCCACCGTGGTCTCCGTCACTACTGGGGCCTCCGCGTCCGTGGCCAGCACACCAAGACCACTGGCCGCCGCGGCCGTACCGTCGGTGTGTCCAAGAAGAAGGGTGGTTAAGCGTGACGCTGTCGTTAGCGGGAGACAGCAGGGAGGATTCGGTCCGGAGGGCAAAAGGCGTGACACGGCTTGGTTTTCTTCCCACCTTGATTCCTTGCGTTACATCATCACATCCATTGGGGAATTGCTATTTGGGCCATGCGATGAGATCCGGATGGTTGTTCTCTAGAATGAGTTCGCCAGACCAAAACAAAGAATCAAAACTGCGTCTACCTGTCTTGTGTGACCATGATTGACGACTTGACTTGGGGGGCGCTAATTGATACCCGAGTTTTGCCTACTGTCTAGCGAGAATTTCTTGTCCAACATTTCGACTCTTATCTAATATTTCCTGTGCGAGGCTGCTGTATCTCTATCGCGAGTCGGCTACCCCTCTGATTTCCCCTCGCGTCCCGCCCTTGACATGGGTACGAAATGCTTGGTCTTGACAATCTCGCCCGTGCGTTGGTCTGGTCCGAGACGCTCACAGAGTCGGCGGAACAGAACATGGGCACCAACATCAAATTCCCATCACAGGCCGCCCCCCATCCAAGATATACGATTGTAAATCAAAAAATGCTTTTCGCCTGCCAAATGCCACGATCGCTAGTCGCTCGTAAGGCCGTGATGGTAAAGAACCGACCGATCCGCAGAGCATCAAAAGTCTACGTCCCCGAGATTTAATCCTCATGCGTGATGGCCATGTCCAGCACCTCGACACGGCCCTGGCCCTTGGTCTCGTTTCCGATGAAGTCGCTGAGCGCCTTGAAGGCGCCCGGCTCGACGAACCCGGACACCTCCCACTCGGAACCCACGACGTCCTGGCCCTCGACCTGCTCGAAGTAGCCCAGGATGCGGTCCTTGACTGTGCCCGGCGCGGCCTTGGCGCCCTCGTCGCCGGCGGCGGCGGCCTCGTCCTTGGCGGCCTTGACGCCCTGCTTCAGCACGCTGGTCGTGCACGTCACGCGCAGGCGCATGCGCGCCCTCTGGACGGGGATGGGCTGCGCCGCGATCAGCGCCTTCATGGCCTCGAGCGCCTGGCTCTTGGCCGACTTTGTCGTGGTGACGCCCGTCCACACGTGCTGCGGCCTCGGCTTCGCGGCCTCCTCGTCGCCGCCGTTCCCGCTCGGCGTCGCCGCCCCGCTGCCCGTCTTGCTCCCGCCCTGCTGCTGCTGCTGCTGCTGGCCCTCGTGCGCCGCCGAGCTCAGCATGTCCAGGGCCTTCTCGATCATGCCCCGCGTGTACACCCTCTTGGTGCGCGGGTCCACGAGCCGGCTGCTCACGATGCCCAGCACCTCGTTCTGCACCCTCTCCAGCTGCGCCGCCCGCTCCTTCTCGCCGACCTGCAGCTCCCCCTTCTTGAGGATCTCGAGCACCACGTCATCCGTGCTCTTGCCCTTGCCGAACGCCTTCTCCAGGTCCTCCTTCGGTGCCGTCTGCCCCTTGGACACGTTGAGGAACACCGACGGGATCTGCAGCACGTTGTCGAGGTCCGTCTCGATCCCCGACCGGTACTCGAGCACCTTGTTCTTGTAGCACGCAATCTCGAAGCGCTTCTTGCCCTTCTTCAGTCGCACGAGAGACACGTTCGTGAGCTTGATCTGGTTGGAGGGCTGGTTTATCATCCGGCCGGACATGATGGGCGAGCGTGTGCGGGGGTGTGCGTCCTAGGTGTTGTGTTTGTGTGTCTGGAATGATTTGACGCTGGGATGTTCTGCTTTCCAGGCTGTAGACAGTCGAACCTGAGATCGTTGGTGCGATTTGGTCACGATGGGTTGTGGGTGTTCAGTGATAGGCAAGCCGAGATAGGTAGATAGATGCGCTGTCTTGCGATCTTTTCTCTTGCTTTGGCGGGGGAGGGGCAGCCGGTCGTACCTTTTTTGGTCTGACGTCGATTGGCAGGTAAGTGGCGGTGACTAAGAACACACGCAGAACGAACCCCTCGTCCCACTCCACAAGCATCGCTGTGAATGTAACTGCAGCACACACCATGACTCATCCTGAGTCTTACGGGCAACTGGGTGGGCGGTCATCACCATGGTTGAAATCGGAACTGGGTGATGCATGTGATTGATTGTAGATACAATTTGAGGCGGCATCCAAAGCGCCCCGCTGCCCAAACTTTCAACAGTCAAACTGTAAACCCATCAACTGTTCATACCCATCCTCGTCAGGAATGCTGTGTCTATTCGTACACCTAGTTGTGCTTCCATTACCGACCTGGCAATGCAGATCCCCCGGAATTCCTCCTCTAGGCATTCCACTCGCCGCTCAACCAGCGGTTGAAGAAGTCAGACGAAGACTGGGGCTGGTCCATGGGGACCATGTGGCCGGCGCCGTAAATCTGCATGAAGGTAAAGTTGCCGCTGGACTTGACCTTGCCGTACTCCTCACCCTTCTTGTCGTCATCGACGGTCAGGCTCTTGATGTCGGCCTTGTTGAAGCCCTTCTGGCCGGGCCACTCGAGGGCCTCGGTCCAGGCCTGGTTGCCGAGCCAGTTGCAAATGTAGTCGGCGTCACCGGCGTAGATGAGCACAGGGATCTTCTCGAGCAGGCCGGGCACCAGGCGGTGGAACGGCTGGAACCAGTCACCGGCGAAGAGGAAGTTGCGGTTGATGTCAAAGTTGCAGCTCTCGTAGTTGGAAACCTCGGCACCAAGAGCCTCGATGACGTTATCCTGGTTGAGGTACTCGCTGATCCAGCCGAGCGCCGAGTAACACAGGTTGCTGCTGTCCTCACACTTGCCACGGACGTCGTAGACGTTCTGGCCGGTGCGCTGGTAAGGGCCGATCAGGGCGTTGTTGCAGTAGATGCTGGCGGGCACGCAGGACCAGACGCTGCCGGACTCGTAGCAGTTGTTGATCAGGCTCTGGCAGCGGGGGAGAGCGTTGTCCATGGCCTGGCACTCGCTCTCGCTGAGGACGGAGGGGTAGCCACCCTCGCCGCAAGCCATGGGCCGGTACTGGGCGTACTGGGTCCAGCCGTCAGTCAGACCGTTGCCGATGAGAACACTCTTGAGGTTGATGTTGCGGTTTTCGTGGGACAGGATCTCGGAGGCGAAGACGGGGATGTAGTGACCAGCATATGACTCGCCGGCAATGTGGAAGTCCTGCTCCGCATACTCGGGGAACTGGTGGAAGAAGAGGGTCAGGAGGGCGTAGACGTCCTTGCCGGCGGCAACCGTGTTGGAGACGGCGGAGCCAGAGTAGGAGTAGCCGACGTTGACGGGCTGGTCAAGGAAGATGACCGAGGCGTTGTTGTTCCACGACCACTCGTTGTTGACAATCTCGAGCTTCTTGTTGATGCTGGCAGGGCCGAGCTCCATGAAGAGACCGGTCAGCGAAGAGCAGCCAGGGCCTCCGTTGAGCCAGAGGACCACGGGGTCGTTCTTGGGGTCGTTGCGGGACTCAAAGAACCCTGTGGGCCGAGTGGCATGTCAGTCAACCGTTGATGCATGGCGTCATAGGCACAGGAGGGGAAGAGGGGGAGCTTACAGTAGAACAGGTGCTTGTCGTTCTCCTCGTCGTCGAGGTAGCCGCTGTACTGCTTGACCTTGTCGATGCCGAGCTTGGAAGGGTCGACCTTCTTCGCGCGGAGGTTGTAGTCCTCGAGGTGGCCGCTGTACTGGCGGTGCTTCTCGCCGTCCTTCTCGACCCACATGTCGTGGACATCGGCGCCCTTGACGACATGGTCCCAGGCCGAGTCAGGCTTGCGGACGTGGGGCTTGGGCTGGGAGGGGATGGCGGTCTTCTTGAACGCCTCGACGGCATCGGGGGCGAGCAGAGTGATCTCATCCCAGACGGCCTTGGCCTCGGAGGTGATGTCGTGGAACTTCTCCTCGAAGACGTCCATCCAAGACTCGCCAGCAACCTTGATGGACTCGAAGCTGTCGCCGCCGAGGACCTGCTGCTGGTCCAGGCCAGCAACGGCGGTGGCTGCGCCCAGGGCGAGCGCGGAGGTGGACAGTCTCATGGTGACTAGATGTTCTCCTCCTAAGTATGCGTGGGATGGGAAATGGTGATGATGATTGGTTGTGGTGATGGGGGAGGAGTGTGTGTGTGTGTGAGAGAGGAGGAGGGATGGGGATGTCGACGGTGGGAATGGGAGAGTTGATGAGGAGGGAGGGGGAGCTCTGTTGTGACGACGACCAGTGCGGGCGTTCGGGACCGCCTGGGCGCTTGGGACCAGCAGGCAGGCTGCAGCTCCGACGACAGGAACCACGCAACCCACCTCGCCTCACGGCAAGCAACCGCAAGCAAGCTTGCCCGGGGAGGCGCAACGACTCGCAGCATGCCAGGCACATGACGAAACTGAGTGGGGCTGTTAACTGTTTCGGGTTTGGCGCTATCTTCCCCATCATTGCCCTGGTTGCTCCGGTGGCGCCTGGATGCCTGGCTGATCCTCTAGGAGCGCCTGGGGGATGGAGGTGACCCACAATATTGGGCTTACCTCATCAGCGCCCTGTGCGCTGTAGGGAAGGCGGAGAGCCTGTCCACCGAGCCAGCTCGGCTTAAGCTCCGCGGGCGACTGGGCCGTACATCGTCATGGCTGATTCGAACCAACTCCGTGCGGCGGTCAGATATGTAGGTGCTGATCACTTGATGGGTTTGGGTATGTCCTCGTTTTGGCTTTGATTCCACTAGTACGTCGACTCACCCCAGTCGACCTCATCGATACTCATCCCCGCGCCCCCCCCGAAAACCCTCCAGGAGAGCAGCTGGCGCTGCTCTCCGGTCGGCAAACACGCTGAACACAATAATGCCCGCCGCCCACTCCATCCCCGTCCGTCGGTTCAACAAATATCATGCCTGCCATGCCAGGCCACCGCAGTGACCAGCGCCAAAACCCGTAGCAACGCCTCTTCTATCCCGATCGTTCCGTACTCATCCCGACAGTACAAGATAGCCGACACGCCTCGGCAGACAGGTCGTCGGCTCTCCTTTCGACTGTCCGTCCGGCTCGCCAGGTCTAGTCACAGCTTCAGACCAGCGCAGCCGACCTGCCCATCTCGGCGACGGCTGTGCATTACTGGTATAGTACAGTTGCAGCGCAAAAAAATCAATATCCCCCGTGTCGTGCCGTCGTGTCGTTGCTCTCGTTTCGTCGCAAGAGAGGACTGCTAGTTTCCGCCAGTCGTGTCGCTCGTCGACAGGGAGGGGCTCGCGCCCCTGTTGCGTCGGAAAAAAGGAAAGTTGTTCATCCTGAACCTGCTGGTCTTCTTCCTCACCACCTTGCCCCCTTCGGACTTGCCAATGCTGCCGTTCGACCCGTTCGACGCCTGGGTGTGGAGAGGCGCATCCGTCTTCGGCACAGGCACCGCTTTCGACTCGGTGATGATGGGAATGCTCGCCCGCCGCTCTGCCGATTCCCTGCTGACAATGCTGGTGCCCTGAGTGCTTGGCGAGAGCGGCATCTTGCCTGTCGTCGCGCTCGTCGCCTGCGAGGCCCAGTCGCCCGTGAAGTGTCCCGCCGCGCTTCCGTCGGTCGTCTCGCTGCATCGCTGCTTGCCGTTGTGGTGTGCCGAGCTGTCGGGTAGAGTGTGGAGCTGCTCGCGGCTGTGGAAGGGGTCGCTGGCGGCAAAGTCGGTGACGGACTCGAAGTCGGAAACAAACCCTCCATTGACCTCCTTGTACTCTTCCGCCGTGTCGGGGACGTGGGGTGGCTTGTTAACGGGATCCGAAGCAGGCGGCGACAGCTCCTTTTCATCCGTCTTCTTGCCATCAGTGAGTGTCGACGGCGTAGTAATTTCAGCTAGTGGTGTACCTGCTTGGGGAGTCGATGATGCCTGAGTGTCCGTGTCGACCACAAAGCTCATAGTCCGCGGCGAGAACGTCCCTTCTTTCAGGAGTCTTTTACGAACGGGGTCCTCCTTGGCCTGTTCCTCGTGTACTCGGCCCTCGAATAAAATCTTATTCCGTTCGAGCTCGTCCACGGTGTATTGCATCGTAGGCATTATGTCAGCAACGCCCTGAAAAAGGGGGATAGCGAACATGTTCATGAAGCTGAGCTGTGCCTTGGCCAATGATACGAGGTCCTTCTTTGGAGGTGACAGCAGCGACGACGGGATCTCGAGTTCGCCCTCCATCGAGGACTGTCGAGAGAATTCATCAGAAAGGATGAACATCCACTGGAGAGCCGCATCATGTCTCCGCGCCTGTGCTCACGTCAGTTCCCGACATCAATGCAGAGGTCGAGCATTTGAACTTACCACATTGCTGATATCCGCGCATTTGATGAGCAGCGAGCAAGCCAGAGCCTTTTGCTCTTCAACCATGCGTCCGTTCCAGCCATCTGTTGTGCTGTTGACCTCTAGTTTGGCCTGGAGATCACCCAGCTTTTTCATGTAGTCGAAGTGCAGTCCCATGTCGGTAGCCAGGATAGAACTGATCATCAAGTTCCGCATCTTGGAGTCCTCGAAGGCGGCGGGCCAGTACCTCCGCAGAATCTGGGAGTACGCGGCGCAGTGGAAAGACTCCAGCACTGACCGGTCGTTGTACAGCTGCGCCAGCGGGGCATTAAGGGTGACAAGGAAGCCGTTGTTGACACCAGGGTGGCCGACGTCATGGCCGATAGCCGTGATGAGAAGTGTCAAGCCATCGACAGGACTCAACAGTTCGGCGACCGCCGACTTGGTGGGTGCAAGGGCGGACGGATCAGAGGGGTAGGGGGCGATGGTGCCGATGTGGACAAGGAAGTTGAAGGTGGCTTGGAGAACGTCGACGACATGACGAAAGTTATGGTAGGGTACAAAGCTGTTGTAGGCAGCGCGGCAAGCCACCAGAAAATTGATGAGTTGATCTAGTTGGGTTAGCGGACGGTTACAAGCAGGAGCCAAGGCGAATCCAATTCACTCACCTGCGGGTATCCGCCAACGCTCGAGCTCTGGCATAGAAAGGGCGTGCTTGAACATGACCATGGCCGCCACCAACAGTTCGTCGTCCGAGAAATCGTGCGCGCAGAAATGCCAGCTGCCGATAGCGGTAGCAATAGCGGCCTGTCGTTCGGTGGAAACGGCTATGCTGACGTTGGCAATCTTGTCGTCATCGTCAGTGGGGAGCCGGCATATCCCCTTCATAAGGCTGGACACCATGGCCTCCCTGAGGTATGCAAACGGCCTCTCTTCGTTTACACCAACCCACGAACGTTTCCTCCCGCGGCGAACCTCTAGAATGGCCCGCTGTTCCTTCGCGGCGTCCTTCCTCGCACGATGAGCGTGAATCTCAAGGCTCATGACGCACTTTGCGTGCATGGGTCTCAGAATAACATCGGCAGCCCCGAGATCCAGACACCGCATGACAAGTCGGCGGTCCACGGGCCGCACTCCGGTCAAATCGTTGGGGGCGTCCTGCGATAAACTCAGGTCCAGTGCGTTTTGGCCGATGAGTAATATCGGAACGACCAGTTTTGACAGGCTCCTGAGATGAGCCTCTGTCATGATCCTTTGCAACAACCTCAATCCATAGACCTCCTCATCCGGGGTGTGGATCTCGGCCTCCCGGGACGCCGGGCGTGACATGGGTGACGGTGACCTTGACCTTGGCTCGGGCTCCTCGGGGATGTGTTCGTCGTCGGGGGTGTCGATCAGTACCAAGGAGGGTCTCAAATCTACGACGGAGCCTTCTTGGATGTCGTACAGCTTGGTCAGGCATGCCGCGCCTGTAGAGCAGAGTTGAACTGCGCCATGGAAGGTCAGTGTCGCACTCGACTTGGTCATCACAGACATGATACGCACCTTCGCTGAAAGTCTCTAGCAGCAGCTCAACATCCTGTCGCAAGTCTTCCGATTCCCATTCCGACTCCGGGCTGGCCTGCTGGGCGGCATCTCCATGATCGGAGGATGCGCCGACCCGCCTGTCGTCGCGAAACCGGCGGTTCACGTAGACGACGTGGAGTCTGGAGTGGTCCATTGCGGTTCGTGAGTCTCGAGAGCTACCAGCTTCGCGACTGGAGTGCCTGGACCACCGAGAGGGCAAAGATTGGGACCAAGCAGGCTGTGTTGGCGCACGGAAACACTACGAAGGAAAAAATTGAAGGTTCGGAGGGGCCGCGTCGGTGAAGGCGGTAGGAGGGATGACGGCAGGGTCGAAGCCCAAAGTATCGGCAATTGCGTAACCCGGTCCCCAGCTCTTACACTGTCGCGAGACGGGGCGGGGGATAGACGCTGCGGGAACGGAGCGCAGTAGCGCTCTCGGGAGTTGCGCCCAGGTGATCACAGGCTGTAGATTCGACGATGGATGTGGGCGATTGAGGTCGTAGGTGACATGAGAGGTCTGACTCTTTTGCGGTGGAGAGGGGAGAAGTTTGGTGGGAGTCGAGAGGAGAGGCGAGGAGGGACGGCGAGAGAGAAGGAGCGGAGCAGATGGCGTCGCCGGTCGATGATGGGATCGAAACGGCGTGGTTTGGGTCGCGACTTGAGGGCGTGATCGTGATCGCGGATGTCGTTTGGAAACGGTGGCTCAATTGCCGGGCAGAGTCGTGGTCGAGTTATGGGTAGTGGGTGGGTGATGGTCCGGTTGTCGTGCAGTGGAGGATGCGGAATGTTCAAGGCGAGGAACGTGTCTTGGTGCGTCCTTGGGTTCGTGTACGTAGGGAGGGGAATGAGGAGCCCGGAGGCAAGTAAAGACAAGGTGGGAAAGTTGGTAAGGACGGGAGACACGATACTCGCGATGCGCCAGGCAGTGAAGATGGATTGGCAGGGCAGAGAAGACGGAGGGAAAGAAAAGGCCAAGCGCGAGTCCACCACAGTGATGGGTGGTACAACGTACAGACTACCTTACCTGTACGTACAGGATGGTGGAGAGAGAGAGGGGGGGGCGGGATCGAGAGAACAATGGTCGAGGACAAATTGTTAGGCAAGGGGGGGGGTGAAGGGACGGCTGCCACAACCCGCCCTGTGCCTTGCCTCTAGGTGCCTGATAGGCGAGGGGAAGGGACAGGGGGGCGCTGTGGGAGGGCAGGGGGTGGGCTAGTGCCGGATGGAGGGGGGGTTCCTGGGGGTTGAAGTCCTTCAGGGTGTCGGGGATGGTTGTTGAGGGGGTTCAGGACTCTCAAGGGGAGGTGGCATGTGGTATGTGGTATGGAGAGAGACACGCGGTGACTGGCATTTACCATTGCCCGAGTCGTCCCGTTATTCTCGTTACCAGAGAGGCTTGAGCCACCGACTGAATTGCTCATCATAGTGCTGTGATCATTTTTTATTTTATTTTTGGCGAACGAAGGGAGCAAACACCCTGGTTGGAGTAGATCATCATGGGAGCGATCAGCCACGGGGGAACCTTCGTTAACTTCTACCTACCTTCTCGAAAGCAAATCGAAGGCCCCTGGGGTTCCGTGATTAGCCCTCCGCTCCGACATCCCTTTAGTGCCGAATTCGATCTTAGTACAAGGCACGTGCCAGAAGGCCGACTAGCGGCGCGGCAGAATCATGCTTTATAGCTAATTAAAACATAGCTCTTAACCTATAGTACATGTAAAATTAGCTGTAGTACCTATCTTAGTAGATATCTGTATTATAAAGGGGTATATTATATGTTCCGTAGCCTGTTCGTGTCCGTTTAACCTACGAATTGCCCTTAATTTAGCCTAAAATAGCCCTCCGTTTAGGGGTACTCGAGACGCTAAAGAGCCTACGGCTATAGTAGGCATAATAGCGCCTTTAGGGATGTCCCTTATTGCGTATGTAGTCTATAATTAGGGTGGATTTGGCTAAGGGCTATGGAGGGGGTACCTACGGCCCTTATACCTTACGCGTAGTACCTATAGTAGCGTATTCCTTAAATATTAAGGTATAAAGCTAACGAGTCTAGTCGCTCTTAGTTAGGGCCTTATTATAGGAGCTAACGGCTTTAATATCTTACTATAGAAGGAACGTATTTAATAAGACGGTACCTAGGAGGAATTCGTAAAATAAGGCCTACTAGCTACCCTTACGCGCATAGCGTTCCTAATCGTAGTTCGTATATAGTTAGTTATATATATTAACGCCTCCCTTTTATACGTTATATTAAGCTATAAACGGGGGGTATAGTAGATCCTTCTTAAATTTAAACTCGTTATTATCGTTTAATAATTATTTAATTAATCGAAAGGGCTCTCTTATAGTCTTTACGTAGGTTATAGACTTCTTAGGTAATCGGCGACGTAGAGGAATAAGATACTTAAGGCTAGTATAAAGAGTACTATAGAAGAGGGTATAGGCTAGGTCTTTCTATAGAAACTACTATATCTACCCGTTAGGAGTCGTGGCGACGTAGAGAGTCCCCTAGGGTACCTTATCTACCTTATTAGTAGCCTATTCGTCGAGGAGGGACTTTACGATACCTATATTTAGGCGATAGGTACCCGTAGTAGTAAAGCCCCTATCGTATAGGTAGATAAGGAGGGTAGGGCTCGTAAAGAGGTTATCTAGGATAACGTAATATCTAGGTCGAGAGGCGTCTTAAGGGAGGCGTAATAGTAGGTTAGGTATTACTTATTAGGTCTTATTTAAGCCTCTCGTTAAGGGAAGTTATAGGATAGGCCCTCTACTACGTTAGTAGTAGTTAAATACTAGGAGATTATTACGACCTGGCTATTCTTCAAGTAAGGAACAGTCAGTAACGACGTAGGTATTTACTAATAGAAGCTTAGGTTATAGTATTAAGGCGGATTAGTGTCGTAAAGCGTTACGTACTCGTTATAATGAATATAAGGTAAGACTTAGATTAATTACTAGCGTAATAGAAGTAGGTAGCTATAAGTATAAGAATATCTATCCTTATATACCTATCTATTCTTTCCTTCGTTAGTATCCATATTAGATAGATTACTATTATCGTCGTAAGATGTTATATTAGTTACTATTATATTTATGACTATCTTACGGTTAGTTAGGTAAGCGGATCGCTATTAGTTCCGTAACCGTCTTACAGTTACGTAAGTAATCCCGGATAGGCCTATACGCTCGTCCTATTCTCTAGATACGTACAGGGTCGGGTTTCCTAGCCTAGGTACCGCGCCGTAGTTAGGGCGTTATATAATTCTCCTCCTCCTAGGTCGATATCCTAGCGACTATTTATTAGGCGCCTATTCCTAGGTATACGTAGTTCCTAGTTCTTTCCTCTTTTATGTCTACTAATAAAAATGTCGAGTCGTATTAAAAAACCGAAATCTTAATTAGCTCGTAAGTATCTTAATTAGTTCAAGTTTATTAACTCTCGCGGTTATAACGTTATACCGTATACCTTTTACTAACGAAAGGGGTAGAAGTATAAGATAGTTAACGGCGTAAGCCGTTATTTAGAATATATTTATCGTAGTCGTTCTTACGATAGGTTAGGCGTACTAACTAATACTCGTAAGTCTTTTCCTAGACTTTTCTTTAGGTAGTATACTAATATAGTATAGTTTTACGTATTACCTAAGAATTAGGGAAGTTAGATCGTAAGGAGCTAGACGAAGAGGCTCGTCTAGAGGAGCTTTAGTCTTAAATTATAGAGGCTTAGAATTATCTAAAGCGACTACGTACTTAGAAGCGGTCGCTTTATATGTATAGTATAAAGATAGTAAACTAGGGTATATAGTCTCTCGATAAGTTGGATAGTATAGAGCGGGAAGAGTTGGAGGCTATAGTGGCGGTTTAGTTGGCGGGTAGCTTTAGGGTTATTAACTAGAATGCTTTAGGTTCCTTTAAGGTCCTAGAGTCCTTAGACTTCCTAGAGTCTGGTGATACTACTTTAGTAACTATAGGTAGTTTAGGTTCTTAATTAGTTCCTATATATTTTCTTCGTAGCTATAGTTTTTCTATTTAATAAGATATTCGTTCTAGTTATTTTATATCCTATAATCGATAATTCTTTCGACTTCGTACTTATTAGTGTCCTCGACTTTAAGTCGGGTTTCCGTAGGGATAGTATTAGGTACTAGTTCGAGAAGTATAATATAAAAAATAGGGTATATTCTTATAGTCTCTAGTAATAAAAGGTAGTAGTTAGTATCTAAGAGTTTCTTAAAAATTTTAAAAGGTCTAAGTTTCTTAAAATCTAGTTTATCGTTTAGTCTTTTAGTTTTAATGTTTTAGTAGATAAGATAGACGCTATCTCCCTCCTTAAAGGATAGTCCCTTTATCCTTTTCTTATTAGCGTAGTATACTATTCGTATACGTACGTATTTAAGTTCTAGTTTAATCTAGTCCTAAATATTACGGATGTTTTTAACGAGTTTCGTTACTCGTAGTATATCAGGGGCTTCTCGTAGTTTAGCGTATACTATAGGATTATATCTATAGTTAGCGTAGAAGGGTATTTCCTTTATTAATTTACTTAGTAAGCTATTATACGTAAACTATGCGATTAGTAGTAATTCTACCTAGTCGTTCTATAGGTAGTTAATATAGTAGTAGAGGTACTATTCTAACGTTTAGTTAGTACGCTCTATTTATCTATCTATCTAAGGGTAGAATACTATTAAGAGCTTATGTTTTATTCTAAGTTAGGCTATAAGTAACTTCTAAAAGTTACTTATAAAGAGTTTATCCCGGTTAAAAACGAGTTCTTTTAGTAGTCTATATTATCTAACTATATTACGTAGGAAGATATACGCTAGGTCTTCTACTATTCCTATTACTTTATAGGGTAGGAAGTAAGAGTACTTAGTTAATCGGTCGATAATTACTAAGATATTATTATACTTAACTCCTATTAGTAGTTCTCTAGAAGGCAGGAGGCTAGTAATAAAGTCTAGTAAGACTAAATCCTATACCTTATCTAGAATTAGTAATAGTCTTAATTCTCCGTAGGCCTTATACCTACTTACTTTACTCTTATAGTAGAGGTCGTAATTATAGATGCCTTTTATTACCTATTATCGAGTTCCTTAGAACTTATAGTATTACCTAAGTCGCGCGTATGTTTTCGCGACTCCTTAATATCTATAGGCTTTAGCCGAGTATACTCTCTAGATAAGTTCTTAGGCTATCTCTATAATTTCCTCTAGGGTAACTCTAGTAGTTATTACGATACTCTTATAGTAAGGAATTATATTCCTATCTTAGTTACTAGCTAAGATAGCGTTATTTTCTAGTAAGGTGACTTATTCATAGTTACTTTACCTACTTAGGATATCTATACGACTATTCTTAGAACCTTTACGATAGATAATTTTAAAGTTAAACTCTAAGAGGAATTCTAACTATTAGATCTATTACTTATTAAGTTCTTTAGACGTCGTAAAGTATACTAAGTTCTTATAGTTAGTATAGACCTAAACTTTATAGCGTACTCTAGAAAGGTATATTTTCTATTCTTAGAATACTTTAATAATAGCTATAAGTTCCTTATTATAGATCTAATAGTTAAGTTTAAGACTATAGAGCTTCTTCGAGAAGAAAGTAATAAGGTATAGGCGTCCTTCTTTATCTCTCTATCCTAGTTATCCTCCTAGCGTATAGTCTAACGTATCTATTTCGACCTTAAAAGGTTTCTCTAGGTCTAGTATACGTAGTATTAGTTTACTAAGGATTACGTAAATAATCGTTTAGAATACTTTCTATTCCTTATTACCCTAAGTAAACTCTTAGTCCTTACCTATAAGATTAGTAAGAGGTACGGTAATTCCGCTATATCCCTTAAGGAAGCGTCTATAGAAGTTAATAAATCCTAGGAAACCTCTTACGTCCTTAACGTTTTTAGGTATTAGCTAATCCTTAATTACCGATATCTTAGATCTCTCTATCTAGATAAGTCCTAGGGTAATCGTAAATCTTAGGAAGTTTACTATTTAGTAATAGAATTTTACTTTCTTAGGTTCTACTAGTAGTTTTACTTTATAGAGTTTCTTTAAGACCTCGTAGATATACTTCTTATACTCTTCGAGGGTCTTAGAGAAGATTAGGATATCGTCGAGGTAGACTATAATAAAGACGTTAAGGAATTCTCGTAAGACGTTATTAATTATACTCTAAAATATTACTAGTACGTTAGTAAGGCTAAAGGGTATTACTAGGTACTTATAATATCCTTACCTTATCTAAAATGCTATTTTCTATTCTTTACCTTCTTTTACCTAGATAAGGTTATATACGCCTTTAAGGTTAAGGGTAGTAAACTAGTAAGCTCCTACGAGTACGTCCCGTAGTTTAGAAATAAGTAGAAGTAGATAATAATTTTTAATAGTAATATCGTTAAGTTAACGATAATCGATATATAATCTTTCTTTTCTATTCTTTTTTAGTACGAAGAGGATTAGGTATCCGGCTAGTAAAGTTAAAGGCTAAATATATCCTTTTTATAGGTTCTCCTTAAGGTACTTATCTAGTATATCTATTTACTTAGGATTAAGTCTATAGAGTACGTTAAAATACGGAAACTTTCCTTCTTTAATAGGAATTTCGTAGTTATAGTATATATATTCTAGTAGTCTTATTTCTAACTCTTCCCTAAAGAGTTCTTCGTAGACCTAATATTCCTTTAGTATATCTTTAAGTCGTTCTTTTTATTCTAGTATAAGCTCCTTTATTAGTCGTCTATCGAGGTATACTATTATTCGTTCTATAAGGGCTACGTAGGGATCGCTTAAGAGCTCGTTCTTAGGGCTTTCCTTAGAGGCTAATCTTCTCTACTAGACGCGGCTAGCTATCTAGTCTATTTAGGGGTTTTATTATCTAAGCTATAGGATTCCTAGGATAATATATTTATCTCCTATATTAGTAATATCGAAGGTAATATATCCTAGACGGTAGTAAATTAATACTTAGAGGGGCGTAGTCTCCTTATCTAAAATTCCTCCTCTANGGATTCCTAGGATAATATATTTATCTCCTATATTAGTAATATCGAAGGTAATATATCCTAGACGGTAGTAAATTAATACTTAGAGGGGCGTAGTCTCCTTATCTAAAATTCCTCCTCTATAGGAGACGGCTTATCTTTCTACCGTATTAAGTTAGTATAGTTCCTTCTTCTACTTCTATAGTAACTAGTACCGATTTATATAGTCTAGGGAAATATAATTCCCTTAGGCGCCGCTATTAAGTAGTGTATATACCTATCGTCCTTCTACTTATATTTAGAAGTAGAGGTAACTTAAGTTATAAGCTTTAGTAAAGTAGATTTCTTTTACTTTCGTCGGTTATTACTTTAGTATAACTAACTCTTACCTTTTCCTAACGAGGTAGACCTAGAAATAGTTACTAAGATTTAGGTTAGTAGTAGGGGAGGTAAGGTTAAGCGTAGTCTAGCTTAGCTTATAAACTTCTCCTTTTCTCGTATTTCTTATACCTTACGCCTAAGTTCCTTTTGTAACTTAGAAAGGTAGCGGATCTTCTCTATAGTATAGATATAGTAGTCTTCTTCTTCGTAGTTATACTATTATATAAGACCCTTATAGTAATCTTTAGGGTATTCCTAGTTAGGGGTAAAGATAGCTAGGGGGGGGTTAACTATTCGTAACTTAATAATCTAGTAAGGTAGATCTCTTACTTATTAGGGGTTACTTTATAAGTCCTTTATCCTTTATAGGAAGAAGTTAGCTTTGACTTTTTAGGGGAAGTATATTTAATAGTTATCTTATATATATTTAGCCTAGAATAGGGCTACGTATAGCTTATCTATAGGGTTAATCGAAGGGTAGTCCCTAAACCTCTATCGTATTAGGTTATATAGCTTCCTTACGGTAGTATCTAGGTCGTATCCTAGATATACTACCTCGTTTACTATAAGGTAGGNCTACGTATAGCTTATCTATAGGGTTAATCGAAGGGTAGTCCCTAAACCTCTATCGTATTAGGTTATATAGCTTCCTTACGGTAGTATCTAGGTCGTATCCTAGATATACTACCTCGTTTACTATAAGGTAGGGTATTTTAAAATATATATTACTCGTATCGTCTCGGTCTAATTCTTTAGAGTACTTATTATTAGAGGTACTCTTAAGTTCCTTCTATACTTCCTAGAGTTAGCGCCTTCTTTTAGTATATCGTTAATTAATTTCTTCGTTACTTAGGGATCCGTTTAGTCCCTAGCTATCTAGTACCTATACCGTAAGGGTTAAGGGAAGTAGCCCCTTAGGTCCCTTAAAGAAGAACTTCCTACTCTAGTTTTCTTCTTCNATCGTTAATTAATTTCTTCGTTACTTAGGGATCCGTTTAGTCCCTAGCTATCTAGTACCTATACCGTAAGGGTTAAGGGAAGTAGCCCCTTAGGTCCCTTAAAGAAGAACTTCCTACTCTAGTTTTCTTCTTCTAGCGGCGTGGCTCGTAGAAGGTGTATTTAGCCTAATAGCGATTCCGGTTTATCCTAAGTTTATTCTTCCTTCTAGAAATATCTTAATTATCCTAATATTTCTCAGGGTAGTATAGTAGGCGGGGGCTATAGTCGTTAAGGTCGTTAAGACGCCTAGCGTAGCGTTTCTTCTTTAGACGTAGGTTTATCCTTAGCTAAGTTAGTAGTTTCCCTTTTATATTAGACCTATAGTATAGCGAGGGTCTTAATAGTCTTAGGTTACTTAGGGAACTATCCTAAGGCTTCCTTAGCTTCTAAATAGGTAGTATACTTATTATTATAATAAGTTACCTAGTTAGCCTAATCGTAGGGAGCTAGTATAANTCTTAGGTTACTTAGGGAACTATCCTAAGGCTTCCTTAGCTTCTAAATAGGTAGTATACTTATTATTATAATAAGTTACCTAGTTAGCCTAATCGTAGGGAGCTAGTATAACGTAAACGGTATTATTTAATTACCGCTCCTCTACTAGTTTCTAGTTTTTCTTCTAGTAGTATTTACGTACTATATAGCCTATTTTACTATAGTTATAATATATTTAGTCCGTATTAGCCGTCTTAGGCTTCTTATAACGCGTATAGTTAAGTTCTATAGGTCTAGTATATTAGGTATTTCCCTATGATATAGGTTTATCCTAGCGTATTCGTCTAGTATTAGCCTTATTATGGTTACCTTTCTATATAGTTTAAGGGTACCCTCCCCCTTTCTTTTCGATACGTCTTTCGTATAGGCGGTTATCGATTTTAATAGTAATAGCTACGTATTTAGTAAATTCGTTAGGTCTATTAAGTTTAGTAATTTCGTCCTTAACTTTATCTTTAAGGCTAGTATAGTATACTACTATTAGGGGTTTGTCGTCCTATCCTAGTCGCGAAGTATACTACCGGAATTTAGCCGTATAATCGGCGGCTAATCCTTTTTACTTAAGATTCTATAGGTACTATTCTACGGAACGTTCTTTATCTAGGTTACTAAAAGTCTCTTTAAGTCGCTATTTAAATTTAGTAAAGCTTACAAAGACTTCCTTTATAATATTATCTTAGTTCTTAGTAGCTTCGTTTAGGTAGTCTCGTTAAATTAGTTTAAACTAGGTAAGGGCGTCGCCCCTAAGGAAGGTAGCGGCGCTAAAGACTTTATTAGCTTTAGTCTAAAGGTCTCTTCTATAGAATAAGTAGAAAGCCTTAAGATAAGTTAAGAATCCCGGGAGTTTACCCCTTTTTCTATTGAAGGGTATAGGCTTAGGGTAGCGGAGGCAGGGTCTAGTAGCCAACTTACTATCTAGTTATTCCTAGAGGGTATAGTTTTCTTCCTATAGCTAAGAGATTATTTCGAGGACTAACTTGAGGGTATAGGTAGGTCCTTCTAGGGTTATCCTAGCTATTCTTACTATAGATCCCTCCTTCTACTAGGCTATAGGTACTATTTTTCCTATAGTATTATTACTTAGTACTATAAGGTAAACTTACTAAATAAGAGTAATTAAAATATTACGACTAGGCTATTCTTTAAGTAAGGAATAGTTAGTAATAACGTAGGTATTTACTAATAGAAGCTTAGGTTATAGTACTAAGGCGGATTAGTATCGTAAGGTATTATATACTCGTTATAATAAATATAAGGTAAGACTTAGATTAATTACTAGCGTAATAGAAGTAGGTAGCTATAAGTATAAGAATGTCTATCCTTATATACCTATCTATTCTTTCCTTTATTAGTATCTATATTAGATAGATTACTATTATCGTCGTAAGATATTATGTTAGTTACTATTATATTTATGACTATCTCACGGTTAGTTAAGTGAGCGGATCGCTGTTGGTTCCGTGACCGTCTTACGGTTACGTAAGTGATCCCGGATAGGCCTGTGCGCTCGTCCTATTCTCTAGATACGTGCGGGGTCGGGTTTCCTGGCCTGGGTGCCGCGCCGCAGTTAGGGCGTTATAGAGATATCCTTCGTTAGCGAGGCCCTAGATCTTATATCCTTTAGGGGTTAGTTTCGAGGGTATTATTATAATATTATGACTCCTACCTATAAATCCTACTATCCCCTCGTTAATAGTTATAGTCTAAGAGGGGTACTAGAAGGCGTTTAATATAGCTTTAATATAGCTTAAGAAGTTAGATAGGCGGTCGAAGGTTAAAGCCTTCTTAAAGGCCTTAATATCGTAGGTATAGAAGCCGCGATATAGAGACTTAAACTAGTCTCAAGATATTTACGTAGTAAACAGGTATTTAGCTATAAATTTAGTAGTATTCTAATAGTTAACGATCCGTAGCTCTATAGATATCCTTATAAATAGAAGGATACCTAAGAATAGGTATAATTCTACTAGGGAAGTTAGGTACTAGTCCCTTTAGCGTTATATACCGGTAGTATTCGTATATCCTACCTATAGGGCTATAAGGCGTTCTGGAATAAATTCGTAGAATAGCCCTAGAGGGGTCGGCGGTAGGGCTCTAGGGAAGGAGCGCTAGAACCGTGGTATTAGGAGGGGTCGGAATTTGACGTTCGGAGAGGCGTTAGGTAGAGGCGGTGCCTCTAGGCGACGAGTACCTACGTCTCTAAGCTTAACGGTACTTCGTTCTACTACGGAATAGTTAGTAATTAAAGGTATCGTTAAGGGATTTAATAAACTAATGACGTAAGGGCGTAGGCGTTACGTAGAAACGGTTAGGGGGCGTTAGTATAGGTTGCGTTAGGAGGAATGGTGGAAATCGGGTATTAGGGAGGCCTACCACAAGTAACGGACTAAAAAGGCACTATTCCTAATTAGGAAGGCGGTGGGCAGGTTTCCGTGGCCTCGAAGTACTGAGACTGAATTCGGTACTAAAGGGATGACACCCACTGGGACAACTCGTACGGCGCCCGCGCCCGCCCAGGGAGGGCGGTACCGTACCACGCCGTGTTGTAGGTAGGTCTGGCCTGCGACGAGTAGAACCAGTCAGTGGTTGTGGCGCACTGGGCTTGCGACGACGGGAATGCAGGACACATCGGAGCTGCTCGCGCATTTCGCCCCGGTCAGCAGGGGGTCAAGTCCACTCGACTCGACTGTTGGTCTGTCAGAAGCCCCCCCCCCCCCCCCCCCCCCCCCCCCCCCCCCCCCCCCCCCCCCCCCNCCCCCCATCGCAATCTGCACTCGCCCCGTCGAGATTTCCTTCTCGAAGCCGTGAAGAACAATTCGACGTTCGAGGAAAACGGGGATCAGCGTATGGAGACGAGACAACGAAGGGCAACGGGCCCCATCCCATCTCTCGTCAGCATCGACTCGCTTGCTTTTTTTGTGGTGCTTGATTGATCCTCGGTTCGCTGGGGTGTTCATTGCCTCGCCAGTCACCTTCCGTTACTGGCCCACGATGAAAATACTAGACGGAATGATGTGTTGGGTATCTGGTACGGACGGGGCCGGGTCTCGTGTCCTGCGCGTGTTCTGTCCGTCCTCTGTCGCAGTCGCCCGCCATGGGAGCCGGCCGTCTGTCGCAGTAGGACGTCCCGTCATGTGCAGCGAGTGTCTTGGCCCCTTTTTCGCCCCCCTTCCCTGAACGAGGACGTCAAGTGCGTGTCGATCTTGCTTCTCTGTCGAACAAAACCAACCATGTGCGTCCGCCACGGAAGCCGAATGTGTGCAAAGAGCGACGGCAAAATGCTCGGAGCCAAGCTGACCTGTATGATGGCCATAGCACGGCTGCTTGGATCCGATCGTGGGCCCTGGCAACCCAAGATAACTGCCCACTCACGACAGCCGTGGTAGATGACTGATCTTGATGGTCACTGACGAGGCGTGCCGACGTGGTACTTTGTCCAATGTACCTTTGCCCTGGGGTTTGACTGGACGCTGTGAGTAGGGAGGATATGGGGGTCTCGTAATCTGCAAGGGTCTGTTGAAGGGGGCTCATGGTGGGTGGCAGACTCTTTACAGAGCCTGCCGCGAGGTGACCCCCCTGTGGACTCGCAAGTCCTTCCACTCTCTCCCTCTTTCTCACCACTCCCTCACAGTATTGTATCCAAGGGCTAGTCTTCTGCCCTTCGTTCGCCATCCATCCGTTTAGCCAGCCAGCTTGCCGTGACCGACCCCATCCCACGGCCAATACCTTATCCGCCAGCATGGACAGGGTGACCCGACCCATCCCCCGTCGAGTTCGCGAAGCCACGAGCCATGAGCCTCGAGCCAGGGCCACAAGCCTCGCGCCAGCGCCAGCGCCAGCGCCAGTCTGTAAGCAGCCCACCAACAAGCCCGCTAGCCGGCTACCCTTGAACACGCAACGCAACCGACAAGACGCCCACAGTCGTTGCGTCCCGCCATCCCGGCCAGTCTATCGTTTCGGCATTGATACTTGGTAATTCCTCTGACAGTCGGGTCGCCAGGCCCGCCAGGGTTCGCCTCGAAACACAAGACGCAGCCTGTCAGCTCGCCCACCGGAGGGCTCAAACACCACCTTCACCAGCGCCACCACCACCACCACCAACCAGCCCACCCTACGCACGACTCGACCACAGCGACTCAAAGGGAGAGCCCGACTCGGACAGACTAAATCGATCGTCCATTCTGAACCCCCTCCCACCCTTCACTCACGTACTCTGTCCCCTCCCAACTGCAACCATCGCCACTGGTCGACATCGTTCATTGTTACCCATCGCATCTGCAGAGGCACGAGGGCACGCAGCTCGCAGCTCGCAGCACGCAGCTACGGTGGGAGGAAAAAGGAACAAGCACCGTCGGCAGTTGACTCTCACCGTCCATCTCCCTCCGAGGCTAGGTAGGCCATCCTCCCCCCCCCCCTTCCCCCTCCCCTTCCCTTCCCTTCCCGGGTCACATCAGTCATATCGTGTCGCGAGCCCGCCCATCCATCAAGCAATCCAACATGGCATCTTGCATGGCATCACGCACACCTCCTCCCAGAATAGAGAACCCGCCGGACAGCCCAATGACAGGTCTCCCCTTTGTTGCGTCACTCGCACTAGCTTGCACCAGCCGCGCTGCAACTCATCAGATCGTCGCTCTTCAAGATTACCAGCCTCCGAGCCCAGAGTCCAGAGCCCCCCTCCAGTAGTCCGCAGCCCGCAGCCCGCAGCACCAAAAGCACCTATCGGCGTCGGCACGCAGGACTTGCTGTATCGCGAGCCAGTCACAGCTCGGCCCCCGCTGCCCACCTTCCACATCCAGCACTTCCTCCTGAGCTTGTCCCTGGAAAAGGAGAACAGGCACCGCAACCCTCCCCGCACCTCCCGCCCGCACCCAAAATCC
The DNA here is from genome assembly GCA_002851775.1 of Verticillium isaacii. NCBI lineage: Eukaryota > Fungi > Ascomycota > Sordariomycetes > Glomerellales > Plectosphaerellaceae > Verticillium > Verticillium isaacii. The sequence goes on along the minus strand of NMXN01000005.1, from coordinate 6,296,754 downwards.
CCCCCCAGGCACCGCCGGCCGACCTTCTCGAACTGACAATATGTCCCGCTGCGCGTTGCTGTTCCCCAGCTGCTAACTCACGTCCATGCTCGCCGGCCGAGGCAGAGACCACGAGCCATCACAGCCTTTGACGCCGCTGCCGCGATATCGGAGACCCCGGTCTGCCGCCCGCACCACCTCACCTGCCCAACAGACCCTCGGCTGACCCCCCTGCATCCTCCATGAGCACCCCCCGGGGCACCACGGGGGGTTTTCTCTTCAGGATGGTGACATCTTCCTTGTGGATTCGACCTTGGGAAACGACCGCGACCCCGGCCCCCTCCTGCTGACAACTGTACATCATGATCCAGCATCCCCCTACAAGACGGGTTTCCCGACCTCTCGGCAGACCAAGGTCACACTCGAACATGGCCCCTCTCGGAGGGAAAACGTGGATGATGCAAATCAACCTGAGACGCACGTGCTGTATGTCTACAGATAACGTCGCGTCCCCTGCCGCGTCCCCAGGCTCTGACTGAGCCTGGGTCTCGTGCCTCGCAACCTGAGGACGTTCTCGCTCGAACACTGTTTTTCCCCAGTTCCGTCATTCCGTGGCGCCGATGCCGATGCCGCCGCCGACGCCGTAACACGCGCGCGGTGTCGCATGCTTCAGCTGCGCTAGGCAAACCTTACCAAACGTCTCCCTTTGCTTTTCCTCCCAAGAGAAGCACTCTGATTCTCAACAACCCTGTTCCAAGGTGCCCGTGAAGGGCGAGGAGTGGGTTTGAATCCTCCTCGTAGCCACAAGTCGCCGCAGTCGGCTCTTCTGTCGCCAGCCCGGCACCGTGTGATCCCCACGCCGTCCCGTTTATCTCGTAACCTCTGGGCTCAGTGACCTCACATCCTTCTGGTGCTCGGGGTCCGAGGAGATCGCGGAACCGGCCACTGAGCTAAGACAGGCCAGGCCGGAAACTTCCACCATCACCAGCCCTGGGGCTCATCAGACAGACCCCTTGGCCTTCTATGACGTGTCTCCGTGCCTGACGCACCCAGGTCTCCGTGCAGGACCGTCCATCTGGGGCAGCAGCACGATCAAAGCTTGATTCCTCTCTGCCCATCTCAGCCTCGAAGCCACCCCGTCCTTCTCCAACCCGGGGATCCCGTTTCCCCTCCGCGACTCCAACGAACGCCCGCTCATCCCATGTGAAGTCTGTGCCGAAAGTCTAATAGATGAATGCCAAACCCTGCCTGTCCAGGGCACCGCCACCCGTGCAACTGTGAATAGGAGAAGAGAAAAAAAAAACTCCCAAAAGGCTTTCCGGCCCGACCACGTTTCTCTCCTTGCCTGAACGATCGCGAGCCGGTACTCCTGCAGCCACGAAACGCCGCCTCCAAACGAACCGCTCGTCCTCTCCCCCCCTTACTCATTCACTCGTCCAGAAGGTCAAAGTGAGCATCCGAGCGGGACCGTCTCGCCCGGTTCCACGACCCCTTCTGGAAGCCGTGCCCTCGGCGTCGCACGCGCTCCGGGGGTGAGTCTCGAGAAAGTGGCAGGCCGCCGAGACGCCCGGCCGTCTGAGCGGCCGCGGTGACATCCTTCCATGGCCCTTCTGGAAGACATGTCCTACAAAGTCGGACTCGGCGGTCTGGATTGATCGCCGACGCCCATCCCATTCGGCCCGGTTACTGCTGAGGCTATCGAACAGAGATTCAGAGTAAGACGCCCCCCTCAAACGCCAGACACGACGAGGGACGTGAAAAGGCTCCAGGTAGGTCCGAGTTGCGCACATCTACGCCAACGCATACGGGGGCGAAACATGTCATGATCATGTATGTACCTTTCTTGCCAGACGAGAGAGCCTACGACGGCTGCCCGTCCCTGGTGCTCAGACCTACATACAGAGCGTCATGCAATTCGAGAGCGAGTGAACCAGTAAATCAAACCCCTGACAGCAGAGGAAGAAGAAAGGCGAGAGCGAGAGGTTTCAAAGGAAACGAAAAAAAAAAAGAACTCCAACCAAACCGCATCCATCGGCCTGCCTGCCACCTCCGGGCCGAGGACGCCCCAATCCCCCCCCATCCAGCCGGGCACGAGTGTCCTCTAAGCTCTATCGACACCCACCTCCATGGTATGTACCGTGCCGTCTCGCGTCTTGATGCTGCCATTTTTTGTTGCTTCGTTTCCATAAAGACAATGATTCTTGTCCACCGCCCCCATGGGCCTGCCTTGGCCCCGCTCCGCAGGTCGCATTTAGGCCTACGACGCCAACCGCGTCCTCAGCCGCTTCTTGCCGCCGGCCGAGCTGCACCACCGTCCTCGTTGGACCACTGGCTCGTCTTCTTCTGTCACCGAGTTCCACACCTCGCGAAGCGCTCTGGTGCCAGTGGTGTGCTGGCGCCACTAAGGTCGTATATCAGACTGTCCCTGGTTGTCGTCGGGGATGTGGATCTCAGCCGCCTCTGATGAAGCAGCGTCGTCGTCGTCCCGAGGCGGCACGGCAATCACCCTGTCGTCAAGCTTGATATCCCAGTCACCGCCGCTCTGCATATCAGATAGCTGGATGGGTGCGCTGCGAGGCAGGGCCCCCTGCTGTTGGTGCCCGATGATGTCCTCGCCCGATTGAGGAAGCAGGTCATCAGCCGAAGGCGATTCGCTGCCGCGGCCGGTCAGGTCCGGCACGTCTGAGTCGATCTGCGCCTCATCGCTTGCATAGCCTCCAAGCTGGGGCGGCTCGGTGTTGTCAGCATCGGCAACGAGAGCGTCGAACGACCATGACTGCGTCCCGCTGAAGCCTCGTGACTGGTGGCTGGCAGAGGCATCTGCCATGCCAATGCCCTCGTCCTCGATGCTGTCCTGGATCCTGTCGCTGCTGCTGTAGTCGGGCAGGTCGTCGTCGCTACGAGTGGACATGGTGTTATGAGCCAAACCACGACCTGCTGGCAGGCGAATTGCTGCGGCTCCGCTCCCAAGTCTCGACGATCCAGTTGGGGAGGAGCCCTCGCCGAGACGCCGGCCTTCCCCCGAATCTGCCGTGTCCTGCTCCTCGTCGTCCTCTTCCGAAGCGCTGTCGAACCTCTCGCAAATCTCCTGGAAGCGGGCTCCACCCAGGGGAACGCTTGAGCGCCGTCGGTAGAATAGCAAATAGGCAGCCTTGGTGACGGAGCTCTCAGCTTTGCCTGGGGAGACGCTCGTGTCTATGTCGGGTTAGCAAAATAACAGTCTGTTCTTGCATCATTGAGACGAACCGTTGAAGTGGTACCACTGATTGTCGACAAAATTCTTTGCCCACGCAGTGTAATGGCCACCGCCAAGCCCACCGAAGTGCTCATCGACAGCGCATAGGTCATACACCTCCTCCTTGCCATCTTCCTGATGAAGCACACGGGACCGCAGGTCGAGCCCCTCGATGGGGAAATCGACGAGTACGTCCAGCTTGTCTCGACGATAGCCCGACGAGCTGAACCGTTTCAAGTGAACAACAAGGATGTCGGGGGTCTTCCACAAGTCGAACTTCTTGCTGGCGCGCCTGTGTTCCTTGCAGCGTGGACAATACCAAGTGTCCTGCTCCGACAAGATTTCGGCCTTTTCGAACTCGTCCAGGCACTCCTCCAGCGTGATCCCCTTGGAGCGACGGGCCTGACGCTTCTTACGCCTCACGTCCATGTTAGGGTCACGCAGACGCTCAAGGTCGTGGAAAGTTGGGCTCCCACGCAAGTCGTCATTGCCGTGATCTGTGTCGCCAAAGATGCCGTCCCAAGCACTGCCTTCCCACTCGACCACGATGCCCTCTCCAAACCGAACAAGCGGGCCTGGAACATCATCCACGGGGGAAGGCTGCGGCGCGACTTCAGGTATACGCGCCTCACGCGATCTCATCTCCTTGTGCCGGCGTTTGTTGCCCTTCTTGCCATAAGTCTTGTGGGGCTTCATTTTCTTCTTCCCACCGGCACCGGCCTTTTGGCCGTTTGATCGCTGAGCAGCTCGGGAGTTGGCCTATGCGTGTGTTAGTTGTGTGATTTATGGGGACGACAAAGCGCGGCTGAAAGCGAGAGTGCTGCGGGGTTGGAATGTGATCAAGGATCGTAGCCCGCGTACCTTTGGGGGCCTCACAGTCGTCTCCTCTTCGCTTGACTCATCGTTCATGCGAGTCTGAGCAGGAGTGGACACAGAGGATTGAAGATCACTGGCACTGTCGTTGTCGCTGTCGCCGTCGCCGCCGTTAGTCCAAGTGCCTGGACTGTTAGAATCCTCCTGGTCGCTCGAGGACTCGGGTGCTCTCGATGACAGCTTGTGAAGAGATCGCTCGATGCTATTCCAGCCCGAAGGAACGGGCTCGTTGCTCTCGCCACCAAAGTAATACATCTCGAAGAGATTTTGGAGCTGCGAGGGCAGATGAGACTGCGAGTCCGTAACCCATCTCGGGCGACGGGATTCAAAGTGCTTCAGGACACGGTCGCTGCCGCCAGCTGTTACAGCGGGCGCTTCGCCGTTGTTCTTCATGGACACCTCAACGATGTCATCTTCACCTTCGACCGACTGCGCCACAACCTTAGAATCTCCCATTTCGGTATCGGACTGCGTGGTGACGACCGTCTCAGGATCAAGACCGTCGTCGTGGTCAGAAAATCCAGCGGCTGTCGTGAAGGTGGCGATCTTTTCCAAGACTTTACGGCGGATGACATCCTCGTCGTTTGCCTATACCGTGTCAATACAAACAAGGTTGCTGGGAATCTCCCTATCAAACTTACCTCTTCCCTGGTCACAACAATAAAGTGAGGAGGCGATGCGTTGTCGTCCCTACCATATCTGTTGCTCGCTCCTTGCTTTCGATGAATGACGGGAACCACGAGGCGCTCAGTTCGCGGGTCGACAAAAGGTTCATCGTTGATATCAAGCATGGAACGATGTCCAGTGGACTTGATCCAGTTGGTCGGCGGTGATTCGAGCTCATGGAAGGTGGGAACGTCGCTACCGCTAATGGCTTCCGAGGCGTCCTCGTTGTTGTCGTAAATCTTGAAGAACTTTCCTTTGAACTCTTCTGCGCCAATCAAACGTTCGACGGGAACGCCGGTCCGGTCAGAAATTGACTTTTTCAGCAGTTCCATAGCACTGTGCTTGGGAAGCTCGACCTCGATAAGGACCGGGCGGTCGTTCAGGGGAAAGAACTTGATTGACGAGCTCCAAAGGTCTTCAATGGGCAAGGGAAGGGTCAAATTGTTGAAAGGGTCAAAGGTGATGCTGACCTTGTCGCAGACCGGGCATTTGAGTGTGGACTTGTACATGCCGGTGAAGAGGTCGGCAATGACAGAGTCATCACGCTTTCTGGTGATGTCCCAGACTTGTTCCGCCATCTGCCGAATGGCCTCCTCATTGCCGATCATCTCGTCGGTCGAGTCAGGTTTTTCGATATAGGGCTTTTTCTTGATACGGCTGAGGTCTTCTTGAAGACCGTCCAACAGGAAGCCGAGGAACTCCTGCGTGTCTTGCTGGCCCCATCCGGAGAACGCGCTGCGGCACCGCCCAATGGTCACCTTGAACTCACGAGGACTCACAGCACCCCTAGAGTCGCGGTAGATGTCCTTGAGGAGCTGGCCGTAGGTGATGGCCACCTGGCCGTCATAGCCCAGAGGGTTGTCCCTGTTGAGCTCCTTCTCGTACTCGCTGGTGAGGAAATACTTGGTCAACTCCTCGACACTGCGAACGCATTGCAGCGCCGAGTTCATGTAACAAGTGTTGCCCAGGTTTTGGAGTCCGACGGCCCCCACACTGCGACCGGATCTCTTCTGCTGTGTTCTGCCGCGAGTGATGGGACCTGAGCGCGCGGATGGTACAGGGCTGTTTCGACCGCTGTTGGTGCCACTCGACTGGGCCGTCTTGCTGTTAGCAACTCCTCGAGACGCAATGCTCTTGGCATTGCCCTTCTTCCTGAAGTATGTGGACACGAAATCGCCCTTCTCGACCTCCTCATCGAGGACCAGGATTTGGCTCTGCGCGAGGGCAATGACTGACAAAGAACTTTTCCCGTTGTAGTTGGCGTTGCCTGTGTTGTCCGGGGCGTCCACCTTATTTCGCCGCAAGGAGTCCACTGCTCGGTACGTAGGCACGTCAACTAGCATGGTGTTCCACGACTCAGGGCCTGCTGCCAACTCGCGCTCAGGTGAGTCGGGCGGTGTCAAGGCAGAACGTGGCTCGACTTCCATGGGAGGTAGCTCTGGCTGAGGCGCAATAGACCATACACGCATCTTGCGCTCGAGGGGAATACCCGTCTTTGTCTTGAGTTCCTTGAAAAACTCGTTATACGGGGCAGAAGTGCTCTTGACGATGACCACGGGCGGGATCTCCTTCAACTTGGCCTCGATCGGAATATCGCTTCCACTCGACCACAACCGGTGAACAGTGAATACAGGGGGGTGAATCTCGAAAACAACGTTGGCGGAGGTCGCCATGTCTTGTGCCGTGTTGATGGCTTTGCGGACGATGGGGAGTTGCCCATCCAAGAGGCCGTACCACTCCGACACGAGTGTCCAGGCATCATCCGGGAAGAGCGATATGTCTTCAGCCAAGCTGACTCCTGCTTTGAGCCGAACAAAAGGGCCGTCATCCGTTTTCAAGACGTCCTGAATAATGTCCGAATTGTCCACGGGCCCTAGTGCATGATGCGATGAAGCGTCTTTGGTACTTTTGGGGTCGCCAAGCGCCTGGGCCTTGCGAACCCAGGACGAGGACACCACATACGCCTTGTCGCCCACCTTGGGAATGGTCTGATCAAAGCCCAAGACCAATGTTTGAATTGTCTTGATCTGCTCCTCGAGAGGCGGTGGTTCTGCAAATGACGGTCAGTCTGCTTGTCTCTACCTCCGACATGCCGTCCCAAATACCTGTGACTCTGTCTATCTGTGTAGCCTGTCCACCCTGGGCGGGCTGTTGATCCGGCGAGTCGACACTCATGGCCCTTGGGAGATGCGTCCGAGTGGTCACCGGGTCGGGCTGTGCAGTGTTCTCCCCGGACTCCGTGGAGGCAACCTCGGGCGTCCCTCTCATCTCCGTATCCTGATCTGGTTCCATGCTGGAGGCGCGCCGTTTCAGAGGGGAAGAGGATCGTTGGGGCGCGTCTGCGTCGCCTCCCATGATGGCTCGGCGAGAGACGTTGAAGGGCGACTGGCTTCTGGCCGGGTCGCGCGGCACAAGAGGGCCAGTCTCGGTGCCAGAGGTGTAGCCGCCTCGGTCGCTTTCGATGGAGAGATCAGCCACTCCGGAGGGAGAGGACGCGGCGCTGTCGGGGTAGTCGGTCGACGCCAAGGAACCTTGTCGAGTCTGGAGCCTGGCGGGCAGACTAGAGGCAGGGTTGTTGTCGGCAGAGAGCCACCAGGGAGAAGTCGTTGGAGGGGCCTCAGCCTCGGCCTCTGGCGAGCCGCGGTGGTTGTCGCTGAGGGCGGTGGAGGTAAAGGAGAGGGCGGGGTCGTCGTCAGGTTCGCACGAGGGCAGAACGGTATCGGGAGTAGGGGTACTCAGGTGCAGCTGGTCGGTATCGATGTGTCGCGGCGCAATCTTTCGCTTCTTTGAGGAAGACGTTGTGAAGGCGAGCTGCCTGTGCAGCTCGAAGAGTGCAGGCCTAAAGATGGCAGTCGCGGGGGAGATGGTCCGCAGGACGACGGTGCGTGTGGTCGTCTCGTTTCGCTTCGCGGGATGGGTGAGGCGGTGCTTTATTGATCAGCAGGTGCAGAAGGAAAGAGGTGGGCAATGACAGGGTGTTTCTGGGAGATGCCCGCGTGCTGCACATCAAGGCTGTGGAGGAGGGCGAGTGATGTCTAGGGCAGGTTACGGTGCAACGGAAGGTGGTGGGTAGAGTAAAGCAAGCCAAGGTACCTACCTCCTTAGGTGGTGGTGAAGTACGTCAGTCGAGGGAGGGAAGTTGCGGAAACGCGGGAAACGTGACGTGTTCCGGTCGGCTTGGATATGGGCAACTACGCTGCTTCACTGACGATACTGTTCCGCTCGGTGGACAATAAGAAATGCGCCGCACGCAGGAAACCCGTCTGTCAAGGTGAAGCAAAAGCTCAGGTGCAATGCTCACCGCGTAGCGTTTGCGAGGGCGGAATTTTGAGGTGGAGGGGTATGAAGGATCGGGACTGGCTGGGATGGGGGCGCGGGAGGAGTGAACAGGACGAGTCGCGGTACGTGCGGTGCTTGCGGTGCGCTGTGTGCACCACCAGTGCCTTTAGAAGAGGGGCCTCTCTGTAAGTGTTTCCTGCTGCCCTTAGGTTGTCGCCCCTGCCACCCTTGGCGGCCGCCTCCAGCGCACTGAGTCGGGCCCTGCTTTGAAAGCCTACAAATGGTAGTTGCCTGTTGTGGCTGGAGCGTGCAAGTTGCTGGGACTGAACGGAAGTTACACAGGGTAAACGAAGCCTCTCTACTGGAGCCCCGAAGACTTTGCGTCCGCCAAATCATGATCGTTTGCTCCATGGACCGACTCCTCGTTCGCAGCTGCCACACCGCATTGGGATTTTCCCAAACCGCATCATAGAATTTTCGTTGCGACTCGAAAAACCCCACTGCTGCCAAATTTTTGTGATGCAGCTGAACCGAGCCTTTAGCGTCAACGAGCCCCACGCACGCCATGTTCGTCCATGTACCTGAGCTGACACCATCCTCCTGTAGGTAGGTCAGTACGTCACGATGCTCATTCACGTGAATCCATCCCCATTCCCTGCAGTATTTCCTGCACATGGTGTACGCCCAAGCAACTGCCTCAGACGCAGGCAGTCATCGTGCATCACAGCCTCAGCCCTCCGCAAGGAAGGCCGCTTTGACATGCCACCCCAAGACAGCGGGGGTCTTCTTTTCCGACATGTCTCGCACCTTGCCGCTGATGATGATGCTCAAGGGACAACCCAGCAAGGGTATACCCCGGGATCCAGTGTTTCTCTGCCCTATCCCGCTCCATCCATTGCTGCTGACTTGCATCCTCGTTCAATGGACGACAGAACGTAGGCATCCCATTGCAAAGCCATCACTGCCATCCACCAAGCCAACACCGTCATGAAGGAGAAAACTGACATTCTATCTGCCCGTCACCAATGCTGGAGGATGCCAAGTCTAAGTGCCATCTAGTCAATCCGAGCCCGAACACCTAACCCAACATCCGTCTTGTAACGCAACCCAGACACCCGCGGGTTTCTGGTTTCTTCGTGGGTCATAGGCCAGTCAAGTCGAGGCCGTCTTATTCTTTTCTTCTTTTGGGCAACTCCAACTCCCCTCTCCCTTCGACCCCTCCTTCCTTCCATACCAACCGCCAATGCATGAGAATCTGCGCGTCAAGTCATGGAAAAACCTGAAGAGCCCACCGCTATGCTATGCCATGCCTTTAGGTGGAATAAAACAGAGATAATTGAATAGTTGTCGTGTCATCCCTGGGCCTCCACGCCCCCCCGTGGACTCGCAAGTTTCCTTGCTTTCGAAAGTCCGAGTGTTTGAGTTCAAAGCTTGGCGTCCAGGTCCAAGTACTCGCTCAAGTCCTTGCCGGCTTGTGCACCTGACGTAGCCTGGAGCCTGGCCCTGTGGGAACGGACATCGGTGATGATCTGGGGTTGCGACTCGGCCGATTTCTCCTCATCCTTGACACCGTTGACCTTGGGGCCCGTCTTGGGGTCGTGCGCAGCCGCAACGACTGTGGCTACCTTCTCCTCGGGCAATTGTAGTTCGTTCTTGAGGTAGAGCTGGAGGCTTTCCGTGTCATTCCTCATCTCGGGCCGGAGCAACGCTGCCTTGACCTTGGTCTCCCCAGTCTTGTCAAGGCTGAGCTTCTGGAGCAACTCTGTCATCTTCTCATCCGATTCAGCCGATGACTGCGCGATCAAGTGCACCGACACCTTGGCGCGAGTCGCCGAGCCAGGCTTAACGAAAGTGTTGAAGAACTCCACCATGTCAGCCTTGGTAAGCTTCTTGATGTGCTCGGCATCTTGCTGGGCTGTCGAAGCATATGTCAGTAATCGTCCGTAGATAAAGGGGCCTTGTCTTGCATACCGAGCTCGAAGGTATAGTACTCGCTGGCGATCTGTGTCCAGTGCCGGCTGCTCTCCTGATCCAGGTTCTTCACCTTCTCTAGCCTCTTGACTACCAAACTTCGCTTGTGGCCCTCAAAATCCGTGTCGGACATGGCGTCGAGGGTGGACGATAGTTGGTTGAGGAAAGCCTCAATCCGCGATTCGAGGTAATCGCAAGGCCGCTCGCTTTGGATGATGAAGCGGAATCCATAGGTGGTCGAGAAGCTACGGACGCCACTAAAGACGACGTAGCCGAGCTGCTCCTTTGTTCGCAGTTGGTCAAAGGCAGGCTCGTGGGCTATCTGATCAAGCAACAGCGTCTTGGCCCGTACCTGCCAGTCGCTCTTATCGCCAACATAGAACACCGTCTCAAGACAGTGGTTGACGTTGGCCGGGTCTTTCAATGTCTTCTTGTAGACAAAGTTCGACCCGGGCGGAAGAATCAGGGAACGAGTGACAGGCCACTGGGTTTGCGGCAGGATGCGGGGCTTCAGAATCGATTCAACCATGTCAGTCAGCTTCAGAGCGTCTTCCTTGTAGATGTTGCCGTGGGCGTAGGCCTCAATGCGCATCTGCGCAAGCATCTGCTTCTTGAACTGTCGAACGTCTTCAGCAGTGATGTTGGGCAGTTCAGACAAGTACTCCTCGACGACGTAGTCACGCTCCGAGTTCAGCCACGTAGTGTAGTCAGACACCTGACTGAAGGGCTGCTGAAGCTCCCAGTTATTGTATCCGCGATGCAGGCGTTCTTTGATGATGTCGAATCTCTGATCCTTGATCTCGATATCACGGATGGTGACGAGCACCTGCTTGAGGAGCACCGCCAACTTGTCGTTGTAACCACTAAGGTCAAGGAACATTCCACGGCCGTCGAGTGAGACACTGTACTGCAGACCGGCAAGCTCGGCATCGTAGGAGTACTCCTCCAATGCGTCACGAACCAGGTCGGTAAACAACCTGGCCTTCACAGCGTTTTCGGCTGATGCGTAAATATTGGGGTTCCGGCAACTGATCACCAGGTTGGCCTTCGGAACCCAGAAGGTATCATCCTTCTTGAACCAAGTACGCGCGAGAAGGTCATTGCGAACGATGCGAGGTGCGAGGGCAGGCTCCTTCACCTCCTTTTTCTCAACTTCAAGCTTTGTCGGGATGAAGTTGTTCTTGTGAGGGATGTGTAGCTCGGGCAGCCTGTCTTCGGCCGTGGACGATGCTGCCTTTTCGATCTCGGCGAGAAAGTCGGCCGGAATGTCTTCGTACCGATACTCCGTACCGTACCACTTCTCTTTGCGATCCCAGTTGCCGGGGAAGTTTCGGGACACAATCGTCAGACGGAGGTTGTCAGGCCTCAGGCATGCCAGGCCCTGTTTGATCAGCTCAGGATCGAACTTTCTCAGCTTGCTGTGGCCACTCAATAGCCATTCGCGTGGCAGAGGCTTCTGCATGACCGAACTGATCTTGCTCGTGAATCTGCTGGCAGGTGTCTTTTGTTTGAACTTGAAGTCGACGTCTGCCAGACCCTTTTGCTCGTCGAAGATCCACTCCTGAGGTGAAGTCTCCTGCAGCAGCGAGATGTATTGGAAGAAAATCTTGGTGATCTGCTGGTAGTTTTTGAGGCCCTGGATGACTGTTAGCTGATTCGGTCAACCAACTTTGATCATTGGTATGCTGACCTCTTCGGTCAAACGGATTTGACAGTCAAAGATGCCGCCAGTGCCGGGGCAAACGGGATAGGTCCCTGCGCTGAGCCCGTTCGCCCAGCCCTTTGACTTGACATAGGACATGATGCTACCCGGGCCCTCGTGGCCGATCAGATGGCTGAGATATCTGCTCGGTTGAGATTCGTACATGTGCTCCTCGTCGATGAATGGGAAATAAAGGTTCAGCTCCCTGGAATCCATCACGGGTTTGGCGAAGATCTGAATGCCAAGCTCGCTCTTCCGGAAGGGGGCCTCGTTCTCCCAGCGGTTCTGAGGGAGGTTCTTGTTGGAAACGTCGGCGAAGAACTCAGAAACCCAACCCTCAAGAACATCCAATGACTCCCTACCAAGGACCACCAACTTCATACGATTCGCCGAGTAGTGCTTGTCGTGGAACTCCATGAACTTCTCGCGCACATTGATACCTCTTGACTCCGGTTGAACCTTGAGCACCTCCAAATTTCCGGTAGAGAAGTGGCAGTAAGGATGGTTCGGGTTCGAGGTCGATTTTTCTAGCTGATGTAGACGCCATTGGTCACTCTGTAGGTTCTTCTTGTTCTCCGAGTCGACTGCGCGCAACTCTCGGTCCAACGTCGATTCGAGGAAGAGGGGTTCGATGAAGAATTGGGCAAACCGATCCAATGCTCCTTTCAGCGCAGACGGATTCTGATCCGTGGGCTCTTGGTCGTTGGCGGGTCTTGCCGAGATGTCGAAGAAGTAATTGGTCGATGTTGGCCCGGTGTAAGCATTGGAGCTACCGGAGTTGTTGGCGAGGTACTGGCTGTACTCATTCTCTACCGGGTACTTCTTGGTGCCCATGAAAAGGAGCTTGAAGGGCCATGATCAGCACACGGCATATAGTTGTAAGCTGGCGGGAGAGCCCAGCTGATCAGAAGGGGATGGGGTTCCTGCGCAATGCACTTACATGTTCTACGGCGTGTGCCATGCCGGGCATGTCCGTCTCGTCGCTGAAATTACCAACATTGCAGTCGAGCGCAGCACTGGCCTTGTCGGTGTCCGGGTCGTGAACCAGCAGAGCCTCGAGCTCGTTGGGCAGCCGAATGACGCGATAGTCCCGGTCGTCGAGAGAGGGGGTCTCGAGCTGATCTGTCACGCGACGGACAGGCGCCGCCGGATGGGTCTCCCGAGAAGTCATCGTACTCATGGAGCTGCACGGCAGTTATGATGCAATCAGTGGCCTGTTTCCTGCGTCTCCCGTCGACGCGGGGTGGGAGATATATCGAAGACCGACTGTACAACACGTTGCTGCGGTTGGACTGTCCTCGGAGCTGGAGCTGGAGCTGGAGCTGGAGGTTTGTCTGTCTGGCCAATGGTCAGTGCCCAGCTGTCTGAGAGCAGCAAGAAACTGGAGGAGGGAAGAGGAGGGAGATGATGGGTGGTCGGAGAGACGGGCACTGAGGGGGAGGAGCAGGTGTAAGGAGGAGGAGGAATACCTGAGAGGGCATGGAGGGGAAGACAATCAGGGAGGTGGGCTTAGCGGTGGTGGGGGAAAAGCCACTTTTGAGGAGCAGTCAGGTAGGCAAGGTACCCAGAGTACCTTAGCTGGCTCCGCTGAGCAGCGTCGTCAAGAAGCAACGACAGGTGTCCCGGTAGCGGTAGGCATGTAAAGTAGGTACCGACCGATCTGCCCTTGTCTGGACTACCTGGCAACCTGGGACCTTGGGAACCTTGCCCAGCAGTAGCAAGCAGACGGGGGGGGGACTGGATGACCCATGGGGGGAGGGGTGTTGGTGCCGCCGGCTGGTGGATGCTTGGTGCTGGCGCTGGTGCCACAGGTCCTTAGTAGGTAGCTAGGTTGCTAGCAATGCGTGGCCGTACGGTATGGTGTGGCCGTGGCCCGTGTGTGCAAGCCCGCCCCCCCTCTGCGACTAGCAATGTGTGGGGACACCGTCTCACCGGCGCCGTACTACTCCAGATTACCGACGAGTTGGAATCCAGAAACGGCGAGGATTTGTAGGGCGCCTTGTCCAAATCAGGGTCGTACCACAGGGAATGAGCGGACGGGATGCCTCTTGTGGCTGCTTGGTTGCTTGGTCGCGCACCTCGGGGAAGCGAAGCACGGTGCCGGAGCAGATGCTGCAGGGTCGAGCAGCAGCCGGGCTGGGTTGTCAGGCATGTAGGTACTGTTAGATGAGGTGGTCAGCCAGGTACAGATAGATGTACCGTACAGGTGTGCATGTACGCAGCATCGATCTTCTGAGAAGCGGTGTGCGCTGAGAGGGTGTCGGGTCAGCGACCTGTGTCTCAGCAAGTCCAGTCCGGTCTTGTCCACGTCCCGGTCCTCGCTGAGATTCCGGGGGCAGAGGACCGACTGAGCAAGTGACCTGCGAGGCCGCTTTCGGTTCTACTGGCGCTGGCGGACGGCGTGACTCGGGTGACGGGCTTGGTAGTGCAAGCTTGGTGGACGAAACACGCGAGGCGGGAGACGGCGCGACGCACTGGGTCAATCGATGGTGCAGTGGGAAGACGGTTGAGTCAAGACCCTTCAGTCATGTCAGATAAGGTACCTAGCAAGGTATCAAAGTAAGCTATTCGCGCTATTCGGCGTGAAAGGCCACTCTATCGAGGGCAACGACCGTACGGGCACAAGGAAGACGTGATGCCATGTTGACGATGGTGTCGCTGCAAGTAAGGGTAAGACAGGTGGTACTGCCGAAGTACCCAGGCACCTCCGGGCCGTGTGGTGGTGGAAGTAGGTGCCATCGGCAATGTGATGGACGTCTTCACCTTAGGTACGCCACAATGGCTGGACGATGATGCCACAGGATGGTAGTGAATGTGGGAGCAATCACGGTCCTCAACGTCCGCTCCTTCGAGCCTGCCTTCCGCGGATTCTTCTGCCCTCCCCTTGCTTCCTTTCGATTCAGAATGCATGCTGCCATCGCAAGGATAACCAAGGAGGCTTTTCACTTCCTTCTGACAGGACAGGCCCACAGCCTCTGTCGCGTCACGCCGCTTCATCCCTCTCCCCAACAGTGCCTACCTTACGTACCTGATTAAGTACATCTGGTAAACTCGGCCAACTCACGATAGGCACATGGGACGATATGATGCGGTGTGGTGTACCAGGCGTGCTGCAGCCGCCCCGGCTCCCAACAACCTCAACAAGGAATAGGTCGCAGCAGCAGCATCCAGTGTGTGTGCGCGCGCGTGTTTACGCCGCGGCCAGGATGAGACAGCAGCCTCACTCCGCCCCGTCTGCTCTCTCTTCACCTACTCCGTCCGCCTAGATCCGTCCAGAATATGCTCAACAAGCATCGTCAGCCTCGATTTAACGACCTCCCGTTCTTGGCAAGCCGCGATGATCCTCTTCTCACCAGGCAACACTACCTGTGTGTGAGACCTACTATTAGTGGAACTTCTCCGAGTCCAATTTTGTCGACACGGCCTCCGCCTTGAAGGGGCCGCAGCCGAAAGCACAAGGCCAGAGACAGTGGGAGGGAGGGATCAAGGATATATCGACGGCCCGGATTGCGGAGGGCACACCTTGAAGGCAACTCACGGTGCCACCCGGACACAGATTGCACTGGCCAGCCTGTCAGACTGCCACGGTCCGGGACCATCAGCGTCAAACTCAAATGGACATGCCCTCTGACCCTCCCGGCCTCCCTCGTCATGATGCAACATGGGCAGGGAAAGAAATGTTTGGGTGGCAAACGTGCGTCCTCGGCCATCTTGGCCGTCCAGCTTGACTCGGGTTGAGACATTCACCAAGCGCCCGGCGCCCAGGCGCGCCCAGCACGAACCAGCCAACGCAGACTTGATCAGTGGCCTTCAAGTCGTCAATCAAGACCCAGACCGTCTTCAGCCCCTCGTACCGACGCCACGGGTTTGGCTGTGTCTACTGGCCTGGCTCGTAAACATCCGGCCTCGGCTCGCCGAAAGATCACATCGCACAGGATTAAACCAACAGGCCAGACGATGATCATCTGGCTTCGTTGGAAAAGGCGTTCCGACCACGACGCCTCATTTCCCCTTGCTTCGTCGGATCAGCAACAACTGCCCCGTTGGCACCAATACACGCCATTGCCTTGTCACGACAGCATGTGCCATCACAGCCCCCAACGAAGCCTAGCTGCGATGCATGCTCCCACTCACCGCCTCCACTCTTGGCTGGGTATCGTCTTTGCCCATTGCATTCAATAGCTTGAGATCCTGGGCTATCATATTGATGAAGCCACCTGCATCCGATACAAGGGTCCGTCCACTCACCAGCAGACACCCCCGTCCAAGGCTCACAGCCTCTTGTTTCTGGTGAAATCACCAAAAGGTTCCATGCATCTCCATACCCACAAGGCCTGACCCGGCTGGCCCGGCTGGCGGCTAGGGAAGTCCGTATGCGCGAGCGAGACATGCATTTGCTCTCCTTTGTGGATAGCTGGCTACCCGTCATTTTCCCCGCCCAACTAACCTGACGACCCCCGGGAGAGCAGTATCTCGTCCGATGGCCGCATCAGCTTCATCTGCCTTGCAGGTTGCGATGCTTCGCAACCCCTGTAAATATGGAACCAGCCGTCACCACCCATGTCCAGCGACCGCATGAAACAAATTGGAGGAAACATCTTGGCAATACGCATGCGAGCACAGAACACCGAGGCTGAGGGACACACAGCTGAAGCTTGAAGCCACCAACGACCCAGCCATGTGGGAGCCCTGTCCACTGGTCAGGCTAGGCTCACAAGCCAGTCGAACCGGACTCCCAGCCCCAGAAGCTCTCGCAGGTATGAAACCCCTGGCTATCGCCGCACTCCTTCGAATCCCCTCCCCTGACAACCGGGTCCGGTTGGTTGAGATTGGCCGGCAGCAGTCCATTTCGTTGTACTCTCGTCTAGGTCCGCTGCGCGCCATCAGGGTTTCGCTGCCATCCTCTACCAGCGGGCCCCCGGCACTCAGGAACACTGGCGGAGCAAGCGGTTCATATCAAGCCCTCTCGCGCTGCCATGCCTGCTAGCAAAGATAGTCCTGCGTTAGCGGACTTTCACGGCCAATTCCCCTTCTCTCTGCCACGTTCCGCGGAGTTTGACGTCTTCCAGAGACCGAGGTCGCACATGCAGTCTCCCCGCCGCCCGCTGCATTCGATCCGGCAACTGGGGTCAAGATACCAGAAATGATTCGGATCGGGAGGACATGACCAAGTAGGAAGGCGCCGGCGTTAGAGTGAGATCTCCTTTTCTGTTTCAGGCCGTCTTGCTCCGCAGAAGGGTGAGCAGGTTTCTGCCCACTCGAAGCTTCCCCGCCAATGGTGGGCCTTTCGATTCATCTCGAGTCATCTTCTAGAAGCTCGGCACAATCCTCGCTTGTCTTGTCGAGTCCGTTTCGTCTCCGTCATTGAATATTGGATGACGGCACATGTCGTTTCGCTCTCGCTTGTGGTACCCTGCTCATATTGTAGCCTGTACGCCCACCAACCCTGTCATATTGGTATGGCCTGCCGAGGAGATGACGACGTTACACCCACGGCCGCAGGTAATCTCAGCCCATTTCCAGTCGCCATGGACAACAGTCTCGGCGATGCTTTTGGACACAGCTGCCGCCGCAATGAAAACTGGCGTGAAGAAGGTTTGACGGACAAAGGGATGGCAGGCAGTCACGGACTCGGGGAATCTAGCGGCACCAGATTGATACCATGGCAGGGGTAAGGTGGCCGCAGGACAGAGGCTGCCGTACATCATCCAATGTATAGTGGTAATCTTGACAGGATGACACCTAAGCATTTCCAGTGCGCCCGCCACTGAAGCTCCGACCGCGTGCTTTCGGCGCTGACAGACTTCGTTCGACCATGGAAACGGCGCGTGACCTCTCCGGCAGTCAGCCAAGATGATGGCGACATTCTAGCAGTCCTCCACAGAGCGAGTAGGCTAGCAGGAAGCCGGGCCGGCCTCTCTTTGGGGCGGCTCCCTCTCAACCACACAACCACTCACCTGGGCATCCCAAACATGGCCGGAGGAAGGCAGGCCATTTTGACATGTTTCAGCGGCTTTCGTGCTACGCTCCCCCGCCGACTAGCAAATGTCCTCGTTGTCAGTGCACAGATGGAACATGTTCTGCATGCCTAGTACGTTGCGTGTACCTTGCCAACTAGGGAAGCTAAGCAGAAGCATCCCGGTCACGCATCACAGTGATCGACGAAACAGCATCCCGCCGGGATGTCTGGCCTGGCATTCCGGGTTTCTCTGCCGGTGCAGTCATCTGCCGACCCAGCTCTCCCTGCTCCCGGGGGAACGTGCAATGCAACACGCGCGGCACAGCACCAAGAGGTCGCGCACATGATGAGACGACCCTGCGACCGTTGCGGAGGCGTACCACCCACCCCACCACCTCGCCTCGTCATGCCGAACGGGGAGACCTGCGCCGAAGCCAGCGGTCCTAGGCCGCCGCCGGACCACGGAGCAGATGGGAGACTTCAGCCCACCTGGCATATCAGGCACGTCCACCATAGTCATCGGGGCGTGGTCCGCTGATGGAAGGGATTTGCCCATCAACGTGTGTACATCTGTGGACTACACGATACGGGGGTGAGGGCAAAACCCGGTGGGATTTGGACTTCGCCGCTACCACCTCTTAGTCTCGGACATAGACTAGTAGCAACCCTGGTTGGCCGCCTCGGTGTTCGACAGTCTCTCTGTACGAGCCTGTACGAGTATGGTTGTGATCATGAGTCATGGCAGGTGACCGGCTTCAACGACATGGTTCCATTTACTAAGGGCGCCATGACAATCACGAACACACACGGAAGGCATTCGCCATGTCGGCTTGAGTCAGCCCCCTTGCCATCTAGGCTTACCTGAGGTTAAGATCCCACATGCTCTCGCCATCTGGGCCGGTAAACTCGGTTGTTACGCTGTTAGGTTTACTGGGTTTGGGCCGCCTGGCTGGGCCGTCCCGCTTCATTCCCGTTTCTGATCGACCGCTTGTAATCTGGGGTCTCGTAAGGTAATGTGGCGGGCGTGTCTCATAGGTGGGCTGGCGGCTTGCTACCCAATTGGCCTGGCAGATGACGAGACTGGTCGGTGCCTTTGTCTTGGCGGCGACCCTCCCCCCCCCCCCCGGCCCCGACATGCCGTGCTGTGGATGTTGTGCTAACACCTCGCAATGCCCGGCGAAGTCCGCGGGAGCAGGGCGGTATATTCACATTGGACAGGGTTCTCGTCGACCTGTCTTATCGCCAGCATGAATCGGCGGAGCCGAAAACTGCATGTACCGTCATGTCAATGCTTTGCCAGGCTGTGGCGGCATTGAGCCGGCTCCGGCCGGTGCTCCGGCTCTTCTGTAACGGCTTGACAAGTCACTGGCGCCCAAAGTGGCGGCATCACGTTGAGTGCTATTCATGTACGGAACCATTTTTGTAATCCTTGCATCGCATCACCGCAGCTTTGTTCAAGCCGCAGGGGTATCTTTTTTCTTCTTCTTCTGATTGTCTACAATTCTGGACGCTCGGTACAGGGACTGGGTTCTTCTGTGCATGCGAACTGACTCGAGAGCCGGGGCCGCCATGTCCGGGAAGGCAATACTCTGCCACCGTGATGACTCGCAAGACGCCTATATCTTCGCAAATATGGCCTAGACCTCACTGATCTTCACCATCTACAGGACGGTCATGATACAGACGCCTGGCAACCGTAGTCGTCGTATATTTAGAGAGACATCCTTCAGTGTCAAGGCGGTCTCTAAGAAGGGTATCCCGGTATCAAGACCCCCGACCGAAAGATCGCCGCTTGTCACCACCGTTGCGTTTGTTAGGACAGTCGACGGCCTTGTGTCCTGTCTTACCACAGGAGTGGCAACTGAACTGGCCAGACCTGCTGTTGCCCGCGCCACCCCCTGAGATGGACGTGATGGGCCCTGATCTCGATTTGCCCGAGTTGGAGCTGGCGTTGTTGAGGTTGACCTTCTGATTCTTGCGCCTGTCGCGAAGTTCCTTGGCCTTCGCCGCGCCGGCGGACTCCCTGCGGTGGACGCTGGTCTGCCTCCGGGGCCCGTCCTTGTGTGGTGTCGAGGCCTTGGAGGCCCGTCTGTCGCCTCCGTCGTCTGAGGAGTCGTCACTCGAGTCGCTTTCCTCTTCTGACGAGGGCTCTTCCTTCGCTTGCTGTAGTGAGGTTAGCACATGGTCAACGGTGCATGGAAGGGGGGNGGGGGGGGGGGGGGGGGGGGGGGGGGGGGGGGGGGGGGGGGGGGGGGGGGGGCGCCTGAGGCGTCCCGGGTCTGTCGAACCTTCTCCTCGCGCGTCTTGTAGTTCCCGATTCTCTTCCGCCCAACTTGCGCCCGATCCGTCGCCTCGGCCTCCTCGCCAGCGTCGATCTGCGAGAATCCAACGTACTCGACGTTCCGCGGCGCCGCGGCCGTCTTGGCGGCGAAGCCGTCCAGCACCCAGTTCGTATCAGCTAGCTCGGTCTTGTGCAGCTTCAGCGCGGCCTGGCGCGTAGCCTCCTGCTCCTTGAGGGCGGCCTGGATGGCCGCCTCGTCGAAGGAGTGATAGTCGCCGGTGAGAGGGGAATTCTCGAACCGGCGACGCTTGGAGGAGGATGTGGTGGCTGATTTGGCTGAGGGCTCATCAGGGGTTGTCGGTGTGTCGGAAGTGGCAGCGGCGCGTTGCATGAACTTCATAGTAAGGAGGCGAGAGGAGATACCCCGGCTGGGTGGCGTCTCGGGCGCCATGTCTTTGGGAGCCATGGTGGGATGGGTTGGGAATCTTCGAGTTGGTGGTTGGCGTTGTGGTTGGCGGGCATTAGATTCCCCCCAGATTATCAGTGCCAATCTTCGCTCTGCGTGATAAGTGATATAAGCCTCTCTTGATCGGTCCAGATATCAATAGCCAAAGTATTCCGAGCTTCTCTTCAATCGGACGCGTTTGTCGTCGGCCAAGCTGGGCAAACCAGTGACCCTGGAACAAAATAATTCTGCCGCAGACGTCGACTCTTGCGACCAGACCGCCTTGACGCACGAGCCAATGCAGCCCGGCACTGGCCACAGTTAATCCGAGCCAATAGCAAAGCGGCCATTCCAATTGATTGAAGACCTCCAGACTCTCTGGATCACGAACCCGATTGCCCACGACGTTTCGAGGCCGACGACGACATCTCCTTCCCCCGACCCAAGCCAAACCGACACAATGCTCCTCCCAGCCTCCAGGCGAGCGACCACGCAGCTCTCGCGCCAGCTGCGCACCCTCACCCGCCCTTTCTCCGTCTCCGCTGTGACCCGAACCACCGAGACCGTCTCCGTCACCGAGAAGAACGAGGCCCGCACTCCCCAGACGACCGACAATGCCGTCCCCAAGGACATCCAGCAGGCTCCCAACCGCGCGGGCATCTGGTCGAGGAGCCAGCGCCCCAGGGCCGAGGCCATGACGGGCCCGCGGTTCGAGCAGGCTGAATTCGAGCTCCAGGTAAATGCTGCAGCCAAAGCCACGGCACGAACCGGGACACTGACCAGAACAGCCTCAACCGGACTCTGCGATGTCGCTCATTCATGAAGAGCCCGTCAGGTGGACGCACAGCCGGATCGTCGCGTGCGACGGCGGCGGCGGCCCCGCCGGACACCCCCGAGTGTTCATCAACACGGACAAGCCTGAGATTGCTTCGTGCACCTACTGCGGCCTGCCATATGTACGTTCCCCCACGGTGCTTGATGCCTCGGCCTGGACGGGCCGGGGGTCTGATCGCGTTCGACTTTGCTAACAGGGAGACAGGCCAACGAGCACAACCGCAAGCATCTCGAGTCCCTCCCTGAGACCGCCTACCCCCTCGCATAGATGAAGCGCGTGGTATGATGGCCGTGGGGTCCTACGACAGGACTGAAGGGTATGGCGGGTCGGTTGTGATAGAATTGAGTCGCAATTGTGTACATACATCAAGTTTTGGTTTCAGTGCTTTGGCACTCCTTCAACATGTGTTCTGATGCCGTGGCGTGCCATGTGTTTACACGTGTTGCGTGTTGCTCCGATGGGATATAGCTCATGGATCACATGACAGGTTCAACCTGCTAGAAAGCTTTGGGTGATCAGAACACGGAGAGCTCTAGATGTGTAAGTTGAGCAAGGACACCGCAGCTCATAATGGCGCTTGTGGTCGGTTGAGCGGCCTCTACTGGCTTGCTTCGATGGAGGCCAGCGAAGGTAATTCAGCAATCGAGTTGCGAAGCCCACGAGCTGTAAAAATTCAGCCGTTGACACGATGGTAAATCAAATTGAATTAAAGAGAAGGCAGCATTGTTCAGCTTGATATCTGGTACGTAGGCAGGCTTTCTGACGACTACGAATGCCGTAGACAAGTACCTATCGTGTCTTGCATCTCCAGAATAGTCACATGCTCATTCAGGCCCGATCGCGCCAATCCTCATCTCAATTTCTCCTCCATTTCGTGATCAAAACACTTTTTGAATCGCTTGTCGATGTCCTACTCTAGTTGCTGTGCAAGGCGTCTCGTGGCATGGCTATTCCTCACGCTTGGAGAAAGCCCCACCTTCCAATCCTTACATCATTCAGCATCCCACTCCCACCTCACCACCAAATATGCCCTCACCAACAGACAACCACCAGATCTCCAAGACAACTTTCCTCCTCTTCGTTCTCTTTCTTATCTGCCTCGTCCCTGGCTGGTTTCACTACCTCTGGACCCTGCCCCTGACCTTCCTCGGCATCCTCTCGCCAGACTCCCACCTCCCCAGCTCGGCACGTCATACCCCGCCATCCACACCCACCATGACCACCGCCTGGTCGCAGAAGCAGTTCTCCCTGCCCGCCAAGGCGCGCGGCTCCTACCTGATCACGGACGAGGTCGTCAAGGCGCTGCCTGAGATCAAGGACTTCAAGGTCGGCATCCTGCACCTGTTCGTGCAGCACACGAGCTGCGCGCTCAGCCTCAATGAGAACTGGGACAGCGACGTCAGGGCGGACATGAGCGATGCGCTGGACCGCATCGCGCCCGAGGCCGGCCCCAAGGGCGAGGCGTTGTACCGGCACGACGATGAGGGACCGGACGACATGCCGGTAGGTTGAAACCTTACACGAGCGCGGCAGGCGTGGCTGATGTGTGGCAGGCTCATATCAAGAGTGCGCTGATCGGCGCGAGCGTTACGATCCCCATCAGGGACGGCAAGCTTGTGAGTGCCCCGCCGGATGCTGCAGATGTTTGGATGACTGACCCCAGCAGGCGACGGGAACGTGGCAGGGCATCTGGTACTTGGAGTTCCGTGCCTCGAAGCACCAGCGCAGGCTCATGGCGACGATCCAGGGCCAGAAGGTTTGATGCGAGTCAAACGGATAGAGATTGGTCAAGTCGACTTCACACAGGTGATGCAGTTCAAGTTCATAGACCTTAACGAAGCCTACCGAAAAGGCATTGTATTCCCAGGGACCCCATGGGTATTGCACGTCCTGCTGTGCTATTTGCACTTTTAATCCGCGCCGAACGCCTGACCCAGCCACCTCGATCCTGCCGTCTTGACCACCCAGCAACCCCCCCTTAGCTCGTCCCATTCTGCTCCTTGCCCTCTTCCTTGCCCTCTTCATTGCCCTCCTCCGCCATCTCCGTGTCGTCTCCCGCAAGCACCTTGGTCGTCGGGACGTAGCCGTCTGGAGGGGCCGAGCCGGGCGTCATGGCGACGACCTTGCCGTCCTCGTCGACGAATTCGAAGTTGTATCTGCTGAGGAGGTGGGGAATCGCGGACAGCTGGGGGCCGTAGCGGGCCGTGTTGTCGTAGAGTTCGAAGAGGGGGACGGCGAGGAGCTTCATGTTCTTGGGGACGCTGAGGACTTCTGTTGGCGCGCATGGTTAGCAGACAGACATGTAGGGTAGGCAGGTAGAAAGCCACAACGTACTGCTCTGGGGCAGCTGGATGAAGTATAGCTTCTTGCACTCCTTCGGTCGCGTGACATGCGCCGGGATGAAGGGATACATGAACGTCTCGAAGTTGGGCCGCCACCACTGCGCCAGACAGTCGCCGAGCTGCCAGTCGCCCTTCTCTTCGCCCTCGCCGATGCGGCCCACGGGCGCGAGACGCTCGTCGAGGCGGGCCTTGAAGCCGTCGCTCTCGTCGTCCTCCGGGCGCAGATAGTCGCCGGGCAGTTTGAAGAAGGCGTTGGCGATCTGCAGCATGAGGATGTGGGGGTGGTTGTGCTCGTGGCATACAAGGATGCCCTCGCAGGTGCGGCGCATGCCGTGCTGGGTGTAGTGCTCCTCGAGGCGCTTGAGCCGGGCGAGAACCGAGGGGTCTTCCTCTGGTTGCGTTTCTTTGACGCCAAAGGTATAGTTGCTGAGGGGATAGAGGCGGATCGTACTAGGCTGGTTCGAGTTGAAGGAAAGAGGGATGATCGGCCGTTGGGCCGATTCGAGGGCCTCGGGGGTTATTGTTGACATGACGGCGGTTGTCAGGTTGCTGGTTGCAGGGCTGTGTGGTCGTGGAGGATGGGTGTTTCGGAGGTTGGGGGAGATGATCTCAGTAACGGCTAGCTGTGTGACTGACAGCTGGTTGGATTGGCAAAGCGAGAGAGCGGAAGAGGCAGGTTTGCAGGAATGAAAGGAGGGGAATTACAAACTGAAGCTCCAGGCTGAGCCCCTTGAAGCAATCACGGACGATCGTGCACCTGGGCGGGCTGTACCTGGCTCCGAGCTTCGGGTCGCTGGCGCAGGAGCAGGGGTAGGTAGGTCCACGCTTACCTAACCGCACAACCTCATTACTCCCCTCTTGTGATGTTCTTTCTACAACCCTTGACGAGGACTCTGATATTCTGCTGGTATGATTCAAGTCATTAAGTCACTGGGTCAACGATATCGTTCATCTGAATACCAGAGGATTCTATGATCGAATTATCCCTCTATACGTCCCAAACCGCCCATGCCCCCCCCCCCCCAAACCCCAACCCCAAAACTAGACACCTGCAGTGACTGGCGAAGAAGCTCGGTTTCTGCCCACCGTGAACATGATATGTGTTTTGAGCATGACCTGGACCGTCTTACTGGGCTCCAAGAAGTTTTTCCAGGTTGCTATCGTGGCCGAGAAGACGTGGTTATAGGCTTGAATCGTCGCCCTTTGACGCGGGGTTCCCATCTCAACCGCCATGTCAACTACTCACTTGCCGTTGGTTCCCATTCTCAAGTTCGAGTAGTGCCAAATCGTGTCCATTCTCTTCACCTGATCTTTCCACGCTGCTTTCGTGCTCGTTTGCAGCACTGACCTGTCGACCACGCGTGTCGCTTGAAACTGGCCGAAATGCATGTGTCGTGCGTGAAGCAAAACTGCCGTGCCTGACAGTCTGGCAGTAACAATGCAAGTGAGACAGATAGTAACTATTTAGTCTATTTCTCTATCTGGTCCATGCCATCTCTCAGTCCAACTTTGAAAGCCGAAGGTCGGTACAGCCAATGGACACGATGGTTACATCACAGCGAACGATTTGACAAGACCAGGGCTCGAGGGCCCACCAGTTTAAGGGCTCATACCCCCAAGATTGATTTGTTTTCTATCTGAAAGGGCGAGTATATTGACCTACTGGATAATAAACATTTTACACCGACACAGGGACACGATATTGCTGATGTAGGACGCCTAGAACTGAGGTCTGTGGGTTCCGAATCTTCGAAATAAGCCTCACGTTGACGAAAAAGTGATACAGGAGGAAGCACGACCAGTTGATTTACATCATTTTTGAAGTCTGGAATAACTACCAAAGCCTTGAATGAAGTGGAAACTGACAACAGCAGCTCATTTTTGTCGTCTGATACCAACACCGCAGGCTTTATCTTCACCCCGCCACTCAACCACTTACGCCTTGACTCCCAATTTCTTCCCAACCATCCAACACCTGGCCGCAGTAATCATCAGTGCAGCCAACAGCATGACGGTACCGGCCCAAACCTGTGCCCAGAAATAGCTTCCTCCCGACTGATCGATGATCGCGCCAGCAGTAGGGGGGCCTGCCAATGTCGCGAACCCCAACAGGGTACACACCATGCCGAACCGCGTCCCCATCTTGCTCGGATCTTTGGTCAAGCTGGCCAGCGCCCCAACGAATACGCCCTGTGACGCACCGATGATCAGCCCGTACACGATGGAGAAGGCGTACATGCCGACCCGATCGTCGACCCCAATCCAGGCGTAAAGCATACCGCCGACGCAAATGAGGCACATAACGAACATGTTGAGGGGCCCGATGTGTGTGTCCGCTAGCCATCCCACCAACGGGCGTGCCGGGATACCAGCGGCGTTGGTGACGAGGAGGAGGTTGATGGAGGTGGTGGAGTCGAAGCCGATGACGGTACGGGCGTAGCTGTTGATCTGTACGTTGTGTTAGCCGGTGAATCCTACCACCGGAGAGCACAGTGGGGACTGTTGAGGGACGGAAGCGTACGTAGAAGAACCCAAAATACAAGGCCCAGAAGTAGAAGAAGCACCCGCACGTGAATAGCACATAGGTCGGCTCCTTAAACGCAGCCCATTCTATCATGGGTCCCTTCTTCCTGGGCGCCAGCCTCGGCTTCAGTAGCAGGTTCATCAGAACGACGAAGAACAGTGCAATGAATGCAGAACACCGGACTGCCCAAGGGAACCCGACTTTCGGGATTAGGTATTGTACCGTCGCTGGGAACACTGTACTTCCTGTGCCCGTTCCTGTGGCAGAGATAGCCAAAGCCAAAGACCTCTTCCTCCTGAAGTACGAGCTGATAACCGCAACCGATGGCATGAACATCAAACCGAGGCCGAGACCGGTGCAGATACCTTGCGCGAGGAAGATTTCCCAGTAGCGTGTAGCGAGACTTGTCATGAAGGTGCCGAAGACGGCAACAAGTGAACCAGATAAGACGGCATGACGGCCATACCCCGCGTCGGACAAGCGGCCGGAGATAATGCACATAACGAAGGTGAGAAAAACCTGGAGGGAACCAATCCAGGAGATCTGGGCCTTTGGAAGGTGAAGGGTCTCTGTATAGTAGAGTTGGTAGACACCATAAGTAGAGGCGTAGCCCCAGGCCATCGAGCTGGGAGAGGTCAGTGCGATTCGAATGAATTAACAGCCAAGGACGTGTCAGGATGAGACGTGGAGAGAAGGCTGGCAGTCACTTGTTGGTTGCCAAGTGGATACTGGGGGCCATCAAGTGTTGATACCCATGATGCTGCACTGGGCAACCAGAAACCACTATATACAGAAGCCACTATATTTCAGGCTTTCTCAATGCTTTCTGACTGGGCCTGGAGAATGGCGCAATAAATGAACAGCTAGCATTCTCATATTTGAACTCACCGTTGTGGCATCCTTCTGGCCCTAGTCTCAAACTTTGACTTAAGCAACTGAGCAATTGCGGTTCACTGATTTTGACTTCTCTGCCATTGTCTTCTGAATAAAATGACAAAACGAAAGGAAAGGGGAACATACTTCATGAGATGCCCTGCAAGGACCTGAGCCCATGCTGTCCAGCCGCCATCAGGATAGTCTAATTCGTGGACTGCCTCAGCTATTGCTGGAGATTGCAAGGAATGCTCTGCCTTGGTGGCTACGTCTTGTGTTATGGCGGGAGCTTGGGCTTGGGTGCTGACTTGCTCGTCTCCGCCTTGGCTTCTCTCAAGATCAGGAGTCATGTCGATGATGGGTAATGGACAAAGTCAATAAGAGGAGGCGCAATAAGAAGAAGATACGAATTGCTTGTCGAGAATACTGCAAGGAATGTTTGACGGATGAACAGCCATATTCTATTAACTCAACGGGGACGTTTTCACGCCCTGCGCCCTTCAAACGACATGCACCGTGGCGACATCGGGCAAAATTGGGAGGATCCGCAACTCTGGGTAGTTGGCGCGAAATGAGGCTCTGTAAGCCAGGACGTTGTAGACCAAGTTGTCAGATTCTAAGATGAGAAAATGCTCCCCGAGTTCTGGTCCGATATTGTTCACGTTCATTCAGCCCCCAACTCGGCCGAGCGATGTCACCCACGGCAGGCCAACCCCCACGCCGGACCTCGGAGCCGGAACTGGTTGTTCGAGTGGAGAGACAGAGTGCCGGGCGCCCCCGCACACCCAAGGCGCCGAATTCGGTCGAGGGGCGGCCCCTCCTTCGGGGATCGCCTGTGGCCGCGGGGCTGCATGGCGCGGTGCATGCATGGCCTTGCATGCAAGTATTGGCACAGCAAACCAAGAGAGCTCATTCTACGGGAAAGCGGCTCTCGCCATCGAGTCCAGACCTGCGGCGTGCATGGTAATCAGTTGATGGTCGAAAGTCCATGATCTCAGCGATGAGGTGTCACTGTGGCAGTGAAGGACCGATCAGCAGGGGCCCCTATTCCAGGAGGAACAAGCGGCCAGATGGAGGGTCTGGATCTGCACGCAGCGCCATCCCAGCTCGTATCGCACCGTGGCGTGGGGAAGGGATGTGCAGGCGGCAAGACGCCTGCGCGACCGAACTCCGTGTCGGCCGGGACACCGTCGAGGGGTTAATGCCGGGACGCGCAAGGAGGCGAAGGCGCCATCGGCCACTGGCGTTTCGTGTCGCAGGCGGGGTGGTGAGGACGCTACTAGAATCGGCATGGGAATTGAAGCTTCGAGGACGCTTTCGAAAGGAGCTGGTCACGAGTGATGCTGGGATGGGGGGCGTCGGGAGCGGCCGTCGCATGTAATCAGAGTGAGGGAGGACTAGGAGCCTCGCTTGGTTGCGTTGCCTAGGGGGGGCTAGACAACTAAAAGAAGCGACATGTCGAGAAGAGCAGTCGATGGGGATAGATGATGGGGGTGTGGGCGATGGAAGGCTGAATGGAAGGCCGACGGAATCTTGGGAACAGCCCTGGGCCTGCTCGCTGGCTCGCTGGCCCGCTCGCTGCCTGGCGGAGACCAGGGCAGAGACAAGGGCAGAGACACGCTGGGCTGCGATCGGCTTTTGGGCGTCGACTTGGCACTCTGGCAGTGGAGGCATGTGCAGCAGGTGCAGCAGGTGCAGGGCAGGGTAGGCAGCGGGCAGGCAGGAGCGTCCCAGGTGGTGGGTACAGGAGGGCCAGTGACGGGCGTGATGGGCGCACGCAGGTGGGT
This sequence comes from Verticillium isaacii, assembly GCA_002851775.1. Lineage (NCBI taxonomy): Eukaryota > Fungi > Ascomycota > Sordariomycetes > Glomerellales > Plectosphaerellaceae > Verticillium > Verticillium isaacii. The sequence goes on along the minus strand of NMXN01000005.1, from coordinate 6,268,003 downwards.
TGCAGAGGGGCATTCGGAGGTCTAGGCCCTGGAAGACCGCTGTAGCGGCTCCACAGCTCGCGGTCCCCGCCCATCAGCTGCCTGGGCGCTCTCGCTCTTCCCTCACCTGCCTGCCCGTCGGCAAGCAAACTGCCCTTGCTCTCAGGCAGGTGCCCTGGGGCTGGCAAAGTCAGCAATCACCTCCTCTCGACTGGGCAGCGCTTGCTCGCATTGGGCCTGTGTCTGGTTCAGTTTTTCTGCATCGACACCACCGGGCAATCAGCCAGTCAGTCAGGCAGGCAGTCGGTCTCCAGCATCCGGATGGATCAACACCAGCTTACCGCAACCGTCACCCGCACACCCACGCCCACGCTCACACCCCAATCCCACACTTCCACCCACACGACGCTTCGTTCGAACACACCCACTCACACCCTGACGTCCCTGGTCCCGTTCATCCAATGCACCTCACACCGACCTGATCGAGTCGAGCCACCAACCGAAACCCCGAAACCCCCAATCACCAAGCACGCTCAGCCTGTCACCTGCTGATCTGACCCGCGGATCACCTTGCAGGGCATCTGGGCTGCACCCGCGACCTGCGACACCCCATTGCGACTGCGACTGCCACGCCCGCTGCCACACCTTTCACTCAAACACTGCATCGCGACCTGCGACCGATCCAGCCGTTGCGTCATGAGCACGCTAGGCTCAGTGGCTTCCCCCCCTCCCACCGCCTCCTCGCCCAGCCGTGCCAGCCTACGCCCACGCCCTCGCCCTCAGCGCTCCCCGAATTCTTCTTCTTCCACCCTCTGAAAAAAGATGGACGATGCGACGAGGCTCATCGGGGACCTGCAGCAGAAGCTCGCCCACCTCGACCACAAAGTTGCCGCCTACCGCCAGGACATGGCTACCGAATTCACCAGATACTCGCGCGATCTGCTCGAAAACATTCCTGAAGAAATATCCGCCGACGTTCGCCGAGGCCTTGCCGCTTCTTTATCCCAGTATCCTGCCCTGGGCCCCGAGCTCGAGCGTGCCGATCTCGCTTCGTTGCCTCCTCTCGCCGCCGCCGCCGCCACTCCCACTACGGCCGAGTTCGACGCAAAATCCAACTTGGTTGCCAACGTCGCGGAGCTTTCGCCTCCCCTCTCTGCCCATGCGAAAGACAGCACCGCGGCCACGACCGACCACGACCCTGCCTCGCCGGACCCTCTCCTCGCAAGCCCTACCGACGATCGCGAGGCCCAGCTCCAGGGCGTCTTTACACCCAACTTCCTCCCTCTGATCAACAGGAGTACCGAGCCATCTCCCAAGCCGCTCTCCTCGACGGCACCACCACCCGCAGCCTCGGCCACCCTAGACAGTGCCTCGGCTATGGGCCACAGTAGCCAGCAGGAGGGGAAGCCCGACGGCCTGCGACCATCGACTGCGAACGCCTCCTTGATGCCGAACCGACCTCACCACGAGCGCAAAGGAACAAACGATACCACATCGTCCGGCACATCGGACGCTGGCGAGCACAAGGTCCGCCGGAGCGCGTTGCGGCGCTCTTCCACTGGTGGCTCGAAGCCTCCTCCGAGTCCTCGCAGGGTGCGTTTTGAGTTCGAGGGAGGCGAGGTACTGCCCACGTCCTCGCCCCGCACATCCGAGGTATCCCTCGTTCAATCGCACTCGCTGCATTCCTCCAGTGTGCCGGAGCCGGCACCTGCCCTTGAGGATGACTCGATGAGCGCAGAAGCCATTCTAGGTCCCGACGAAGACAATGAGCCGCCGCCGAAGAAGGTCTCATCGTCCCAGGCGTTGCGTGCGCTTTCTCGGACCCCTCTCGACGCCAACACAATTTGGACGGTGATAAACGCTGACTCGCCTGAACCCTCGTCGGAAAGAAACTCACCCCGCAATTTGGCCTCGCCGACGTCAAGTCGCAGCTCACTCGCCAATTCGCCCTCAAGAAAAGCAAGCATGCCGGAGCCGCCGAAAGACGCCGAACTTACCGTCCCACGCACAAAAAAGCTCCTCAAATCCCCGCCACCCGAGCGGGAAGAGAGAGACAGTGACGACTCCGACTCTTCGGATGATGACTTCCTAGCAATGGCAAAGCCCAGATCATTTGCTAACAAGAAGGCGATTCGCTCGCCGCCGTCCCGATCACCGACGCGCGCCAAGACATCGCCACCGATCTCACCTAGCCCGCAACCCGTAAAATCGACATTAAATGCCACGATGTCCACACAGCAAGAAAAGCCGGCAAGTCCGGTGGTGGAAGCAGAGGAGGAGGGAATTTTTGACTTTGAGGGACTATCATCATCCAAGACTGCGAGGAGGCCAGATCCGATACCAGAAGAGGAAGTGGACGAGGACGAGGCAGACGAGGCCTCAGAAGTCGCAACTGCCAACAGCCATCCGCCGGTCATTTACTCAACATCTCCGGCGGTCAAGATTCCTCCACCGAAAGCGGAGAGATCGGAGCCGCAGGTGCCCGCCCACCTCATGTCGGGCTCGGTGGGATCATACCGGGGCCGCCCCGTCTCAATGCCGGTTGTCAAAGATCCCCAGGTCTACGCCCAGGCCGCTTCTCTTCGGGATGTAAACAGCTTTATCGGAGGTCTCGACGGCGACACCGGCACCGATGAGGGCGACCTGGCGAGCTACCGCGCAAGCGTCGGGCAGACGCTCTTCTCGGGTACGCCACGGAGTCTGACGGAGCGGATGATGATGGAGGATGCCCAGGCGGCGCGCCGGGCGGCAACACAACGACAGCCATAATGCGAGCGCCTATGAGCGTCTCTAATCTGTAAAACTACCTGGGTTCGGAAGGGGGAGGGGCGATGGATTTGTAAAAGAGAGATCTGGAAGCATACTTATCCTAGAGGGGGAACTGGGTGGTTCAAGGCTTCGGCGCTTGGGGTCTTGGTTTTCATGGCTCATGGGGTCAGGAGTACGTGCTGCGTTGGCGGGCGAGGTGCACATGCTGGTTTTTGTTCAAAACTCGAAGGGAGTGAGGCGTTGCAGAGGAAAAGCTGCTTCTACTATCACTAGGTAATATCTGGATATAAGTGCCTCTGTCGTGGCAGATGGTGTTTTCTCTCAAGGACGGTCCTTGTGCCACGTGCGGTGAGGTGACGGATGTCTTAGTTGCGGAGGGACAGCCCGGCAAGGTGAGTAGAGTCTGATCTTGGTCTCGGTCTAGAAAGGCATGTGAGATGTGAGGTATCCTCAAAGACCCCCTGGCTAACATGCGGCAGTCATTGGAATGGTGGGAGCCCTATCACCAACCGTCTCACCTTTCCCGTCGGCATGCTTCACACCCACTGCCTTAACATGCCGAACTATGCTTCCAGATTGACCCTCGCAGGGTCGCTTTGAGGTGGCCACTGACGTTTGAGGCGACCACCGTTGGCGCTGGAGCTGTTGTGGAACCGCCACATATGCTGTGTTACACTCCTCTTTCGCGGCCCGCATATCAGGCTGGTTGGTTGAGCTCGCCTGTCAGCCTGGGCGAAGCACTGCATACGGCACATCATGTGGTTGTCGTCTATTGGGTTGCACGGAGCGGCTGATGCCTGCAAGAAGCAGGGCGCGGTGCAATTCCTCCAGCAATGATTAAGTGGATGTCGGATTCCCTGTTCATTTGACATTGTGCCTAACTGAAGTTGTAGCCGACTTATCGACCGCATTCCCGCAGAGCAGAGGTACATGTCAAGTACAGCGCGCCCGGGCCTTCCGTCTCAGAAAGTCGATGGAAAAGCTTGCTTCAGCAAACTTCGAAGCTGTTCACCGGGTTTAACCGAGGTTTTGGGATACCAGGACCTAGGGAAATGGAGGACTTTCTATCGGCGTGCGCCGAGGGTATTTGCGTATTCCCAGAAGCAGTTGTTTGTGTGACTACACGTGCCGAAAGACTCCGGCATATTCATGTTATCCCTGGTCATATCGCCAAAGTTGGGAGTTATCCTTGTTCACCCGCCAAGTACTACGACAAGATATCAAATGTTTCACGAAGCAAAACAAAACTCAAGTCCCTAGGAGTGGTCCATTGCCCAATTAAAGATACTGGTATGTCTGATGCGGTACACCTTTCCTCTAGCAGAGAGCTGCTTCGTGCAACCACAAGACAACTGACAACCGGCTCTCAAAGTCCAGCCAAACCCAATCAGGAGACCCCACTACGCGGTTCTCAGTCACGCCTCAAGTACTTGAGTCGATGCGCATTGGAGAGCTAGCATTGTTCTACCGGATCTCTAGCGCCGCTGCGAATGTGATCATATGCCCGGGATATCTCACCAATCGTGTTCTCGGGTCTACTGGGTCCGACAACGTTCATTGCTCGCCTGACAGATCGGAGAACATGCCGCGCTTCACCAGCCAACAAGGCTGGCCGATGGATGAAACGACTGTCCATCAAGAACGCCAGGTCGCGTCCGGGTATGCTTACTGTGACTGGCCAATTGCGGGCCTGGCGGACCTCGAGCGACTCGTTGCATGCAGCTCCTTGGATGGGAAGTCCGTCTCGCCAGTCATGGATGGTGGACGTGGAACGTGTTCGAATCTCCTATTGCGCAGGAACGAATGTTTGCCCTGCTGCGTAGGAGCCGCCGTTGGAACTTTGCGCCCTGATCCCAGTTCTCCCCCCCTTACAAGATCACTTAACTGGAAGTGTAGCGTACTCTTCATTTTCTATAGGACACTCGCGAGTGTTTCTGTCTCTACGGAGGCAAATGCTTGCTCATTGGACAGGTCGCACCTGTATTGGAGGCTAGGTTCGCTGACAGTTGTATGGAAGTTGGCACGCCGTCACGGCCAGACGCACCTCTGGATGCCCGTTATAATCATGCCGCAAGACTGAATGAAACGACAGACAGCGCTTCATAAGACAGAAGGCAGCAGTGAGTTACTATATTTGGGATCATTCTACTCAGTGAAAGTCGCAGCACCAATCGCGTCATCTCCAGGCCCCTGCCCAGCCTATCGCTCCTCTCGTGTTCCACCTCACGACATGTCGCTGGGCCGCGGTGCTACCTGGCGTTTTCGGCTATGGTCAAACAAGCCTCAGAATGGCGTGAGTAAGCTCGGTGCAGCACATCATCAGATAACCACTGACGGAGAACTCTCCAATCTGTCAAATGACGCTATGGCCAATGAGACGATGATGCCTCACATCATTCCGGAACTCCGCATTGTCTAAGGTACGGTGCGGTGGTGATGTTCGCATCGGAGCTGAACCAATGATGAGTGCGCCATAAGTAAGACGCCAGGGAGGCCGCAGGTTCACCAATGTTAAAGTTCGAGCTTACTCACGGCGCCGCGAAGGTCGACGAAAACAACCTCATCTCAGTTCTAGCTTTAAACGCCCCAAGTACCTTATATACATGGGCTTGCCCTGTCGTAATACGCACCTCATGGTACCTCTTACTCATTGCTCTAACCCCCTCTGCTTGATTCGCTCGTCAATCACCAGCTCCTCCCCCGATTCAAGTTCAACAACCACGCAACACGATGCCTCTTCCTGCTGATGAAAAGGTCGTTGCGACCGGCCAGGGTCTTCTTGACACCCTCCATGGAATATTCGGGCCGCACCCAGGCTTCCGCCCCGGTAAACCGACCCTTTGGACTGCATCTATCGGCGACCCGGATGCACGACTGACATGAAAGAATAGCTCATGCCAAGGGCACTCTCGTAAGGGGTGTCTTCAAACCGACTGACGATGCTAAAGCCCTTTCCACGGCTCCGCACTTCAACAACTCTGAGACGCCCATCATCGGGCGCTTCTCCAGCTCCACCGGCATTCCACAGCTGCCCGACACGGACCCCAACGGAAACCCTCGTGGCTTTGCCCTTCGGTTCACACTTGCCGAGACGCCTCGCCGCCTCCACACAGACATCATCGCCCACTCGACGCCGTTCTTCCCGGCATACGACGGTGAAAGTGCCCTCGCCTTTTTCAAGTCCGTCAAGGATGGCTCCGTCGGAAGCTATGTCAACACCCACCCAGAGGCCCTAGCCTTTGTGCAGGCGCCCAAGCCCACTCCTGCGAGCTTCGGGAAGGAGAAGTACTTCAGCGTCAATGCGTACAAATTTGTAGCGGCCGATGGCAAGGAGACCTACATCCGGTATCGGATCCTCCCGGTCGCGGGGGAGCAGTATCTCACCGAAGAAGAGGTCAAGGGGAAGAGCGCCAACTTTCTCTTCGATGGCGTCGGCTCCGTGCTAAGCGAGGGGCCGGTTGAGTTCAAGCTTGTGGCGCAGATCGCCGCAGAAGGAGATGTGACGGACAATGCTACGAAGTACTGGCCGGAGGACAGGAAGCTGGTGGAACTAGGAACTCTGAGCTTCACGGGCCTGGTGGATGGTGACGCAGAAGAGCAGAAGAAGCTCATTTTTGATCCCATTCCTCGCGTGGAGGGGATTGAGCCGTCGGCGGACCCGCTGCTGGAGGTCAGGGCGGGATTGTACTTGCTCAGCGGCCGTGAGCGCCGCGCCGCATCGGGGGCAGGTAAGTAATGGGTTTGAAGTAGGGCAATAACTCGTCGTAAGACAGCAAGATATATTGAAGCAAGGCTTACATCGCCAATATGAACTGAAGCCTTCTCCCCTCTCCACACTGCAGCTACTTCGGCCTCACCTTCGCCCAGAGCAATGCCTAGCGCTCGGTACTTCCTCCCTCGAGGTTTTGTCTGAAGCATAGATAGTAGAAATCCAAATGTCGATCCCTAAGGTACTGAGAACTACGAGCTCTCTCGAAGCGAATAACCTTAGCATCATATGTTATTGGCGCTGCGCCCTGAGGTCAATAGACAGGATATCTGAAGCCAGAGAGCGAACGAGCCGCCGGGACGGCGGGCTGCATCGGGGTGGGGCCGGGATGTCACTCGGAGGCCGGGCAATGGTTGAGCCGAACTAACGCATTGGCTACCACCTGATTGGCTCGAGATTCAGTGTATAGCATCATCCAATTCTTCCCACTCATCCCGGCCACCCGTCATCCCACCCTCAAACGTCAAACCCCAGTGTCGCAGTAACGACATAACAACCTGCAAAATGGGCGGTCTCAACCTCGAAGTATTCAAGGTGAATTGCAAAACTCTTCTTCTTCGTGGATTCCCAGCTGACGACAGCAGTTTGGCATGTACCTGATGTTCCCGATCGGCATCATGTACTACTTCGGCACCAACCTTGACGAACGCTTTGCGGTGGCCGGCTACTGGCCCAAGGCTGAGAACTCGCACAAGATCCCCTTCGAGCGCGACGAGATCAAGGAGGAGTACAAGCGCTTGATGCAGCGACAGCGGTATCTCGAGGACTTGAGGAAGAGGAGGGAGGAGCGCGAGGGGGTTTCGCACCAACAGCAGGACGAGTCCTAGATCATACGAGGATCATTCGAAATCCTAGATCATACGAGGATCATTCGAAACTTGATCAGACGAAGGGAAAGAGGCGACGAGAGAACGTTCTTCGTGTTGTTATGGGAAGGGGTCTGCGTTCTAGGGCGTTGGGTTCAAACAAGTCGCGACGGGACACGTTCGATTGATTCTGGCGTTGGGAGGGGGCTTTGTCTGACGAGACTGGGTATCAACATCGCCCCTCACGAGTCCTTAGCGGCTCTTGTTCTACATCCTGTACAAGACTGTACAAATACAAATGTACAACTACATAAAGCGTGTTCACGTGTCAAGGTTCTCCTCGATGCGCGACCAATCCTGATCCGAGACAGAACCTCGGGCGACATTGGCGTAGATGCCTTGTACCTCGGGCTGCTCTTGCAGAGCCGCCAGGAGTTCGGCGAGGCCTTGCGCATCGAGCTCCGTGTCGACCTTGACCTTAGTGTCTTCGTTGGCGGACCATATGATCTCCGAGCTGAGGACACGATCCTCGAAACGAGGTGCTAATGTCTGCATCACGGCCGTCGTCATGTTTGGCTGTGTCCACACGACGATGTTCCCATCCTCGTCGGTCTCCAGATCTTCGGCGCCCGCCTCGATGGCTTCGTCCATGATGTCGTCGACGGTCAGCCCAGGTGTCTCAGCTGGCGCTTCCGCGTCCTTCGGCCCAAAAACGACTCGCCCGAGGCGGGTGAACAAGAAGGTGGCAGAAGATCCCGTGCGCCCCTTGTGCCGCTTGGCGATCAACAATAATTCCTGCAGGCTCCTGCCCTTGCTGTCGGTCTCGCAGTCCACGATCAGTGCCACGCCGGGCGGCATGATGATCTCAATCGTCAGGGGTTCGAGACTTGACCCGGTCGCAGAACGGCCCTGACCGCGCGCGACGGCACCTTCGAGGATGTGCTTCGGGACGCCGGCCTTCTTGGCGGTCGCGAGGGCGGCGGCGACCTGTGGGCTTGTTGCGCCATAGACTGTCGGGGAGCCTGTCAGTGAATGGCCAGATCGTTAAGACGTATGGCAAACGGACGGCGTGAGAAGAGCGCAATCATGCGCGAGGACTCGGCGCGAAGGCCGGTCTTTTGGACGTCGGCGGCACCTTTACGGTGCTTGATCTTCGACCATTTGTTGTGGCCTGATGCCGAGGGTGGTGTGGTGGAGAGTGTGCGGAGGCAATTTCGGCAGAGAGAGGTCTGCCAGAGGAGCCGCGCATTGCGTGGGGTCAAGAAGGAGGAGAATGGTCGCATCTTGAAGACATGGTCTGGCGGTGGTTGAGACTCATCACGAATCTCCAGACTCGAGCTCTAGCCTCGAAATCAAGCCTCGCAGTCGAGGTCGAGCTTAAGCCAAAATAAAGTGGATCATTGCGGGACGCGCTGAAGACAGGTTAGGGTGATGATTGGTAGGCTTGGCCCTGGGGTGATGACATGCTGTACAACCCCTTTAACTGCACTATTTCCATCCCTCCACACCTCACTTTAACTGGCACTTCCAAAGTTGAACTGACGGGAGCCTGAACCAACCTCATAACGCACCCACCCTTTGGGTAATACAACACGTATCCTCCCTCGCCACCACGACGGCATACTCCCTCACGTCTACTCATGTCGTCAACAGAGCCCTCGGGGGCTCACGGCGGATCCAATGGCGACCCCGCCGCGCCAGTACCGCCCACCACAGCTTCCAGCACCGCCTCCGCCAACCCAGAGCTCGACCTCCCCAAGTTACAATCCCTCCCCTCCGACCAGCAACAGCTCTTCCTCCTGACCTCGGTCGCCGCCCTAACGAAACATGTTCTCGCCCTCTCCGATGACGACTGCACTGCCCAGCAGTTCTACCTCAAGAAGGAGGTCTTCCAGATCATCAACCTCGTCGCCCCCCAACCCACCCGCGTCATAAGGAACAACCTAGGCAAATGTCTGGCCCACATCTTCGGCCAGGGCGACCGCAAGCTGCTCTTCGAAACCATCAACGACCTTGTCAGCATCATACAGGGAGGCAAGGGAAAGGCCGAATCGTCGCAGCGCGCGAAGCATGCGGCTGTCGCGTGTCTCGGCGACGTCTTCGCTTCTGCGGGAGACAGCGCCATCGGCCTCCACTCCATCGCTTGCAGCGCCATGCTGAGGCTGCTCAAGCTTTCCTCCAACCACGCTGGACTGAGGGCCGCCGTCTTCACGTCTCTGGCCAAGGTGGTCAAGATGGTTGAGGGCAGCGTGGACGAGACCATCGCCAGGGACATCTGGAAGCAGGCCAGGAGCTTCGCGACCAGCGACAAGGGCGCTTTGGTTGTCGTGTCGGCTTGCCGCTGCCTGAAAGCTCTTGTTCGGCACACAGCCTACTTCGAGGTTTCGACCGACTTTGATAAGCTGCAGACCGTCATCTTCAAGGCCATCGACTCGCCTTCCATACAGGTTCGGCACGCTGCTGCCGACACCCTCGCCGAAGCCATGCTGCGCGGATACAACGAGTCGGGAGCGGCAGAGGCGGCACCCAAGAAGAAGGCGAAGTCCAAGGCTCTTAAGCGGGCCAGCACCATGCCCAGCAACTTGCAGGACGAGGATGACCTCCCTCCGTCGCGATCGGAGAGCCCAGCGCCGAGTGGAAGGAAGGGGCAGACACTCGCTCTCTCTCTGGTGGATATTCTGAAGATTCTATCCGGCCACTACACCAAGTTGTCCACTTCGAACAGGGCGAGGGCTGCTATCGGTGTCTGCTACGGCAAGCTGTTCAGAAAGCTCGGAGAGAAGACGGTCGAAACCAACTTCCTCAAGATTGTCGATAGTCTGTCAGTTGACGTCTTGGGTCAACCTAGCATCATGAACAACAGATACCGCCTCCTGATTTCACGGCGCATCGTGGACACCATCCTCCAGGACATCATTGGCAAGAAGATTCTCGGCGAGTCGGGCCAGACTTCTGCGGCGAAGGCGATAACCAGCGACATCATCAAGAACTACCCCCAGGCTCTACCTGAAAGGCCTGAGCCATCGAAACACACCTTGATTACTGCACTGGGAGTAGTCGCATCGCTTGTCAAGAGTCTGGGATCGGCAGCAAACGGCTTTGCAGAGGCCTGCCGGGATGGCTTACTCGGCGTTCTGCAACACCCGAGTTACTCTGTCCAGGTCCATGCCTCGGCATGTATGAAGGCACTTGTGCTTGCTTGCCCTCAGCAGTTGTTGCCTTGTCTTTCTGTCTGCATGAACAGTATCAACCGAGAGCTCTCGATTCTGACGACGGGCCGCAACTCGCCCCGACGATGCGTAGGATATGCGCACGGCTTGGCAGCAACTCTGAGCGCAAGCCCTTCGCGGCCCTTGTACGGATCCGTCGATATTAACAGCCGGGTGCTCACAATGGCGACAAACTTGCTGAAGTCGAGCGGACAGTCAGAGCTTCGAGTCTCTAGCACACAGATCCAAGTTGCCTGGATCATGATTGGCGGCCTGATGTCCCTCGGACCCAACTTCGTCAAGATTCACTTGTCGCAACTACTACTTCTTTGGAAGAACGCCCTCCCGAAACCTCTATCCAAGGACAACACCTCCCACCGTAGCTTCTTGGAAGCCTCATTCTTGACGCACGTCCGCGAATGTGCCCTCGGCTCCATCCTAGCCTTCTTGCAGTTCAACAGCCGGCTACTCACGGTGGATGTGTCCAAGCGCATAGCGACCATGCTTCAGAACACAACGGCGTTTTTGCGTTCTCTCCCCGCCAAGAAGATGACGGACGACGTTGCGCAAAGGCTGACTCCGGCCCTCCAGTTGCAAGATCTGGACATGATGGTACATCGACGGGTTCTGCAGTGCTATACCAAACTGGTGAACCTCAGTCCGGCCGGTGGCAGCGAGGCACTTCTCCAGTCGAACCTCCTTACCATGGCTATTTCACTGTTCGCCGACCCCGAGAATTACGCCCCTAGCTCCTCCATCAGTGCTTCCATCGCAAATGCAGCCGCCAACTTCGAGACCGTCTGGGACGCCGGTGATAACTCCGGATTCGGCCTGACGGGCTTGATCTCAGGCTTCGACATTCGAAATTTACCAGGCCAACACGAGTCCTCGATCGAAGAGGGAACGGCTCTCCAGGACAACACTCCTGATGAAGCCATCGACAGGCTACTCCTATCACCAATTTGCGGCAGCCTGGAGCACGATGCGTCGCTGCTCTACATTGGCAACACTGAACCGGAGTCGTGTGCTCCCGACCCACCAGCGACGGAGGTCATCAACATGGCCATTCAGCTGTTCGCATTCGTCTTCCCCTTGACCCCTGCCAAGGTCCAAGAGAGCATTCTCGAGCAAGTCAAGACATTCATGTCTGCTGGATCTTTGCAAAGAGACCCCGGCAGAAAGGCCGCCATCAATGTCAACGTTTCTCTTGCGGTCTATTCGACTCTCCGTGTCGCTGCCAAGGAAACGCAGGCGCCCTCTGGCGATGTCACGAACTTGGCCGTGGAAAAGCTGCTGCAGGAGATGCTGCGCGACTTCATCATCGACGGAGACCAGTACGTGCGCAGCATCGGCTACGCCGCGGTGGCCAGGCTTTGCAACGCTTGCGGCAATGCCTTCACAAATCACGAAATCAAGTATCTTGTGGATACCATCGTGGCAAACCGAGAGCCCAGCGCAAGAGCTGGCTGTGCCATGGCCATGGGATCGATCCAGAAGCAGGTCGGCGGCATGGCTGCTGGCTATCACCTGAAGACCGTACTCGGCGTGCTGATGTCTCTATGCAGTGACCCGCATCCGATGGTCCATTTCTGGGCCCTCGAGGCGTTGGCGTTGACAGCGGATGCGGCAGGGCTCAGCTTCTCTACCTACGTGCCGGGAACTTTGGGCATGCTCGTTCAGTTGTACGTCTCGGACACACACAATGCAGAGATTTCGTCTGCGGTGACCATGAACCTCGAGATGGACACATCGACCACAGCTGCCCTGGCGCGTTGTGTCGATTCGCTGATCAACGTCCTGGGACCGGATCTTCAAGATTCCACAAAGTCAAGAGAGCTCATCCTCAGTCTCGTCGGCCAATTCCAGGATGAGGATGATTTGCAAGTACAGAGGGCAAGTCTCAGCTGCCTGGAGCACCTGTCCCTCTACGCCCCTGGCTATATGGAGTTTGAGAAATACGTCAAGCTTCTTCAGCATTTCTTGAACTCCGAGTTCGCCGCGCTGCGGGATGTCGCGGTCGATGGACTGTACAGTATGATGAAGCGAAACCCGGAGGACGTCATCAAAGCGGCGGACAAGGGCTTCGAAGACGAGCTGTGGCTCGTCCTCGACACTGTGCCAACACACGACGGCATCCGCAACATTCTTCGCAACTGGCTGCGACAGACCTCCCTAGCGGAGACGGAGGCATGGCTTCAGCGCGTGCAAGGTGTTCTCAAGATGACGCGGGCTAAGCCCAAGAATGATTCGGACGCGAGCAAGACGAAGTCGGGCGGGCTGCCTGATCTAAGGGATGAGGAAGTCGCTGGCTTTGCAGCTGCGCTGGGCGCTGCCAAGGACGACCCCGATACCAAGGCTGCATCGGAGGTTGAGCCTCTTCGTTGGCAGGTCATGACCTTTGCCATCAGCTGCATTGATGACATATTCGTCTTGGTCAATAAGGACGTCGCGACGAACGGAGAGTCTGCTGCCCAGACGGCCTTGCAGGGCAGAATCGCAGATGTTGTCAAGATGGCCTTCTCCGCCTCGACGTCTAGCGTCGTGGAGCTGCGTATCTGGGGCCTGAAAATTATCGGAGATGTTCTCAAGATGTTCGGCCGGTCGCCTGACCCCGACTTTGAGGAGGCTATGTTATTGGAGCAGTACCAGGCCCAGATCAGCTCTGCCCTCACACCCGCTTTCGCTGCCGATTCATCCCCCGAGCTGGCGTCCGAGGCTGTCAATGTCTGTGCCGGCTTCATCTCGACCGGCATCGTGACTGACGTCGACCGAATGGGCCGCATCCTGAAGACGCTGGTAACGGGTCTGGAGAACTTCTCCAAGGAGAACGAGAACGCTGGCATTGGCGACCTCAAGGGTCTCAGCTCCAATGCCCAGGTCATGGTCAAGATGTCGGTTTTCTCGGCTTGGGCAGAGCTCCAGGTTGCGAGCTCGGAGCAAAAGTATCTCTTGGAGGTTCTGAAGCCTCACATTGGCACACTGACACCGTTGTGGCTCGAGTCGCTCAGAGAATTCGCCAGGCTGCGATTCGAGCCGGATATTTCCATGACTCTGGGGCCCCCTTCTCTGTCTGGCAGTCTCGACACCATTTACGCTGCTCTGAACCGCGAGACGCTACTGAAATTCTACCAAGAGTCGTGGCTCAAGCTCGTGGACGCCATTGCCAGCTTGATTGAGCAGGACAGCGAGTTTGTCTTCGACGCCCTCGACGGCAAGGAGGTTGACGGCCCCGCTACGAACGGCAGCGGCAAGGGCCCCGACATCAACTACCGCGATGAGCCCGTTGCCTTCTTCTTCGTCCTTTTCGGCATTGCCTTCGAGGCTCTCGCGACTCGCCCAGGGCAGACGGATTCGTTGGCCACACAAGAGCAGAATCTGGCCATCCTCCAGGCCCTCAAGAAAATCCTGCACCCGAGTGTCTCTGGACATGCTATCTACCGTGACGCCATCTTCTCCGAGACGATGGATCTGCTTGACCGCCTCGTCCTGACAGAGGGTCTTGACGTGCAGGGCGTCATCGTGGAGATCGCCCGGGCTCTCTGCGTCTCGCACCCCTCTGCGCGCAAGAAGAACGCCGCCGAAGACGGGAACCTTTCCGACGACATCGACCAACTGTTCGAGCTCACACGCATTATCGTGCTTGTCTTATCCGGTCTCCTGCCGAACCTCACTGGCGAGAACCAGCCAATCCGCCACCAGATGACGGAAGAGGCTATCCTGCTCATCAGGTCGGCTCTCAACGCCCTCGTCGACGCAGCGGAAGTGTTCCCCTCCATCATCAAGACGGACCTCCACGCCTGCATCATTCACATTTTCGCCACCACTCTCGCCGCCCCGTCCTGCCAGGATGTCATCGTCGCACAGTCACTGCCCACCCTGAGGCGCTTCATCACCAGCGTGTCTGGCTCGCGGAAACCGGTGAGCAAGGATGAAGCATCGCCGACGGACGTTCAGCTACAGGGATGCCTGCGTCGTTTCTTGTCAATCTACCTCAATGCACAAAAGCGTGAGGCGTCGACTTCGCTCGCCTGCGTTAAGAATTGTTTGCTCGCCATCACCATCCTGTTCACCGCCGGAACGAATCACCTGGGAGCAAACGAGCCGCTAGTGGCTCGGTATCTGGACGAGCTGGTCGACTGTCTCACGGATCGCATGGTGAGTCTCATCCTCCACACCCCCTTTCGTCCTCTGTGACAGGTGACATGTCACACTCTGTTGAACACTGCACTTCTCCCCCTGCCCCCTCCATCTGGAGCCCAAGGACCGGGTTACACTGACACGCAACCTTCCCAGACGGCCAAGATAGCAGCAAACTGCATTCGCTCGCTCTTCCTTCAGCCGAACCCCACGGCCGCTGACCAGAGCCTGGCGCGTTACCTCCTCCCGCGGCTCATCGCATTCGTGACCAACACCGATCCGGAAGACCCGGAACGGGCCCGCGCCCTCGTAGCGCACACCCTGACGCAGTACGCTGCATCCTTCGCAGCGGTCGGCAAGCGCGACCGCACGACGGCCGCCATGGCCCTCGTACTGCCGACGCTGCTGGCGCGGGCGTCGGCTGAGGGCGAGGAGGCGTACCAGGACACGGGCGCCCGGCTGCTGGAGCTGGCGCACGCGGACCAGCCCACGTTTAGGGCCATCGTGGGGGCCATGAGCGAGGCGCAGAGGGGCTTCCTCGAGGAGGTCATCCGAGCCGGCGGCCGTGCGGCGAGCGAGGCCAGAAATGCCGACAGTGGGGGCGCGGGCGGCGGCAGCGGGGGCCAGCCTACCATTGCGCTGAAGATGAACTTTGGGGGCTGAGCCGGGGAGGGGGAAGGCATGCCGGCTGCCTCTCTGTTCCAGGACAGGGAGGAAAGACAGGGGTGGATGGGGGAAGGGGCCTGATAGGGGAGGTGCGGGAGGTGCTGAGGAATCAAAAATGCCAGCTCCCGCGGGACATGGTCCTCGATGGGCAGGGCAGGGTAGGGTAGTACCCAAACCGATGAATTTACGTTTTTTTTTTTTTTTGAAGCTCATTCACCGCCGCCGTATGCTGCCGAGTCGGGAGCAAGGATTCAAGGGGAGGACTGCGGGCATCACGGGCGGATGATGGACCGCGAGAGGAAAGAGGAGAGGGCTGGGGCATCATCCTGTTGATTCATCCTCTGACACTCTCCGGCCAGACGCAAGGAGACAACGGCACGGTGAACGAAATCGTGTAACTCAGGCCGGACCCGACCAAACCTGTTGAAGAAAGTCGAGGCGAGGGAGCGAAGGGATCGTGATGGATAGGGGGGGGGGGTTGCTGGCGGCCGGTCATCGCTGGGAGGGGGGGGGGGATTTGGATGCGGTGGCGTGTGATGCGGGCATCCGTGAAGCGTGCGGAAAATTCGTGTGTCTCGGTGAGCACGTCAGATGCGATTCTGCCAACCGGGGTCCTGGATCGCGGTCCCCACGGGTGGGTGCAGCGGACGGGGAGGTGAGCGGCCGTCGTTGACTCGGCGGGCTGAGTGGGGGCCAGAGGAGTTTGCCGAGCGTCGGATCAGTTTCTCAGACGTAAAGGATAGGGGAGGGAGGGGTGGTTCCGGCGAAGCAGGCTGCCGTTGGGAGAGCGGTTGGTTGTCTGTTGAGTCGTCGGTGGGATGTGACTTGAGAGCTGATGAGAGAGAGACCCAAGACAGCGCAACAGGCGAGAGACGAGGACACAGCCAGAGTGTCCCGCATGTCAGCAACGCCCGAGCACAGCCAAGAGAGAGAGAAAGAGAGAGAGAGAGAAAGTCGGTGAATTGTTGAGGAGGAACGGCTTCCTTGTGCTCGTATCCTGCCCTCGGGCGGCTACAGAACAGACGAGGGAGGGCCTTGGCCGAGGGCCTCGCCGTGTCTGATGGGTGACGAAAGGGGATGAAGGGGGTATATCACGGCCTCTATTACCTGCCCGTCATACCTGTCAGCAGGCAATCTTTTCGTTGCGACACGTTCAGCCCCCGACGTGGTTCAGCAGGAAACCCCCGAAGACCACATGGACATTCCTGGGACAAGAATGTGACGTGCCCGCCTGCCCCATCGGGGACGTGACGGCGGCGGTGTAGCGTTGCTATCACATGTAGGTACGCCGTTTATTGAGTGACATTGGACGGCGGCGTCGACAACTGCGCGACGTGTGTGAGGGGGGAGGGGAAACGCCCCGGAGATAAAACGTGCCACAATTCCATGCCGAACATAAGGTACCTAGCAGACAAAGCATCGGGACGGGAGACAAGTAAAAAAGAGATTCGCCTCGACACCCTTGCAGACCTCGGAGCCGGCTCCGGTGCCTATCATCGACCGCCACACTACGTCACCTCCCGTCCTCAACGTGCTGCAGAAGCTGTCAACTCCCTTCTCATTCGGCACGCCCTCTTCCCCCCCTTGTAAGCCAGAAGATCGGCAAACTGGAAATGGGTGCCGCACGGCGCAGCCTGCAGCCCGCGACACATCTGCCTTCACGGTCACCGCGCCCCGGGGCGTCCAACCGGCGCCTGGCACCCCCGGGACGTGGCTGCGATACCCCACCACCGGCGCCGGCCGCCCACATGGGCAGCCTGCTTGTCGGTCGTCGCGACGAGTCGGGGCTCGGGGAGCGGTGGGGAGTTGGTGCGTCGCACAGCAGGGGAGGCGATATCAGGAGGCGACCTCCAAAACGTCAAACGACGAGATCGTCCATCGCCCGGTCCAGCCACGAAGTCTACGACTTCAGCCCTCGGGTTTGATTAGTCGTGAAGTGTGAAATATCAAGGAAAGTGGAAAAAAAATCAAGATCGTGTCTTCACGTAGCTAATAAAAAAAATAAAAAAATATCCCGTCGTAGACAGTCTGGTCCCCCCCGTGAAACGCCTGCTTCGCTCCCCGCCGTCAGCCCCCTTGCTTGTCAAACTCCCTTCCCCCCTACCCCCTGAACATAACCCCCCCCAGACTCACGCGTCTCTTCGCCGCGGCCGGTCAGGCGAGCTCGATGCCCGGCTTGACCCGTTGGCAATGATGGGTGGGCTCCTCGCCCGGTCGACGCACCCCCTCCCCTTGCCCGTCTTGCTCTTGCTCTTGCCTTTGGTCGCCGCGGCGTCCTTCCTGTCGTTCCTCGGCGGCTTGTCCCACTCCTCGTACTGATGGCGGTGATCGAACTGCGGTTTCTTGGCGACCCCCTCGTTGGCCAGCCGCACGTCGAGGACCCTCCGTAGGTAGGATTGGCCATGGAGGTCCTTGACCACTCCCCGCGCCGCCGCGGGCGTCTTGAACGTCGCGAAGATGTGCCCTCGCAGGCGCCCGTCCATGTCGCGCGGAAACTCAATATGCTGGAGCTGATGCTTGTCTTCTGTGACCGTCTTGAGGGACGTCTTGATCAGTCGTCTCAGCTGGTCTTCCGATGAGCTTTGGCCGAGATGCTTGACGATGATCTTACGCTGCTCGGTGGCCAGCAACCCACCTGGCGTCATGGATGAGCTGTAGGGCTCGGCGCGGGCGGTCGTAGTCTCTGTATCGCCGCTGTAGAGTGGCCCGTCGTACACGGGGTACTGCTGCTGCTGATATTGCTGCTGCTGCACGGGATAGTCGTACGGAGGGGTTGGGATCTGCGTATCGCCCTCCGCGTCGCCTTCGAAAGGGCCGGTCTCTCCAACCTCCGAATAGTCCAAGTCGCTCATGGTTGGAAAATAGTACCTGTCCGTCGCGGGCTCGGCATGACTGGGAGCTGGCGAAGCAATACCTGGGTAGGGCGAATAGGGAGGGCCAACCGGTGGAGAGGATGCGGGCCACTGCAAATCGTCAGCATAGTGATCAATGCTCGCTGTCTGTCGCCTTCTCCGTCTGGATCGAGCTGTCGTGGTGTTTTTACTTGGCCTTGGTATGACGAAGTCATTGGTGAAGGCGCCGGGTTCCCCGCCGCCCCGTACGAGTACACGGCCGCGGGCGATGTGCGCGGGATAGGCGGTAAGTGAGTCAACTTCTTCTTCGGTCGTGTCGGCTCCACAATGAGCTCCTTGATCTTGATTCTCTCGGTGGCGTTACGCCCATCGGCAATGATGCACCTGCCGCCAAACTCGCAGTGGTCGAAGTGCGCTGAGAGAAAACGTTAGGGGGTGAGCAGGGCAGCGGGGAGCGTGAATTCGCACCTAGCGCTCGGCGGAAATTCTCCTCCCCCCTAAATCGAGCCCAACCTGAGGTGCTGCTGTTGAAGATCTCGACATGCTCAACCACGCATGTATGTCGAAGCCAGTCCTTGAGCGCGTGCCACGAGGTACCGAACGGTAGCTGGTCGCGTTAGTGCCAGTCCCGTAGACTTCATTCAGCCCCTCGACCGCTCGGGGAGCTCACGAACGTTGGCAATGGTGATATAGTATATTCCCGTCTTGCACCCTGGCTCTACATCTCGCTGGATGCTGTTGGCGGCGCTTGTCATGGCTCCTGATCGGGTGAGAACCTGCACAGGACGTGGTACTCTCCTAGAACCTCGGCCCCGGCTGCTGATCGGCCGGTTCTGTGTGACGCTGAGAAGAAAACGAATCCTATGTCAGATGACACCCGACGCAGCGATGATCAGGGGCAATGCGACTGAAGTCAAGTCTGACCCGAATGGATCTCGGGAGAAGGATAACAATGAACGATATCCCAATGACGATACAGAAGGACGGAGACATCATAGTGAGGGACGAACGCTCAGTCTCCCTTATATACCTTGGGACGTTGACTTTGACTAGGTCCCAAGGAGCAGGCATCGATGGTAGATCAGACAGGGTTTGCGAGAGAGAACGATTCCTGCTTTGGGTCCAATAAAGTGACAAGGCCTTCTAGCTCAGGCTAGACTGCTTGACGACATGCAGCGAACGCGAGGACCAGGTGGCCAGCGGGTGCAGAGCGTCGCGAAAGTCGCCCGCCTGGACTGACTGGAAGGGTACCGGTACTCGCACCGGCACATACGCGTTGTCTCCATTAGGAAAAGGCAGATGATAGCTGCTGTGAGGTGGTTTGCGACTCCTCCGCATACCAGCCAGCGTCTAACCCTGCGCTTCGGCAGACGCACTCATGATGACCGAGTGGAGCAGGCTGCCGCGTGCTGTGTGCATGGGCTGTACTGTATGCGGCGGGCCTTGTTTGTATTGCCCATGGTCATCCGGTGAGGCGTGGGAGGCAACAAGCGGCCCAAAGATGATCGGCATGCTGGCACAGTTCCATCCAGGGTCTGGACCGCCAGGACGCCATCGGCGTCACCTCTCCATCCCAAACCCAGTTGTTGGCCTGGAGGAGAGACGTGGGATGAGGATGAGGCACGTTTGCCTGCCCGTCGCTCCCCTTCATATGAACCGGCCTACCTGCACAGCGGGTGCATCGTGACCGCGCGAGGCCTACTTCTCAGACAGAGAGAGCGTGGCTCAATTCGGAACCCGTGGACCGGGCTCGCGGACTCCAGAATAGTCCTGATGAGCCCCCGAAGGAATCCAAGGATTACCCCGCGGGTGTTGGCTGACGAGTGGAGGAATCGAGGTGTGGTAACACCGGGTGGTCGTGCAGACAGGGGATGTCAATGCTGGCGAGTTGATCTGGTCTGTCCGGGTCCGGAAGCTAACCCTGCCAAGAACAAAGCATGTGGGAGACTTGAACCGGGACAACCGGTTCCTTGTCCCCGGTTAGTTAGGACGTCCCTGGATTCGGTCGACTGGGGCACCAGGCCCCTGCTGTGCCGCTCGGAACAATCAAGGCGTTCTGACCGGCCTTGACCTGGAAGTCAGCAAGGCCGCCGCTGATGAGTCTTTGTATCACCAGGCATATTGGGTCATTTGGCTATGGCAAAAGCCATTTCTGCTCCCTACCGCCTTTCCACGAAGCTTGCATCCGCTAATGCGGCTAGCAGGACTCGTCGCAGTCGTGAGAAGGGTTGTTGCCATTTCTTTTTCCCAGATCACATCAGCCAGCCAGCCAGCGTCTGCAGAACGGCACACACTCTTTCTCGTCGTTTATGACAGCCCCTGTTGGGTCTCCAATTGGACCCAGTGTGGCCTCCCCGCGAAGAGCCAACGGCTCGGCGATTCGAATTAACTCGCCCGCGCGCACCTTGCCTTTGACGGGATTCCCTGCTCAATGATGTCGTATCCTCCACGATCCTTGGTCACCCTCCAGCCTCTCCCGAACTAGGATGAGACTCGGTGAGTATCCACATGCCCCAAAGAGCGTTGTGCAGTATGATGCGCGCTTCCTTGGCCGCATTGCTGGTTGATCTGGAGGGGCGCGGAACCCTGTCGACTATGATTTCCTAGACCCTCGGGGTTGGAAACATTCCAAATGCCGGGGCTGCACCTTGATCTTCCGCGGCGGCAGGCCAAGTCGCGACATGCCTGCGAGCCCGTATTCCTGGGTTGCGCTCATCCAGATCACAATCAACCGGAGTGCAGGTCTGACCCATTTGGGCTGGACCGCGTTTGCATGCCCGATCTCACATTCTCCTGAAGGAAAACGTGTCGTCCATGGCTGAGATGTCCTCGTTGGTCACAGAGGCCGACGTCACATCTAGGCCGTGAACTCGTGTGAGATCTGACGGAGTTTCGACTCTGCTCGAGTCGAACGTTACGTCACCAACAGCCGCATCCCTCCACGGGGCTGTGTTGTGCTCCGACTCCCCAAGGCTGGCCAATATGCTATGCGTCGAATCGCCAAGCAGTAACACCGCCGACTCTTCTGGCCAAGCGACCCATGCAACTCGCGGCTTGCCAGCAGACTTGGAAGGGGGCAACTGAGATGCGAAGTCCAAGGCGCGGGGCCCGTCTGACAATGGGTCCCATGTGAAGGCGAGACCACCGTAACCGTCGCCTTCGCAGCTGATCACGAGGAGCTCCCGGATACTGGGGTGCCAAGAGAAGCTGGACACACTTCCGTGGAAGATCAGGACCGCCCGAAGCTCCGACGACGGCAGGTCCCAGATCCAGATGGTGCTGGGCGAGTCTTCCATTCTCGTGGCTGCAAGTACAGAAGACGAGTCGAACGAGGCCGCTGCACAGCCCGCCTTCAGCTCCAGGGGGCTACTGCTGCTGCTTGCTGAACGAGTGGGCGCCGTAACGGACTGCGTGGCTTTGACGAAGGTGTGTGCTGGGAGACCGGACTGGTCGAGACCGACTTGTTCCTGCCAAATCTGCCTGTCATGTCAGCGTGGAAACAGTCTTGGCGGCGTGCCATCCGAGATGAAAGGTGTCTTTACCTGGACAGTATCCTTGGGGACAATGAGACTGGGGTGCTGGAGCCGCAAGACATCCGTGACTGCAGCAAGGTCTAGGATGTAGACGTTGCGAGTGTGGTCGCACACTGCAGCACGGCTCGCGTCCGAGCTGACCTGGCAAAGCTTGACGCCTGCGCCAAGCTCGCAATCTTGGCCGTCGCTCGTGGAACCCGGGGGTCCAGACCACTCCTTGAAGAGGTGTCCGTCGGGTGTGTAGAAGAGCAGTTTGTGTCGCTGGGATGCAGATTCCCAGAGCACAAGCCATCGGCCGTCGGGAGTCCACTGTACGCTCTGGGCATCGACGGTATCAGGATACCACGAGCGTTGCACCTCCCAGGTCTCCGGGCTGTGGATGCTGACAACATCCTTGCCGGCTATCCTGGTCATCATGGCGAGGTGGCCAGTCGTAGGGCGGAAGGAGAATCCTCGCGGGGCTGAGGAGGCATGGTGGAACTTTGGATTGTTGATCTCGATGGATCTGGACGCGGCCAGGTCGAACACGGTAAACTTGAGACCAAATTGTGTGGAAACGCAGACCTCAGAGTCGGTGGCGCCGAACCGGACCAAGGTAGGCCGGGAGGTGGCCGAGGCGGGAACCCGCAGGGTGGCGTGGAATCCTCGCTCGACGGCAGAGAAGACGTGGATCTGGTCAGCAAGGGCCACGAGCAGCCTAGCAGATGATGGTGACCATTGGAAAGAGAAAACCGGGCCCGCAAGATCGGAGGGAAGACTGATGGTGTTGATGGTCTCCAGGCTCTGAACCGAGCGAACGTTGATCTTGGAAGGGAGCAGCGTCGCAATGAGCGTTCCGTCAGGGCTCGGTTGACAGTGCGGGGAGGCTGTGGCGGATGTCAGCACGATCTAACACCGGTACCCATCATTAGCGGCTGCCTTACACTTGAAGGCTCGGGTGAAATGCATTGCGATGCAGGCGTCGCTGGCTAGCAACGACGGTGATGGTGACGGGGGATGCTGCGGAAATTGTGGTGAGATTCTTTTCGATTGGACTACAGGTAACAGCTGGTCCTTGAAGAGAACACCGTAAGGATAGGTAGATAGGATTAGCTGATACTGTTCGTAGATATCCACGGAAAAGATGGCGTTCGCAGTGAAGGTAGACAGGCAGCCAGAGACAAACAAAGTATCGCGAGGCAGGAGCTCACCTGGGTACCAAATATTGATCCATTGCCTGATCAAGCTAGCGCGGGGTAACTGCCCCTCACCGAGCACCGGGCTGGCAATTCGATCCACCGTGCACTGACCGACTAACCCCAGGCTCACCTTGAACTCACCGAAGTGGCTTTCCCCACCGGAAAGCGGCCTTCTCCGTCCCATCTCCGCCAGCAAGGGCGACAAGCGTGTCGCAAACGCCCTATTATTAAGCCCAGGCTATCACTAAGGTAAGGCATGGTAGGGAGCTTACCCCAGACCTTATCGCCACACTGTTCTGACTCAATTCAACGACACGACATAGTGATATCACAAGCAATATATCAACTTCATCTTCTTTAACAACATCGGTGGTCGGCTATCTCCTGATTTCATTTTATCTACAATCCGCTGCGTGATTGGATATCTCATTTGCGCCCATGACTTGAACGAGGAGGTCCAGGTATCCCTTGCTTCACAGCATCGCCTCTCACATCCCATCCTTTCAGCACATGCTTCGTGCGACGACCACCATGAAGCAGAGCCTCTGGGCTCGGTTATCGACCGCAGGCCATCGAGCCTCGCGTCAGCAGCCGACGGCGAGCATATTCGGACGAGTTGCGACGGCACCAAGACATATTACCACGGCGGCCACACCGTTGGCGACATCAGATCCCCTGCCTCATCACGCACCGTCCTCCTCCACCTCCACACGCCGCGATGCCCTTCGTGACGCGAAACCCTTTTCCGACTTTCTCACCGACAACTTCAGCCGCCAGCATGACTACCTTCGCATCTCCGTCACCGAGCGCTGCAACCTCCGCTGCGTCTACTGCATGCCCGAGGAGGGCGTCCCCCTCTCCCCCAGCCGCGACATCCTCACCACCCCCGAGATCGCTCTCCTGTCCTCCGTCTTCGTCAGCCAGGGCGTCTCCAAGATCCGCCTCACCGGCGGTGAGCCCACCGTCCGCCGCGACATCGTCCCCCTCATGCGCCAGCTGGGCGCCCTCCGCCCGCACGGCCTCAAGGAGCTCTGCCTGACCACCAACGGCCTCTCCCTCCACCGCAAGCTCGACGCCATGGTCGAGGCCGGCCTCACGGGCGTCAACCTGAGCCTCGACACCCTCGACCCCTGGCAGTTCCAGATCATGACCCGCCGCAACGGCTTCTCCGCCGTCCGCAAGACCATGGACCGCATCTTCGAGCTCAACCGCGCCGGCGCCGGCATCAAGTTCAAGATCAACTGCGTCGTCATGCGCGGTCGCAACGACCGCGAAATCGTCCCGTTCGTGGAGATGACCCGCGACAGCGACGTCGAGGTCCGCTTCATCGAGTACATGCCCTTTGACGGCAACCGCTGGAACGAGGGCAAGATGCTCGGCTACGCCGAGATGCTTGACCTCATCCGCGCCGCGCACCCGGGCGTCGAGAAGGTCCGCGACCACAAGAACGACACGAGCAAGACCTGGCGCGTGCCCGGCTTCGCCGGCAAGATCGGCTTCATCACGAGCATGACGCACAACTTCTGCGGCTCCTGCAACCGCCTGCGCATCACCAGTGACGGCAACCTCAAGGTGTGCCTCTTCGGCAACGCCGAGGTGTCGCTGCGCGACATCCTGCGCAAGTCGAACGGCGGGGAGCCCATCGACGAGCAGGCGTACGAGGCCATGAAGCAGATCGAGATGGACAGGCGGCAGGGCCTGGCCGGCTCGGGGCAGCCCCTGGGGACCGCGCTGAACGAGGCCGAGCTCCTGGACATCATCGGCATGGCGGTCAAGCGGAAGAAGGAGAAGCACGCGGGCATGGAGAACCTGCAGCACATGAAGAACAGGCCCATGATCTTGATAGGTGGGTAACGGCCATTTTCCTTTCTTCCGGGCGGTCATTGCATGAGACGGCGTTGGGAGGGGAGGACGGTACAGGCACGGCTCAGGGGCCCCAAATTTGATGAGCGATGACATTTCTTATGAAGGGAGCTAAATAGCCGGATGTAGATTCTAAATCAACCACGCGCTCCCCAGCTTCACGTCCCGGCCTGAAAAGGTGTACTGGGACCGCAATCCCGACGCCGGGTACAATCTCATCCTTCCTGCGTCAGGCATCACGTCCTCTGCCCAGCCATCTCCTCGCCACGTCGTCCTCCCAGCTATCTCAAGCCCGTCTCTACTCAACCACCATCCTTCGCCGAGATCAGGATGACGCCTCTCCCAAAAAGCTCACCCACGTCTCCCCCTCTGGCACAGCCCACATGGTGTCCATCTCGTCTAAAACGCCGACCTCTCGTGTCGCCAAGGCCGCCTGCACCATAACCTTCACCACCTCTGAGCCCCTCCGCCTCATCGCCGAAAACCAGATGAAGAAGGGAGACGTCCTCGGCGTCGCCCGCGTCGCCGGCATCATGGCCGCCAAGCGCACCTCGGACCTCATTCCGCTCTGTCATCCCATCCCTATCTCGCATGTCAGCGTCGAGCTGCGCCCGCGTGAGGACGATGGGAGCCATGCCATCGAGGTCGAGTCGACGGTGACGTGCGACGGGAAGACCGGTGTGGAGATGGAGGCGCTGACGGCCGCGAGCACAGCGGCTTTGACCGTCTATGACATGTGCAAGGCGGTGGACAAGGGCATGGTGATTTCCGGTTTGAGGGTCGTGCTGAAAGACGGAGGTAAGAGTGGACGCTGGGAGATGCCATGAGTTGGCCGCGTCCTAAGGGTACGGGCTCTGAGAACCCCTGGCTGCTGTGAGCCGTGGCTATTCGTTTGGCTTGGTGTTTCCGGCCGAATGCATCACCTGCGAGAATCCACGAGTGTTCTATAGTTCTTCCTGACAGATGTTAAGGAAGATATGTCGGGATATCTGGAGTGTTTGTGATATCAGAACACCTGATATCACAAACATCCACGAGTTGCAAACTTGTCCACGCATATCTGAACAGGCACGGCGAACCGGAGAAAATGCTCAAGTAGGTCAGGCTCGCCTACAACCCCCACGCGCTCAACCACAGGCATTGTAGCTATAACCTCTAAGGGTCAATGAGTAAAGAGAGGCCGGAAGGCAATCCACAACCTACAGAGTATTATCGACTCGCTGCCTTGCAACTTGATACTTACAAGGACTTGGAGGTGTCTGACTCGCCGAGTTACGTTGGGCGGCAGTTAGGCGTGACCGGCATCCTGCCTACCCCTGAGTACCGCTCCGGTACATGGCATCGGTTCCCTGCAAATGCGACTGTCTCTTACCAGCTCAGCAGCAGCTTGCCAAACCTTCAAACCCCAATCAGTCGAGCAGCATGACGCGCACCATGACGCAGACCCCCTGCCAGTGTAGATTTCTAGTATCTCCGACACCGTGTCAAGAGTAGCGGACCTTGTGTTGTCAAACGGCAACACGGCAGAAGGGAAATCGTAGAAGAGGAAACCGATTGACCACAGCCGCTTTGACGGCTCCGATTAATCGACTCCGAGAGGGCAGGCATCTCGATTGTGATCGATCGCTATCATGTTGGTTGGAAAACCTTTCAGTTGACGTCACTGGTATGGCGATGGTTTCGTCTGAAGCTCTTGCCAGTACCGTAGGGATGTGCACACTGCAGTGTGATCTTCAGACGTGACTTCATGGCGTTACTTGGATGCGATTCGGGCGCAAATCGCACGTGGCGATCACGCTGGTGGAGGGAGGTCCAAGCTCGTCGCTGTGTCACCGTTGACCATCAGCGTCGCGGTGGTGGACAAGATTCTTTCTGGGCTCTTTCTGTCTCTATTGCACGGCTCTTCGACATTGGTGTCTGTCGTGTCACGAGCCAACCTCGCCTCGCTCTTGCGGCCTATCGAGGGGAGCAGTGAAGTGCCGTGTGCCGTGTCTCGCGCGCGCAAGGCTTCTGGACCCAAGCTCACGGGCAAGGCGGACCTCGCGACGTCACTCCCACAGCACGTTGATGGAACCCGGCATCGGAGATCCGTGTTGCTCCAGGCTCTAGCATCCACTTCGCAGAAACTCGACCTCTTCGCTGCGGCCTACGGCCAAGTGTATTGGATGCCTCAGGCAGGAATGCATTGTGCTCTCCACCAATCGCTGTTCAGCGATAACACCAGCCTCGGCGGACCACTAAGACCCTGAGTGTAAATGAGCTGCAGGGATAGCGTCGCAGCTGGGCCAAGCGTCGTTCCATTTTCGGTAAAGCCCAAAGTGACAGGTCGAATGTGATGGGCGCCGAATAATTCACCAAGCTCGATTTGCGACCGGCAAGATCTGCGGCCTGTTTCCCTCGCGTGCCAGGCCGAAGCCACCTTGCACCTCCATATCTCACTCAACGGATCTCCGGCTCCGTGATGACGGGGGGAGAAGCCCGGAGCCGGGGTGGTACCACAGAGCACGTTCGCCCTCTCTTCTATCGGATCGCCAGATCTGAGTTATGCATCGCTGGGTCCGGGGCGCCTGGGGCGAGGAGATACGGAGGTGGGAGGTCGCGGGGAGGTTCGTCACGCGGCGGGGCAGTTGCTTGTGTTCGTGTCCCTGGTTCATGCTCCTGCTCCTGTCGATGTTTTGCAGCTCAAGTGGACTGGTCGGGACTCTTGCGACGGAGCTCGTCGAATTCTCTTGCGTAACAGCTCGATGCGGCTTTCAGCGGCAAACCCACTCGACGGGGGGGGTTGCCAGGGGGCTCTCTCTCTCTCGCCCTGGGTGTCCCGCTGCTGCCAATGCCGCCAACAGGCCGCGAAAGAGCCGCCGACAAAGCACACGATGCATTGGGCGGGTGGGGTGAGCGACTGTTGCTGCCGAAAAAGGTGGTAAGCCACCGCTCGGCAAAACGGGAGCCACTGAGTCAGTCGCGATAAATCTCCCGACTTCTCGGCTGTCTTACAAGTTGTTGCTGGGACCTTCGGCGTCAGCGGCGCTGGCATTTCGCAAGTTCCTTTGGAGGCCTGGCTGTGGCAACTTGCCCCCAACCCGAAGCCGCCTTCTTCGAAACACACACTCCCTCTCCAACTCGGAGACTCCACCGGGCCGGCGGTGATATCCACCCGGTGGAGTCCGGCCACGGCTGTCCTACGCTTTTGGCGTTTCCATGGAGCCGCCGTCAGCGCCATTAGTAAAATTTCCAGTGCCAAGACCTTCTAGAAGCCGAGATTGTTCCTTGGGTCTCCGAAACCCCTTAGCCGCCGGCGGGCTTTTGAACTCTTCGAGGAAGGTCAATGCCGCCATTGAGCTTGGTCAGGGGCTACAGTCACGGCGATGCTAAGTCAAGAAAGCCTCGGCCGGGTGATTGTTTTGGAGGCGGAACTTGGGTCACGAGACCCTTCACCGAAACAGGTGAAGGAGCAGCACCATAGCTTTATCCCCCCAAATGTTCCGGCCGGGGCGTTGTAATTGGCTGCTGGATGGAGATGACCGGAGATGGTTGACTGGACGTGGTTTTTCTGGGCGGCGAGGTTGGAAGTTGGAGGTTGGAGGTTGGAGTTGGCATTTGTGATTAGGGACTGTTGATCACCTTTCGTACGAGAAGACCCTTGATTGCGGATGAGTCGCGGTGACCCTTCAAACAATGTGCTGCGCGTCGAACTGGCTGGGACAGGGATTGGAGACACCGCTTGACCGCTCGTTGCCCTGCCTGCCTGCCATGTGGTCTGGGGGGCAGTGAGCGTCCATGCCGTGTCACGCGACGACCAGTGGACAGGCCTGGCCTTGAGCTCGATGTGGCTGTCGTCGGTCTGCATCGTCCCGTGTTATTATTGCAGAGCCGTAGTGTCAGAAGTGTCCGTCCTGCGCCGAGGGGAGGCGAATGGAGGCTGGCTCGAGGACGATGCTTGGAAATTGGCACCGTTCGTCTGGTCTGACCGACCCTGGCCTCAGCGGTCGGGCCAAGAGCGCACGAGCCTGGTTTCCACATTGGAGGGATGGATCCCAGTTGTTCCAGCACCCTGAAGATCCCGGACCGGTGTCCCAATCTAGCAGTCGAGTAATGGCAAACGCCGACGGCTGGGACCTTCGGGCGGCACGATCGAGGCAAGGCAAGCCATTTCCGTCGGGCCTCGTGGCGTGGGAGAGCGATACTGAGACGAAGGAGAAGCAAGACTGGGGAGGGCGGGTCGGAGGGGGCAACGGAAGCGTGCAGCTGAAGTCGGAAAGTCACCCCGACGTCGCACAAGTGCCGGTACCTCGATGCGACGAAGGCGGCGATAAGCGTGTGTCCCGCGATGGAAGGGCCCAACGAGTGTGACGGACGGGTGTTAGGCAGCGGGACAGGTGCCAGTGATGGTAAAGGGTGACACCAACAAGCGCTCTCGGCACCCTGTCATGACCGTATTTCGAGGCTGTTCCGAGATTCCAAGCTGGTAATGAAGCGTATCTCCCCTCGGATGGGAACCCCAGCCTCTGTCTGACACAACGAGGGCGCCCGTCAAGGGTTCCCACGTCCACGCCCGCGACGACCACCCAGCTGGCAGGGACCCTCTTCCGCCTTGGCCTGATGGTAACGCTGCGCCTGGAGCTGCCGCGATCGCGGTCTCGATGCTCTGATTGCTTTTTGCTTATCACTCGTGATCACCGTTGTCCAATCCGGGTTTGGAAAGAAGTGCGGACTGGCGGTGACGTTTTGACAAGAGGTACATCTACCCTCCATCTCGTCCGTGGCTGCAGGCATGCTAGTCATGGGCCTTGGCCTTCCCGCTGGAGGATGGCATCCGAGAGACACAGGCGCGGACGCCGCCATGGACGGCGCCGGTGGAAGCGAAGGAGATACAGGTGGCGGTACCAGTAGCGGGAGGATTGGAGAGCCAGAGGCGTGGTTGGCGTGGGATAGTCGAGGGGGATGGGGAGATGGGAGGAGACGCTCCACCCCCTCTCAAGCCTCAAGCACAGAGCAAGCCCGGACGGTGGAGGCCTGTACCCTTTAGGGGACTAGGGGCGTGCTGGGGAGGGGCGGTGGGCAGCAAGGGTGCGCTTGGCTTGCCTGGGATCCTGGGAGGCGCTTTCCGCCAATTGCCGCACTTTTAAAACCAATGGAGAGCCCCCTCTTGTCTCCTCCCACCGCCGCATCGGTGCCTCTCGCCCGCCGCGCTCGTGTTCACTTGCCTCCCGCCATTACCTGCAGTTGCCGTGCCTTATCAGCGGCTACTACTACCACTCCTCCTCCCACCACTACTACTACTACCTATCACATCCCACCTTGTTCCGTTCACGATTGCTTCGACCTTCCTCGACACCCCTCAAACCACCAGGAGTATCTCAACACAACACTCACTTCTCCATCACACCATCAACAAGTCGTCTCAATGTCTTCCACTTGACTCAAGATCACGTCTCTGGTGTTTTTGGAGCATCCTGCCTCGAAGTCCCCTTATCTTGAACAACAACAAACACCGGCCTCCTCCTCCCTCTTCCGTTGACACCACTCGCACCTTCCCAAGGTTCGAGTGTAAATCGGACTGTACTTCGACGT
Organism: Verticillium isaacii; assembly: GCA_002851775.1. Classification (NCBI taxonomy): domain Eukaryota; kingdom Fungi; phylum Ascomycota; class Sordariomycetes; order Glomerellales; family Plectosphaerellaceae; genus Verticillium; species Verticillium isaacii. The sequence continues at coordinate 6,237,671 of NMXN01000005.1, read as the reverse complement.
GCTCCGACTTCCTGTTGTCAACCGACCCTTTACATTCCATCAAACAAACCCCCGAGACAACAGTCTCAGTCACACCACCGCAAGGATGACTGCCGAACTTATCATGCCTGCCGTCCGCGATCTCACCCACCCGCCACAAGCTGGTCAGTGGGAATACCATGGACTTCCTCAGCGCCCGCACTTCGGTCACACGCGCTCGCAGTCCTACCAGTTGCCCAACACCTCCGCCAACATCCCTTCCCAGCAAATCTCCCCGCTCACTTCGTCGGGCCAAACCTCACCAACCTCACCAGGCGCTCGTTCTCTCGTGGCCCCCCGCCAGGCCCGACCCCTCTTCATGCCCGCCGTCCTTCGGCCCACAGAGTTCTCCTCTAAGCTACCTCGGTCGCCCAAAAGCGAGGACGGACCCGAGGGCGCCGCCGACCTTAGCCTGCATCGCGTCAACAGCAGCTTCATCAGCCTACCCGGTCTGAGCATGATCGGCTCGCGACTGAGCCGTCGCTCTACGGGTGACAGTGGAAAGGCCATGGACTGTGACCTGGATCCCGAGCTGTTCCCAGAAATCAGCGGCGAACCCACGCGCAAGCACTGGAAGGTAAGCATTCCAAAGGGCGACCCTATTCTCCACGCGCGTCTTCAAATGACTAACACGCTCTTGCCCCATAGCCTGATCCTCACGCCTCTATCTGTGACGACCCGACATGCCAGCGGACTTTCAACTACTTCAACCGTCGCCACCACTGCCGTAAGTGTGGCAACATCTTCTGCGACAGCCACTCGGCGCAGACCATTCGACTTGACCAGGACTTGAACTACAACCCGCGCGGTTCTCCATCGCGCTCCTGCGCGCACTGCTTCACCCAGTTCGTCGCCTGGAAGAGTCGAAACAACAGCCAGGCCAGCAGTGATCAGGGCTCTTCAGTCGACACCGCCGCCGGTCCCGCACCAGGGTCGGCCATCCCGGTGGGCGGCTCGAGTCCCGTTCCTGCCAGCAGCCCCAGTGGTAGTGTCACCTTGGGGCAGGCCAGAGGACCGGAGGTTGCCGCCAGTGTGCCTAGAGATTGGAACTGGAGCACCTTCTAGGTTTCTCGTCACACATACGTTACCGGCGCAAATTGATTGCGACGGCCAATTGCACGACTAGACATAGACATATCCCAATACCCGCCGTCGACACACTACCACCAACCCTAATCACTCCTACCCGACTACACCTACCCTACGACACGATAAGAGCAACATAGAAAGCGGACATTGTGGGCATTCCGCTTTGGGATGCTCTGTTTTTTTTTTTTGAAAGCGCGGCGTTGGATGGTTCAGCTTTGCTTTTTGAGACGTACCTGCGAAAGATGCAGACGTTGCACCTCGCCACGGCGATGGTTGAGAGGACAGTACAGAATGGAGGGCGATACCCGGGTCCAGGACACACCCGCGCGTCCGTTGACGGGCCGTGATCCTGGAATCATCTGCTTCAAGCGGTCCATAGATCCTGGGGCAATGGGCCTCTTTCCGAAATGAAATCACGGATACTCAAAACCAACTTGCTGATTGATGATGATGACCTGTGAAGTAGGAATGATTGTGCGCGGCAGCTTGACCTGGATGACCTCACTCGCGCACCATCCTAGCCGAAGCCGGATTTCTCCCCAGGCCGTTAAAGTTGGCGTCATGGTCCCCTAAATGGACCTCCCGCTTGGTCGGGTTTCGGGGAGTGACCGTTTGCAGCTGGGCACTGGTCCGACCATCACGCTGGATACCAATCCGTGAACATGAGCTCAATCCCGTGAAACAATCCGCCGAGACCGACACTCAGAAACTTTGGACTAATACATATCACAACCCCGCGACACCTGGCTCCTTGGATTTCCGGCCGAAGGGCCACCGAGGCCGCTGCGGTCGGAAGGACGCCGTGAGGATCGACCAGGCCAGGTCAGAAGCGTCGCCTGCGACATTACCATTTGCGACGTGCTGCTTCAAAGAGCGACTCATCCCATTCGGAGTCAGGACATCAATGAGACTCGACTCCCTTGGTCTTCACTCACGCGAAACCCACGACTTACGCGAAACCCACCATGTGTCGGCACAGCAAAATAACACGAGTAGGAGGAGTATTTATCTGATCTGTATGAGGACCAAGATCCAGGACTATGTACCGCAGTGGAAAGGAAAGTAAGATGCCGCAGCCAGCAATACAAATGCTCACACCGCCCAAAACAAGGCTGCAAACACCCGCACCGATTTTTGGAAGCCCCCCTTCGAACGCCGCGTATATCACACCTCACCAAGAAAAAGTAGACAACCACCTCGGAGAAACCATGCTATAGGGCGACATGCCTCTAGTTCTTCCGGCCCTTCCTCGTCTTGGGTCCGGTGACGACCGCCTCCTCGGCGCCGTTGTTGTAGATCTCGCTGCTGACCTCCTTGGCGGCATCCCAGCCGGCCTTCTCGGCGAGGGTGACGTTGCTCTCACGGCGGGCCTTGCCCTTGGGCTTGCGGTCCTCGGCGCTGGAGCGGCGGAGGTAGCTGCGGACGAAGAACATGGCGAAGAGGTAGGTCAGGGGCGCGAGGTAGAGGACGTTGAGCCAGATGGCGAAGGTCTCGCCGCTGGTGGTGATGCAGGGCTGGGTGACCCAGACGGTCTCGGCCTGGAGGCCGGCGGGGACGGCCGCGGCAGCGACGGCAGCAGTAGCGTCAGAGGCGGCGGCGACGGCAGACTCGCTGGCGGTGCCGTAGATCATGGCCTTGATGGACTCGAGAGCACCGACGGAGGCCTTGACGATGGCCTCAGCGGTGGGGACCGAAGAGGAGGAGGTGGCCGCCGCGGCCGCCGCGGAGGCGGGCTTCTCGGTGAAGACGGTCACGGGGACGGTGTAAGAGACGAAGGAGTGGATCATGGCGTAGGATGCGCCGACGAGGAACTGGGTGATCTGCATGGTGGTGAGAGATCGCTTGATGGGGGTGGGCACGCGGATGTTGAACGCGGTGAGCGTGTAATAGGTGTACTAGGCGCGAGCGTTAGCGAGAGTTGCGCAAAGGTGCAGACTTTGAAGAGGCTTACCATCAGAGCGTGGATGAAGGAGTTGACGAGCACGAACATCCAGATGGGAGCGGACATGTAGCGCATGCCAGCCCACATGCACATCATGGCGCCGGCGTGGTGGTAGGTCTGGAGGGTGGAGGAGAGCTTGCCCTTGGCGAGGATGATGAAGGTGTCGAGGACCTCGTAGAACTTGCTCAGGTAGAAGATCCAGCCGTAGAAGGACAGGCCCTCGTTCCACAGGCGACCGTAGACGTCGGCGCTGGGGGTGCCATCGGCGGCGAGGCTGACCGCGCCGTTGAGGCTGGTCCACTGGCCGAGGGTCTCGTTGTAGACTGTCGCGTGGCCGTAGCCGGCGGGGCCGTTCAGCTGGCAGAGACTGTCGGCGGTAGCGGCAAGGCCGTTGGGGCCGAAGGGATTGACGACAGCACGGCGCATGCCGCCAAGCATGCCCCAGAAGGTCCAGGCCGAGTAGACGGCGAGGAAGATGTTGTGGACGACGACGAAGGCGTTGAAGGGGCGAGTCTTGCTGATGGCCCACGGACGCTTGTTGGTGGAGGTGTTGTAGCGGTTGAGCAGCTTAATGGTGACGGCGTAGAGGGTCGCAATGGTGATGGGGACGCGGGGGTCGAGGACGGCGTTGTAGATGTGGTCGGGAATGGCGAAGGTGGAGGAGCTGACGCCCGGCGCGGGAGGGGCCACGCCAATGGGGTACTGGCCCGGGGGGAACTGGAAGAGGGACGAGTGCGGCATCTCGCCGAGGATGGTGGTGCCGGACATTGTTGATGTCGTGGGAAGCCAATTGGCTTCAGGTGTAGGCGGTAGGAGGTTGTCGGGGGTCGCTCGCGCAGAGGTGGGAGAGTGAAGCTGGCGAAGATCTGTAGCGCCGGCGCAACAGGGCCAGAGAAGAGAGTCTCGTTGGAGCGTCGGGTCTCGGGAGGTCGAAAAGGATGAGAAGAGACAGCCTACGTCGAGTGAGGAGGACGAAACACCTGGACGAGGAGAAAATTGTATGTGAAGCAAGACAGTATGGTGGCTAACACCGGAAGGAGAAGTCAAGATTCATAAAAGGCAGACCGGGACGGGAGGATGGGGTACTAGTTCGAAGTTTTCTGCTGGGGGGTGGGTAGCGGGGGGGGGGAGGCAAGGGGAGGAGGGCCAGTATCGGTCAGTAGTCGATGAGTGGTAGGTGTTGTCTCGGGGCAAACGAACAAGCCGAGGCCAACAACCTGACGGGATCCAATGCGGTGCACATTGTAGTGCGCGCATCACATGGGACAAGTGGCCCAGGATCCATGAATAGGGGATGGATGGGTCAGGGTCAGGGTCGGGGGGGTGTGGCAAGCGGGTGAGTGGATATCATCACGAAAGCTCTCCCTCTGGTGATGGGGTTGAGCCTTGACTCTCGAGATCAGATGCAGGCAGGCGCACACGGAAGAAAAAGGGCTGGCCAACGGGAGGCCGTCAAGGCTGGGTTTTCCTTCCCGTTTGAGCAGTTGGGCATGTGAGGACGAGGCATGAGTGGCTGCTTCGCCCCTTCCTCCCCGCGCCGCCGTGGAGCCCAGCTTTGGGGCGGCCTATCCGATCCTCTCCCATGTCAGTTCGTTGAGCGCCGGGTCCTTCATTGCCTGCGGTGCTTGAGTGCTTGACCTGTTGTGTGTGCCATGGCGGGTAATTCGGATTGAGGGCATCGTGGTGGCCTCGGTCTACCGATGGACGAGAGGGTCTGCCACATGCCAGAGACGCGTCGGACACTATCGGTCGCGGATCAATTTTTCCTCAGAATGATGCCTTCTGTTGAACAAGTTGAGAACAGTGAAGTCCAAAGTGGGCCCCCGAGTTCCTAGCTGCTTCGGGCGGGACCCTGAAAACCATCGGCGCGGCGTCGGGGGACCTCGCGACTGTTAGTGCCCTCAGCATTTTCTCGGGTGAAGGCAAGCAGCGGGAGCGTACCTCCTACCCCGCCAGTGGGACCGCCCTCCATTTTGTTGAGAGACGCTAGCCCCCAATCAGCTCGGCTCTAGAATCGATGGAAGCTTTCGCCCATCTTCCTGCGTCGGCCATTGAACCCCCCCGGCGACGCTTGGAGCTCCCTCATTTGACGACCGCTATGCTGTTAGGCCTGCAGTCCACCACTCCCGTTTGTCGGGTTGGACCGGTGCACAGTACCGGCAGAACAAAGAGCGCCGCCGTCCAGGTTCCCGGTGGCTCAAGCTGAGTTCAAGGCATTCAGTGACTTGCCTGATAGGCCATGCATTGCCTTTGCATCGACTTGCTCGACGCCTCGAGTTACCATCTGTCAAAACCATCGACGCCCAACAAAGTTGATTATCGTCTCTGCCTTCCCCCGTCACATGTCACACGGGCCAGTATTTTCCTTTTTGACATGTGATTCTCCATAGCTCCCATCATTAAAGAAACCCCAGACCAAACCGACCGACACGATTTGATCACTATACCGACCGAGCGAGCTCTCAACAAAAACGGCCGCCGTTTCCTCTTCCGACCATCTTGGCCGGAGCACGCCCGAGCCGTCCCCTCCGTTACCCCGCTGCTGGACCCCTTCTGCTGCGTTTTGGCTTGTGATGGCGGCTTGGCGCGTGTGTTCGTTCTCTTGATCGTCGCTGGTACAGCGTCTGGCTGATGGCGACAGCGGTTCACAGTTGACCGGGGGCCCGGAGCAACGGAACGGAGCGGAGCTGGCATCGGAGCCGGCAATTGAGCAACGCATACGCCTTCTAGACTCTCGGCGAGGGGACTGCGCCAGAGAGAGAAGAACCTGGAATGGATCGCGCTTGATTGGACTTGACAGCTCCGTACAAGGTCTCATCAATGTCCTCATAAGGTGGTCATCCCGCCGCCACCGACGCCTCTGGCTGACAACGGCTGGCGGGCCTTCCGGACGACTCTGATGACAGTCACTGCCGCACTTGGCAAGCAAGCAGCCCGTCCCATGGTGCACACAGTCAGCAGTTCTTCCAGTGCGTGCCACCTGGCCGGGCCCAAATGTCATGAACAGTACCACCCTGTCAAAGAGAATCCCGTGCTGCTGCGCTGGTATCAACAAGTTCCACTTGGGGAGGCCCCTTGGTTTGTCAATTATTTGCTGCTGGAGGCTTTGAGACAAGGCACACGCCGATTGTTTCATGCACGAAACAGTCATGTTAAAGGTGACATTATGCGGAATCAATAGGCCGGCCAGGAGAGGCTCCTGGTCCCTATCCTAGCCCGGCGGCATTCGGCAGTGCGACATGTATTCTCAGTGTACTGCTTGTAAAAAAGGCCAAAAATCTACCAGTTGAAATAGAACGAAGTCGCCAATGTTCTGCGTTCGACTCATCCTTATGACTTGTCTCGAAACAGCTGATGTCCAGCCCACTGATGGCTTTGGCGGCAGCAGAGACATGTCGTCTAGGGGTTGGTGATTTCGTGACAAGGTGGGTCCACGATCTGTGATGCTTGAGAACGTCCTAGTTGGCTCACGGATGTTCTCAGAATCGCCCTGCTCTTGGCTCGAGTACTGCAGGATGTAACTGTGCAAGCTTCGGAGAGTTGAGGCAGGCTCGTGAACGTCAGCGCCTGCTCTCACGATTGGCTCCCGCATTTTGCAGTGGAACTGTCAGCCACTTGAGCGCTGGGTTGGGCTGGGCAGGCGCTGCCAGGAAGTTACGAGCCAATGCATCTAATTAATGTCAGCAGCGCTTTCCTCAGGTAAGGTATCTTACAGGCACGGATTATCTTATCATTCACTCCTCCACACCAACCACGAAACTCCAAACTCCTCCCTCCGTTTTCTTCTACTATTCCGAACCCCTCCTTGATCGGGTCAATGAGAAGAAGCCACCATAATCTCAAAGCGTTAGCCCGTCGGCTCGTCACATGTCGGATCGCACAGACCCCGCATTTCCAGCCTGGAGATGGGGGAGAGGAGAACGGGAGGGCGGGAATGGAGCTCGGACGCCATCATGGGTCACGCCTCCACTCGGCACCGCGACCACCACACCACTATCATCTCCATCCCCAACTTCATTGCCACGGAATCGGATTGTTGAACAATAGCGAGCCTCCGCTTCTCTCCTGCTCGACTTCTCCGCACGACCATCCCCCTCCTCCACACCCTGCCTACCTCGGCACCACCCACTCGACCAGTCGTCCACTATCAGGCCTATTGATTTCAAATCGGTCGTCTGCCTCATCCACCTTGATCTTCTGCATTCCAGCGCCTCTCTTTGCCGCCTTCAATTATGAGCTTGACCGAGGACTCTACGCTCCAGGCTGTGGCCTCCACCCTTCAGCTCCCGGCCCCGCCGTCCGCCGACTTCTGGGACGACACACAATGGGCCGTCTTCTGGTCGTTGATGGAGGCTGCTCAGCCTTCCATCAGAGAGACACCAGCGGTCGAGGATGAGAGCCACCAGCTCAAGATTGACCATGATCAGTACTCTTCTGCCTACCGGCTTGTCCAGGCTTCCATGGCCAACCCGCCCTCGGAAGAGAAGTTCAGGGCTTACCTGGACTACAACGCCTCAGAGGACCCCCAGTTCAGAGAAAGTATTATCAGGACCATCTACATGCTGCCGAAAGCCTCCCAGCGCTCCCTGGGAGGTGCCCTGACCACCCTGAGGTAAGCTCTCCAACATCGAGCTCGAAATGCAAACTGACACCCAGCAGCGGCCGCACCGGAAGCTGGTTTCTCACGGGATATTTCACCGCCGTACACCAGCAACCCCTTCACATTCGGGAGGCCATTCTTCAGGGCTGGCAAACCTCACGCCTGGGCTCCATGCGTGTACTCACCAAGGTCCTTACCACCCTCGCTCAAAAGACCACCTTGCAGACGAGCCCCCTTTGGCACGAGCTCACCGGTTACACCGACATTCCCAAGGACCACCAGCCCGCCGACAGCTACGAGTTCAAGTTTATGCAGTTCCCGGAATCTGAGGAGCCGGAGATCCTCGAAGCCGATGTTGTCATCGTCGGCTCCGGCTGTGGTGGCGCCGTCTGCGCCAAACATCTCGCCGAGGCAGGTCACCGCGTGATCGTCGTCGACAAGTCATATCACTTCCCCGCTGCGCAGCTGCCCCTTGCCCAGGACACGGGCTGCCAGTATCTCTATGAGGGCGGCGGCTTCCTTGGCAGCGACGACAGCTGCCTCAACCTCGTGGCTGGCAGCTGCTGGGGCGGCGGCGGAAATATCAACTGGAGCGTGTCGCTGCAGACGCAGGGCTTCGTACGCAACGAGTGGGCCAAGCGCGGCCTGCCGTTCTTCACATCGGCGCAGTTCCAGAGCTGCCTCGACAAGGTGTCTGATGTCATGGGTGTCAGCGCGGACCATGTTCGCCACAACCACCGCAATCAGGTGCTGCTGGACGGGTCGCGCAAGCTGGGTTGGCACGCCGATGCCGCGCCGCAGAATACCGGCGGGACGGAGCACTACTGCGGCCAGTGTCATCTGGGATGCGGATCCGCCGGCAAGAAGGGCACGGCCGTCACCTGGCTGCCGGCGGCCGCTGAGGCGGGGGCTCAGTTCATCGAAGGGCTGGAAGTGAACGAGGTGGCCTTTGATGAGACGGACGGGACGAGGAAGGCAAACGGCATAGTCGGAAATTGGGTGTCGAGGGACGCCAACGGTAGCGTCAGCGGCCCTTTGGCGGAACGCACCACGCGGAAGGTCGTGATAAAAGCGAAGAAGGTCATTGTGGCATGCGGCTCGCTCTGGAGCCCACTGGTTCTGCTGAAGAGCGGCTTGACTGTGAGTTATTGCTGCTGAAGAAGGGTTAATCATGCTGACTCTCTCAGAACCGACATATCGGCCAAAACCTCCATGTTCATCCATGCAACATGGTGGGCGCCTACTGGAAGGAGGAGGTGACACCTTGGGAGGGTGAGCAGCACACGGCATGCTTGGACCCTTCGGTATGCTAACCAGTCCAGGCGGCATCATCACGAGCTACTGTTCCACGTTCGAGAACCTTGACAACGCCGGTCACGGCGTCAAGCTCGAGCCAACCTGCGCCGTCGTAAGCTTTCCTCGAAGCCGCCCCTCTCTGGTTATATCTAACTGATCCAGCCCTACACCGTCCTCGCGAGCATGCCATGGCAGAGCGGCCTCGCGTCCAAGCTCTCTGCCCTCAAGTATCGCCACTTCGGCGGCTTCATCGCCCTTACGCGCGACCGCGACGCGGGCGCCGTGTTCCCCGACCCTCGCACCGGCCGCCCGCGCATTGCCTACACGCCCTCCGACTTTGACCGCGCGCACACCCTCGAGGGTGTCGTGGCGCTGGCCAAGATCTGCTACGTTGAGGGCGCGGCGGAGATCCAGGCCTTCTTCCCGGGGCTGGAGCCGTTTGTGCGGGCCGAGGGAGATGGCGGCGATGACGGGGCCGGGGTCAACGACCCTGCATTCGCAGCGTGGATCGAGCGCGTGCGGGAGGTCGGGAACAAGCCGCCCAACGCCCTGTTCACGTCGGCGCATCAGATGGGCACGTGTCGGATGGCAGCCAACGAGGACGAGGGCGTTGTTGATTCGAGAGGGCGCGTGTTCGGGACGGAGGGGCTGTATGTTGCGGATGCGAGCGTGTTCCCCAGCGCGAGCGGTGTGAACCCCATGATCACGAACATGGCGATTGCCGAGTGGATTGCCATGGGCGTGGACAAGGAGCTGAAGGGGGCGAAGGCCGCGTCGGGATGACGACGCTGATGAGGATGCAGGTTGTATTTCGAAGATGTCGTAAGATTGTGATGGTCTCCCTCACGTGTATGAAGGTCATCAGCGGCCCGCTAGCTGTATACGATTTGGATCCTATAATTTGTCTGGTCTCTGCATCCACTCGGTTGAGTGTTCTTCTGTTCACGGTCATGCATCCCGGTTTCAGTGCTGGACCATGTGAACCTGGCATTCAGCAAATTTGATCATGGTGTCTCGTCTGAAATCATCTACAACAGGATACGAAACGCAATCGAGCAGATGTACCTCTACTTCGGCCGAAGATATGCTAGTATTGTTGCATCTGACACCCAGCCACTCTGACACGCCCCTATTGTCACCCCCTCTTGTTCACGACTCATCGCGGTGGAACCCCGTTCCCGAGAACAAAAAAATAATGGTATCAGCAGGAGTTGCCTCACTTTCTCTTACATCGGACTGCGTCATCCATGAGCCTCACTCCACGGCCGCATATAGGCCGCCAGCCCGCGGCCGGTTTCGCATGCGGCCATGAGCCGGCCGCGGTGACGACTGCCGTGAGGCCGCCCGATGGCACGAGGTGCTGGTGGATGGAAGGTCTAGTAAGCCATTCGATTCACGTTCGACCGACTTGTCTTGGGATGGCTGGGGCCCGGCTGGCGCAGCTCTGCTGGGAGTTGTGCGGCAGCATCGGGATCCGCAACTCGGCACGGCATGTTGGCCTGTCGAGGGCTATGGTTGTTCTATGCTTTTTTTTTTTCCTTTCTCTTTTGCATGGGTTCGGGACACTGAGGCTAGGAGATGATTATCAAGGGCTGGGTTGCGTGGCTCTTCAACGAGCCTGCCTTCACCGAGGCGCTGTCATGGTCACTCGCCTCCTTTCATTACAAGTCAGGACGAAGACACAGCATGGAGCACACCATGACCAGAGTGCGTTCAGCCAGACATATCAGCAGGCTTCAGGTGGCGATCGCGTCGCAGCTGAAAAAAGACATCGCTTGATATTAAACCCTACAGACAAATCTACTCACCCAGGATGCGTCTCGCGCTCTTCCCTAGCCCCCCCCAGCCGACTTGGACCTACGTGACATGACGCTCCTCCGCCGGACGCGTCCCCGCGGGCCGCATCTCCATCGCGGGCTGCGCCTGGTACTCCTCCACGACGGGCCCCCGGGCCTGCCGCGCGAGGACCTCCCTCTCGTTCTGCACGAGCACCGACCCCAGACACCAGTACGACGCGCAGCAGTCCCGCGCGTCGCTGCCCTTGATGCCGTACCGCCGCCGGATCTCGAACCGCTTGCGCATGGCGTACCTCCCCGCGTTAGCGTCTGCGGCATGCCTCTCATGTTTGGGGGAGGAAGAAGGGGAGGAAGAAGGGGAAGAAGAAAAGGGGGCATACATCCACCCGAAGCCCGTGCCAAAGGTGATGCCCATCATGAGCAGGCAGTCGCAGTTCACGGCGCTGTAGCTCTCCATCGACGGCTCCTCTATGCGGTGGGACGTCTGGCCGAGGACTTTTCATCATATAACTCGCGGTCAGCACGGGGTCTCGGGGGCGGCGGCGGCGGCGGCGGCGTACGGAGACACGGGAGGAACGTCCCCAGCAGGCAGAGCTCGCAGGTAGCGCAGCAGCCGCACAGGCCGTGGTGCCAGCCATCCCTGTCGTCTTCGTGCTGCTGCTGCGCGGCTTCGTTTTTGGGAGGCTCTGCGGGAGGCATTTCGAACACGGCCTCCGGTCCGGGAGGATGAAAACAGCGGGAACGAAATGGGGGTCGCGAAATCACGAGGCTTGGGAGGAAGAAAGATGTAGGAGAGGATGAGAGTGATGTCGTGCCAAGGGGGCCTGTTCTTTTTTTCCCATCTTGCTGCACATGCACATGGGACGACCAGCCCGTCGCTTGGCGGTTTGGTGCTGGGGTCCGTGGTTTCGGACTTCAAGGAGACGAACGGCGGCATCGCTGCGGCTTCTGTAAAGCCTCCCAGGCTTGCTTTCCAGGCTCGCTTTCCAGGCCACAATTTCGGCCCATCCGGCTGGCCCCTGGGGCGTCGAGCGTCGTCATGTTGGGTGGAGCGGCGGTCCCGATTAAGCATAATTCGCTTGTATCCCTGTTCTGCGATGCCCGCCAAGAACAGACAGCACGAGCACGCATCCAAGTAGGTAGCCACCAGACACACTGATTCAGTAGAATCGAAAAGCATCCCAGCCGGACATGCCACTGCACACACGCTCATGTCACACTCATGTCACACTCAGACGCAGCAGGTCAGAACACGTGTGTTCCCATTAACTAAAAAGCATCGACAAGAGTGATATCAGGTCCACCACGCCTCGGCCGCAGCATTGCCCTTGTCCCCGCGCGCGGCGCCGCTCGCCAGGAGCAGATATTCGCCGCCGCGTCCCACCAGAATAAGTGTCCCGCGCCGTTCCCGCCGCAGACGTTTCCGTCCTAGGGGAGCCGGGGACGCGGCCGCCCGCGCTGCGCGGCGACCTCCCCCAGCCCCTGCGGCTTCCCCCGCCGCGAGACCGTCCCGAGAGACGACCGCGCCGGCGGGGCATGTAGGTGGCGAACTACATGTCATCCCGCTGAGTGCCCAGATTCCCGAAGTCCCGCCGCATCGCCCGGGCGCGCCGCACCCCCCCCCGTGGCAGCACACGCAGTGACCCCCGCCGCGCGGTCCGTCTAGCGGCACCGCATCAGGGGCAGGGTGATCAGCGTGGCGCCGGCAGGGGGGGTCGCACGCCCACGCGGCGCGGCTCTCGGGATCCGTTCGTCGGGGCACCAGGTTCGAGACTATGGCACGAAAGGCCTCGCATCGTGTTGTTCTCTGACCCGCAGAGTGGACGTCTCCATTTGATGCCCAGCTTCAAAGTGGATGATGACCCCTTCCCTCGCCTTCGTCCTTCCCGTGTCGGGCCGCTCCCGTGCTCGGACGGCAAGCGGTAGCAGCAGAGAGTTCCTGTCGACAAGCCAGTGTCCGCCTCGAACGCGCGCATGCCGGATGCCGCCTTCTCGGCTACGAGGTGATCGTGTATGCGGCTTCGATCCTTTCCGCGCGGGAGATGCCGTCATTGGAGTCCAGTCCAGAGGTGCAAATCCCGCCGTCCGACCAAAATTGAGTCGAAAGTCTCCGAGGTGTGAGCGTCCAGATGTGCGAAAGAAAAGGAGAAGGGCCGGGCCGGCATCGAGCCGGGTTCGGGCTGTCATCGACATTTCTCTCGTACATGAAGGCCGTGGTCGTGAGTGTTTTTCTTCGTCTTGGTCGTGAAAAGATCGTCGCCCGTCATCCGTAAGACAGGGAAATAAAACAGAGCCGAAGGAAGAAACGAAGGGGGGGGCGCGCGCGCACACAGCAGCGGTCGATCTCCTGTGGTTCGACGGCGCGCCCGGTGGTGTTTTGTAAGGGGGTATCTCCAAGAAAGCCTATCCGTGCCAATACCAGGGGACAAAGGAAAGCAGACGAAAAAAAGAAGAGCCAGACAAACCCAAAAACCAGAGGGGGAATCGAGGTCGGTTTCTGCTGTCTCGGACTGAAGCCGAGCGGGGGGGTCCGCATTGCTGCGTGTTCCTCTTGTTTAGATGAGAAAACCCTGAAAAGAGAGGGAGACAGAGAGAGGAAAACCAAAAAAACAACCTATATACCCAGATGTAAATGCACTCGAAAGAATCCCGCCCCGGGCCCATCCATGATGTGTTTGAGGGAGTGAAGGAGATCTCTCCTGACCGAGCTAGCGGCTGTCGGATGATGTCGTCGTCCCCCTGGGGTATGGAAAAGAGACGGAGAAATCAAAACGCTCGCTGGCCGCTGGACAAAAGAAACCCGGACCATTACAGTTCGGAAGGGTGGGCAGAAAAAGGGGGGGGCGGGGAGGGGAGATTTTTGCCTTTGTCGCGAGTCCTCGAACACCGTCCGCTGCCTGGTGATGCAATAATAAACGCCGATATGCCTTTGTGGGTGGAGGTTGGAGATTCTATGCCGCGGTGGGCCCAGAGGATGGAAGAGAGAGTCTGAACATGCTGCCGGTAGCGTTGACGGGGGTATTAGGAGGATGTGAACGTCGGGTAGCTGTCGGCCGTGGTGGATGGTGGTTGTCAGGTCATTGTCGCGTACTCCTGATACCTATCCCAGCCGAAGCCGCCGTAGCCCATGCCCACGCCGCATTGCGGCGCGAACATGCTGGGCAGGGGCAGGGCGGGGATGGGTGCGGAGACCATCGGTGAGCTGTAGAAGAGGCCGGCAGACGAGAAGGGCTGGCTGTACGCGGGCGTGGGCGACGGCAGCTGCACCTCGGACATTCCCATGTTGGCCCAGATGGGCGAGGCCGAGTCCTGCGACGTCGACGTCACGCTGGGGCTGGACGGGAGCACCCTCCACATGTCGACGGCGGGCAGGCCGGGCTGCTGCTGGGGCTGCGACCACATGCTCATGTGCGCGGGCGAGCTGGGCAGGAGCGGCGGTTGCCTGAAGACGTCGACGACCTTGGGCGGCGGCGGCAGCAGGGGCTTCATGAGGCCCATGATGTTGGTCTTGACCTCGTCGCTCTTGCCGTTCAGGAGCTCTCCGGCGCCCTCCTCCTCGAGGCCCTCGAGGGCGGTCACGTGGGTGCGGTAGACGAACTTGTTGATGGCCTGGACGAAGTCTTCGTGCAGCTTCTTGCACTGCTGGTCCTTCTCGGACCAGTCGTGGACGTTGGCCTTGGCGTCGACGCAGTGGACCTCCTTGTGGTACTCGACCAGGGCGTCGATGGTGTCGGTGGTCAGCTTGTAGGCGACCTCGTTCCGCAGGACCATGTCGACGTGGACGATGTACGCCTCGACGTGGACGAGCTGGTAGTTGAAGAGAGCCTCGACGAGGGGGTTGTCGTCCTTGCGCAGCTCCGACTCGGGGGCCTTGGGCAGCATGAGGGAGGAGAGGGTCCAGATGGCGTTGGCGTTGGACAGGGTCTCGGTGAGGCATCTCTGGTGCTGAGGGACGCTGTTGAGGGGACGCTTTATCCTGTTGATGCGCTTCAGGGTCTGGGTCAGCCACGGCTCGACGCGGGCGCCCAAGACGACGTTGACGGAGGAGGCGCGCGGGGCAAAGGCGGCGGCCGAGGCCGGGAGCAGTTGCGGAGGCATATCGGAGGGTTGTATACTGCGTGTGAGAATCGGGACAGAGGGCGGGCAGGCGGGCGGATGTGGAGTTTGGTAGACGGCGACGGAGGGCGAGGGAGTCGGAGCAAAAAGGAATACCGGGGGATAAAAAGGATCACGGAGCTGGGCGGTCCCAAGAGATGACAGGGAGGTGGATTAGCGTGCACACCAGCTACCGCAAATAAGAAGAAGAAAACGGTGGACGAGGGCTCGTGAGGAGGGAAGAGGGAGGGTGAGAATTGGGCTGTGGTGGTGCGAGGGTGGTGGGGTGTTATAGTCGTCCCTCGATGATCCGGGTCTTGGGGGGGGAAGGGGGGGGGGGGGGGG